>JAQPPZ010003551.1:3600000-3975320 GCA_028583015.1 Wollemia nobilis | reverse complement strand
GTGCATAATAGGATAGCAGGGGAAACTTTTCGCTCAAGAAACCACTTCTACTATGTAGCATAGCAAGGATATTACAAATATAATCATTTTATTGTGAAATGATGTGCTTGGTTTAAGTAAATAACAAGATCAATTCTTTGTGCTCAAACATTAATTAATTGAATTTTGTGTACTTTGATATAAGAGAGATTAGTAATCATGCCAGATAAAAATCAAGATATTTATTTTGTGTTTTTGAAAGTGAGGGATTCGAAATAAATGCTAATTTATCCAAAATAATTTGAAATATATAACTCGCAACATTTGTAAGAAGAAATATATACAAATACTTGTTGAGAAGTTTGAGAATGTTGACTCTCTCTTTCTTCTTTATTTTGTTTTGGTTTCGAAAGAGTCAAGAATATTGTTGTTTTTATTTTTATTATTTTTGTTTGTTTTTGTTTCTGTGTAAACAGTTTGATATATTTTTAAAATAAGACAATATGCAAAATATGTACAAATGATGAAATAACTAATTTTTGATATGCATAGTAACGTTTAAGATGCAAAATGTTCATGGGTTATTTAAGTTCTTTACCATCTAAGGTAGATAATTTATATGCTCCTGATTCAAATTTAGCAGTGATAATGTATGGTCCAAGCCATTTGAGCTCAAATTTACCTTTAAGGTCTTTAGTTGCATTAGTATTTTTTTTATTTTCTTTTAAAACAAGGTCGCCGATCTCAAAGGATCGATGATGAAATTTTTTAGCATATGATCTTTTAATCTTGTTTTGGTAGGCACGGAGATGCTCCAAAGCATTGATGCATTTTTCATCTAGGAGTTCCAGCTGACTGAGTTCTTGTATAAAAATAACCTTCAACAGTTTTTCTAGTTCTTCGTTGACTAGTAAGGCCATTTTGGGATGCATTTTTCTAAGTTTTTGTTTAACAGGTTTAGCATCCGGATGGACTACTAGATGATGCATGACTACAGAAGGGTCCAGACTCGGCATATCCTCGTATGTCCAAGCGAAGACATCTTCATATTCTTTAAGGAATGCAATGTATTGCTCTTGTTTTTCTTGACTTAATTCTGACCCAATATTGATTATGTGAGGATTATCCTCAGTTCCAATGTTAACTTTAATGACGTTTTCTACTTCCATGTGTAGATCTCTTTCAAAATTAGGTGGGGCGGGTGAGATGCCCAATTCTTGTAATTATTTTAAGGTTAAGTTGGATAATTCATCTTGAGGATTAGTGGCCTCAAGTTGGGCTATAGTTGGTATAGAACCATCAAAATAAAATCCATTGTGTAAAATTTCTTCAACGGAGACATCGTGGAAGATATCTCCTTCCAACTCATCATCGGATTCAACAATCATTTCAGGGTAAGCTATGGATAGCATGTTACATGTAAATGGCTGATTTTTTAGAGGCAAATCATCACGCCCATCCAAATAATCTTGATAACATATGAGTTGATTATCATCTTCAAAAGGGAAGGGTTGACCCTTACTAGGAAATAGGCCCACACCACAGCGGGCAGGCCATGGTTCTACCTCGAAAGGTTCTTTCATGCCATTTTGGAAAGGTCCCAAGCCTTTCCCTTTATATCCCATTTTAAGCATTATGGGTTTAGCTTTAATATACTCATTAGTAAAATAACAGCGAGCATATCCATCATGATGAGTTTTGATATTTCGAGGTATTCTTCCCCAGTCATATCCTTTATAAATGAAGGCACAACTCCCGACTTGGTAAGTACTTCCCATGGGTTGTGGGAGGCCCAAAGTACGAGGAGATGGCGGCAAGTTATTTAAAAGAATTGAATCTTGCATGAAAGCATTTGTTTTTTCTGATATTAAGATTGTGGATAAATCAGGTAAAAGTTCATCAGAAAGAGCGTAAGATGTAGAAGGATCATTCCCTATATCTTTAGATGTGGAAGGTATGATAGATGTTGATAATGTGGAAGTGTTAATGAATGGGTCTATAGGTTTTGAAATTATAGGGATAGAACATGAAGGATTGGTTGTGGATTGAAGATCTTTTTGAGGTTCTAGAGTGGTTTGTTTAGAATATTGTTGATCTATATATGAGGGTGAAATGAATGGAGGAGAAATAGGTGAAGCTATGGGTGTGTGTTTCACAGTTTTAGATGAAAAATAAGAATTAGGATGTGTGGATGACAGAGCGAGGCAAAATTGCACTCCAACAGGTTCTGCCAAAGCACACATATCAAAGGGTCTAGGATCACCATGGATAGTGACCAACTGATTTTTAAATTCGAATTTAACACATTGGTGTAAAGTTGATGGGACAGCCCGCATTGCATTGATCCAAGGATGACCCAAGAGTATATTGTACGATGCGGGGCAATGTACAATAAACACGGTCGTATCTAAGGTTCTAGGACCAACTTGCAATGGGATGGTAATAACTCCACACGTTTCTTGTGTTTCGTCATTGAAAGATTTTATGATCATGTCAGTTTTCTTCATTTCATCACTTCTAAATCCAAATCGTTGGTAGAAGTCAAAAGTACAAATGTTTAGAGATGAACCATTATCAATCAGGACTCTTTTAACAGCTACATCTCCAATTAGAGTAGTAATATATAAGGGATTATCCTTATGTAAACTATGTTGTGGGATATCTTTATCCTTGAAGTCAATACAATCGACTTCTCGAGTGATGATAGTATTGGCCATGGCTTCAGGTTGAATATTTTGAGGTACCATCATTTGGCTTAATGTAAGCATCAACTCATCCCTATGGGTAGGAGAAGATCTTAATAAATCCAAAAGGGAAATTTTGGCTGTAGTATTGGATAATTGCTCATTAATATTGTAAGGGGGTTTAGGTTGAACATTGGAAGCATGATTCCCTTTATTGGGATTTTTCAAAACAAATGGAGCTGATCCATCATTCTGGTTTGGTTCTTGTTGAGAATTTTGAGCCCGTTGTCGGGTAACGACTCCAATGGTACCTACAATGTTATATTGAAGACGCTGAACTGGTCTCGGTTGAGCGTTTATGGCTTGTTCATTAGGGAGGAATTGATTAGAAGAGGGTCGAGTAGTAACTCTTCTAGGAAATGGTTCTTCCGGAACCATAGCATCTGTGATGGGTTGAATAGGATCTGATTCATTTTCAGAACTATTCGATTGGTTTGAGGTGATGTCTATTTCACTTTCAGTATCTGATTCTATATCACTAGGATCTGGAGTTTGAAAATTATGTAGGGGCCTGGTCGTGACCAGGGATAAGGTTGTGTCAAATGTTTGAGGATCCTGAACAGGTAATTGTCCGCTAATAGTCCCTACATATCGGGTAGGAGGGGGAACATTATGATGTTCGATTTGATTGGCCACCTCTTTACCATGTCTTGGTAAAGGATGTTGAAATATGTCTAATGATTGATTAGCATTTTGATTTTGATTTTGGGGAATGTTCTTTTGAGCGTTATTAGGAGCATTTTGTTTAGGTTGGAAGGCTTGCACCTCCATTTCATTATTATCAATCAGATCTTGTATTTTATGTTTCAACCTTTTACAAGCGTTGGTAGAGTGTCCAGGTCCTCTATGGAAATCACAGTGTAAGTCAGCTCTGTATCCGGGTATAGTTGGATCAGGTTCCCGGATAGTCGGTAATTGAATCAAACCTCTTTCGAGTAATTGAGGTAAAATAGTTGATAATGGTTGATTCAATCTAGTAAATTCTCGAGGAGGTTTATCAAGAGGTTTCAATATAAATTTTTTTGTTGTCTTTGTTGCATTGATATTAGCAACATTTCTGCTGTCAGTGACTCCATCACCTATGACTTGTTTGTTTTTATATTGATTTCTGGAGGTTTTCTCATCATCCTTCTTCCTAAGTTGGCCTCTCCTAATGAGGGCATCTTCTACTCTTCAAGCTAAATCTATAGCTTGATCGAAGGTAGTTAAAGTAGCAATTGATAACTCATAAGATATTTGTTCTTGCAAATTATTGATAAAAATGTCCAACATTTCCCTATAAGGTAGCACAAAGTGCAGTTTTCCTGTCAACTGCCTCCATCTAGCTAAGAAATCAGCAAAACATTCATCTTTGTCTTGTTTTAAGTTGTATAAATATTTAATGGTTACATGCCTCTCGATGTAGGCACTAAATTGATGGACAAAAGATTCAGCTATTTCTTCAAAATTTCTCAAAGAATGAGTGGGTAGTTGATAGTACCACTCTAATGCCATTCCACCTAAACTTTTTGGGAACATTTTTAGTAATAGCAAGTCATCATGTGATATATCATGACATGCTATCCTAAACATGCGAAGATGCTCTATGGGATCTTCGGTTCCTTTATATATAGGCAGGATGGGCATGGGAAAATGCTTAGGGTACGGTTGTGCTACAACTATGGGATCCAAAGGTTGACTACATATCTCTCGATAATTGTACGAGGGACGGTAGGGATCTATCTGGTCCATGCGGGAAGCTAACTGCTTCACCATGGCTTCCAGATTACTAGTTTGCCCACCATATTGATCCGATAGGGCATTAATATGAGATTTGTGAACATATGGAGGGACATGAAGATTAGATGCTATGTTGCTATTGTGTAAATTGTTGGTAGGAAAGGTGTTATGAAGGAATTTTGAAGTTGTATTATGTTGTATTCCAGATTGTTGAAAATTGGTGTTTGGCTTCATTTTAGGTTTTTGTTTACTTGAAGCATATTGATCAATAGTTTGGTGAAGTAAAGCAGTGAAGGAAGTTTTCTTTTGTGTGGGAATGATTTTAGGCTCAATAAAAAGTTCCTTAGGAGGTTGGGTAACCTGTTGTTTTGGCATGTTTTGAATCATAGTGACCATATCTCTATTGGATGGTCCAGCCTTATCACTTTCTTGGTCAATAAAAGACAAGGGATTAGTGTGCACATCAAACATATGTTCCATGGCTGCTTGAGTGTCACTAATTTGCCCTTTATCAATACGAACTGCCATATTAAGAGTGCCAATGTTATTATTGAAAAATTTCCAAAAATGATCTAAGTTATCAAAAGCAATAGTTCCATCTGGAGCTATTCTAGGGGACGAGGATCCATCCTCTTTAACATTTTCTTCTTGTTCATTGTCTTCACCTAGGTCATCTTCTGGTTGATCTAGAGTTTCTCCTTCCGAAATTGGATCCTCAGGAAGGACATTTGGGTTTCTAGTTTTATCTTCTAACCAATCTTCTTCTTCTCCTTCAGTTTGTTTACCATTCCTAAGTTTAGGCATTGTGCTTAACTTTAGATTTCAGAAAATATATATATATATATATATATATATATATATATATATATATATGCTATAAGCTTAAGAGGTATATATTAATTATATACCTACTACAATATTTAAAATGAAATGTTTTGGTTTTTTGTTATGTTTTTTTTTTAGTTTTTCTTGTTTTTGTAATAATATTGTAAAGATAACAAACAACACAATAAATGCAAGAAATAATAATAAGAAAGCAATGATCTAGTTTTCTATAAATAATTTATAAATGTCATTAATGGGCTCAAGTTCTTCAGGAGTCATGAAGTGTTCTTCTTCAAATTGAAAATTTTCTTTCAAGAATTTAATAAAAAGGGCTATAGTGATATTATCTGTATCAGATTCTGGTTGATAGAAGTAAAGCTCGTGGCAATACTCTCGATATAACATAGCTCGAGGAACTCTATTCCATATTTCCCTATCCGTAAGAATGACCTCTTGGTCTTCTACACGACCTAGGAACTGGTGTATAATGGTTGCGTTCTCGAGGTATTCCTCGAAGGTGAAAAATTTTGAAGACACAAGAGCTCTCCTATAAGCTAACCATCTATGGCAAGCTCTCTGAAGTTCATGATAAAAGACGAGTTGATGAGGATCCAGGATTCTATCTAGGACAAGCCTCTTGATTTGTTTAAGTTTTGTTGACCTAGATGAAATGACACCTAGTCTTCTATCAAGTTCGTCCCACAAAAGTTGATTTCTATCTTTTTCAGGCACACTAAGCACATAATTGATTTCTATGGCTACTAATTGGTTTTCAACATTTATAGTAACTGCTAATATTTTCTTAGGAGCTACCATCTAAACATGATATGCAACTTAGTAGTTTTAAATGATTTTAAATGCATCTATGTTTTTGTGTTTTTTTTTTTTGTTTTGTTTTCAAAAGGTTTTAAATGCATTCACGTCGGGTTCACCAAAATGTATCGCTCCAAATTTTTTGCATCCTTACCTTCAAGCTATAGGATCCATGCCCGGAAGGAGGATGGGAAAAGGATGGCGCGGTACCTCGGATTGAGAGGCCTTGCGAAGGTCCCGCCTCTCGGGGGAGGTGTATTATGGTGATTTTTCGACGGATGGTGGGTTCACCAGGAAACGTTTGAATGGCAGTTTCCATGCCTAGGTTGGGAATGTGTTTAATGTGTTCAGTTTTATCTTTAAACATTCAAGTCCTAGGTTTGGCCAAATGAATCTAAGTTGTTCTATTATGAAAATGCAGATTAAATGAATACAGAAAAACAAATTAGAACAAAAAATAGAGAAAGTAAGCAAGATTAAAAAGCCATACCTGATCCGGATGTCTGATGAAGATTCTGATTCTTGAAGCAGTCAGGATCGCCTCTGATTTGATAGGATCGTCTGCTATCAGACAAGATCATCTGAGATTTGACGAATTCGTTAGACGAATTCGTCAGAGACCTACAATCAGAGAAGTAGACACAAAATGCAGAAAATGCAACTATTCTAATAGAGGGCAATGATGTAGAATAATAGCAATAACATTAAAATGATGATAATAAGCAAAATACGAGTGCACTACAATGATTTGATGACAATTGGTGACTTTATTATGCATTTAAAGCTACATGGGTGAACTCCAAAATGCAAAGTAATAAGGAATAAACTTAGATTTAACTAAATGCAGAACAATGTATAAAATAAAAGGATGAAGAAACGCAAACTCTGGGCACTGATTGCCTCAATGTTGACTGCAGTCGAAATCATCTCGCATTGGTATGAAATCGTCTCGAATCGAATAGGATCGTCCAAGACGAACTGAGCTTGCTCCGGCTAAAAAATACTAAGGTTCCTACAACAAAATTTGGATAGGACTAGTGCAAATAGTAATTTAGGATGTCTTAGTGCGTATAAAGTCAAGTTACAAGAAATATCAGCCAGGGGTAGGTTAAGGGGAGGGCCTAAGTTTAAATAGGCTTAGGAGGGAGGTTAGAAGGTTGGAGATCATCCCAATTTGGGAGATCTCCAATGGGGAGGGTCTCTAATGGTGCAGACACGCTTCTGCCCGGATTAGAGACATCGTTGGAATAGAGGCTAATTGAGAAAAATCAGTTTTGGGACAAGATCGTCTGGACATCCTAGTCCAGATGAAATCATCCGATCTGAGGCGATATCGTCTGATCGACGACGATATCGTCAAACGGTCAAAACAAACTCTAAAAATGGCACGGGAAAGGAGGAAACGGGTTAAACGGCGGTTTGGAAGCGGTTTTGGGGGTTAAAATTTGAATTTGAATATTTACTAGAGTAATTGTAATTATTTAAGGTTTTACTACGCCAATTTTAGGGTGCTACAACCATGTTGCTCATTTTCTTTGCACTGAGAAGCTCTATGACCAATCCTTTTATATGAGAAGCAATGTCCCTGAGAAACCATACCTTCTTCCTTTGATGTTCCTTCTAGAAAAATCAAACTTCTTTGATCCATAGACCCTTTCTTGAACATTATCCTTATGATCATTTTCAACTTGTGCATTGCATCCTTGAACCTTCTATGTAGTATCTAAATCCACTTCCTTAGTTTCTTCCTTGCCTTTCTCTTCAAGTATTTCTTTTCCTTTTGAACTTGATTCACCTATCTCAAAACAAGAACCAAACTAAATTTTTGAAGCCATAGGAACTTTGGAACTTTCTTCATAACACTTAGGTGCTTCCTTGCTTTCATATTTTAGAACTTCCTTTCCTTTTGAGTGTGATTCTCCAAACTTGAAATATGAGACCTTTGATGCTTTGGAATCTTCCTCTTCTTTCTCTTTATTTGTGTCAAGTAGCAAATTGGCATCCATCTCTATAGCCTCTGAAATACATGTTTCCTTCTTAGTGAAAATATCTTGACCTTTTGAGTCATGTCATGGATCAAACTTCTTACATATGGAACGTCTAAATTCTTTTAGATTTTCTTTAACCTCTTGTAGTTGCTCATGGATCTCATTTAAGTCTTCTTTTAGATCAACTAAGATATCTAAATTTCTTACACTATTCTCTTATTTAACTTCTTATGATTGGAGTGAATTTTCTTCTTCCACTTCTCTTATCCCATAGAAAAACCCTTCTTCATCTTCACTGTCACTAAGATCATTATAATCTTATATAGAAAACAAACTCTCAAGATTTCTTTGACCATGCTTGTTTCCTTGATGTGTCATTTCATCTTCAATATCACTGAAACCATTGCAATATCCTGATCTATGATCTCTTTGACCACACACAAAGCACTATTCTCTTTCACCTTCTATTCCTAGGAATAGATGTTCTTCCTTTTCATCATCTGATTTGTCTCTATCACTATGATCTGAGCTATCACTTGCTTCTACAATGTAGTAATATTTCTTTGCCTTACAAAAAATTTTTTTTTCTTCTCATACCTATTTTGCTTGTATCTGTCATATTTGTCATGCTTATGCTTTCCATCTTCTATTCTTTTGTGACCCTATTTTTCATCATGACTATTTTCTTTTTGTGGATAGTTGTATGCATAGTGACCAATATCACCACACTTGTAGCATCTAAATTTTCTTATATCCCTAAAACTCCTTGAGTCCTTGTTTATTTTGATGAAGTTAGCTTCCTCATCATTATCTACAACTCTGTCTATTTTTGGAACTTTCCCTTTCTCTTTTCTTGATGCCTTGAATGCAATCTCTTTTATTGGAACCTGATGCTTACTTACCCTCATCTCATAAGTTGTGAGAGTTCCTTGCAATTCTTCCATTGTTAGATTTTTGATATCCATTGTTTCTTCTATTGCTGGAACCTTAGCATCATATTTCATGGGAAGTGATCTCAAAACCTTTTGAGTAACTTCTGATTCTTTCATCTCAAATCCTAGACCTCACATGGTGTTAGTAATCTCATCAAATTGAAGTAAAAACCTTACAATATCTTTAGAATATTCCATTTTTAATTCCTTAAATATTTTTCTATGAGTTTGTAGTTTTGCCAACTTTACCTTGGAATATCTTTCATAAGTATTCCACAACTTGGTCCACATCTCATTAGATAAATTACATACCATAACATTTGCAAAATCTATCTCTTGTAGCCCACTCAAAATACAATTCATTGCTCTTGCATTGATCTCAACCAATTTCCTGATAGTCTTATCTACCTCGGGATCACCTTCAACCCTATACTCTTTTTCAACCATTTGCCATACCTCATATCCTTGTGATATCAAGTAGTTCTGCATCCTCATGCTCTAGAAAGCATAATTGTTACCATCAAATAATGGAGTCTTATTTGTAGATTACCCATTCTGTGAAGCCATCTGTGTTCGTGTAGAATCTGCCCTCAAGATGTTAGACTTTCCTAAGGAACCTTGCTCTAATACTAATTGAAGAACACAAGCTTATACTAAGATGGGGGTTGAATAGTATAAGACCACTTTTTACTTTCTTTTCAAACCAATATCAATCAATGTCCTTAATTGCAATAACCAAATATAGCAATGTGCATTAATAACTCAGATACCATTAGTAAGAAAGAGTACAAGTCACCATACACAATTGAGACACAAGATTTAATGTGGTTCCCCCAATGTGGGGTACTCCACAAGATAATATCATTATAATATTTCACACAGAAATAAGGATCCTTATCCAATACAATAATTTATTTGATCTTCTCAAAGCTAGGCAATAACAAGCTCACACAAAACTTGTCCAAATATGCATAACAAGCTCACACAAAAATTGTCCAAAACTTCTCAACAAGCTCACACAGAACTTGTCCAAATTTCTTTGATCTACTCAAATCTAGGCAATAACAAGCTCACACAAAACTTGTCCAAATATGCATAACAAGCTCACACAGAACTTGTCCAAAACTACTCAACAAGCTAACTAAGAAATTTTCCAAATCTGCTCTAGCAAGCTCACCAAGAACTTGCTCAAATATGCTCCAAAAATGTCACTAAGAACTTGTCCAAATATGCTCTAGCAAGCTCACCAAGAACTTGCTTAACTCTTGCTCAATAGGCTCACTCGGAACCTCATCAAAATCTATCCCAAATATGTCCACAAATCTATCCCAAAATTATCCATAAATATGTCCCAAAATTACCCATAAAGGCCTTATCAAAGGCTCAATAAATCATGCACAAAATGCCACAAATCTATCCATAAATCTATCCCAAAGGCCTTCTCAAAGGCTCAATCAATCATGTTCAAGTAGCACTCAAATCTCATCCACACATCTACTAAAGGTAAAGCTCAATGATGAAATCAACAATGAATGACAATGTACACTTTAATAGATGCCAACAATGATCCACAATGATTTCAACTCAACTCAACTCAAATCAATCTCAACTCAACTCAAGTCAACTCATACAAGCATAAAGATAATTGTTAGAGACTCAATATGTTCTAAGCTCAATCTCAACTCAAATCATAATTATAGAATAGTTTGTTTCATGGGACTTGAACAATCACCTCACACAATCACTTGACCAGGATCAATCACCTCAACTCAACCAATCACCACAAGGGACAACTCTTTCTCACAAAACCCTAGTCCAAGCATGCATCAACCAACTCAAATATTTTCAAGAATGCTCAACCTCAAATCTCACATGACAATAATACTCATGTTCTTTTCAAGTTCTTTACATAACCAATGGGTTTCAACAACTATGCTTATAAAACAAGGTTTAAACACAACTCTCAAACCAAAAAACCTTGAAGCATTCAACCAACCACTTTTGAAAAGGAAACCACAATCAATCATTTTCACTCCAATGATATTAAGAAATCAACCACCATAAACAATCAATAGGAGAATGTGCCCATACCTTTTTTATGCCAAGAAGTTGTCCATAAAATCTGCCACACTAAACACAACTTTCCTTTCCAATATCAATAAGGGTTAGTGGACTTCAAATAATAATCACAAGATAAATCATAACTCAATTTATACCTTTTTACTCCAACTTAATAAACACATCCACCAAACCTCTCAAAAATTATTTTATAACAACTCCTTATTTATCCTAAATCTTAATTCTCAATTTCATGAACATCAAATTAAATCAACAACTCATCCACCTTTGAAATAATAATCACAACCCTTATAAAACAAAGTTTAATTAAAAACTTTAATTATTCCTAACCACCTTATAACTCCAACTTAGGGCTTAACAAAAATAATTAAAGCAAAAATGTATTTACCTCCTCAAGGGGATTCGAACCCCCAACTTGCCCACACAGCAGGTGCCTTAGTTGTGGCTAAGGGTGCCACATGAGCTAGTTGCTTGTTCAAGAGGGAAAGGCACAACGTGCCTTAAAACATTTCCTCCCTTTCTGCAAATCAAAAGTGCTTCGAGCGATTTTCTTCCAATGCCTTTCGAATGCATTCAAGGGCATTTGAAACCTTGACATTTGTGTTTCGACACACCTTAGCCAAAAGCCAATTGCCAATGCACCACTCTGCCCACGATGACTTTAGACTTCGACCAACCTTCGTTTATTCATTGCTTCTACTTTCTAAAATATTTTTGCACGAGCTCAATTTGAATGCTTAGCCAACGATTATTAACCACAAGCTTAGATAAGTTTATGAACCTTAGGTATCCCCTTTATATAGCCTCCTTATTATTTTTGATGACGTCGATGGAAATCTTGCATATTTAATTTTAAATTTAAATTTTAATTTTAACGAAAATATTGCATATTTAATTTTAAATTTAAATTTAAATTTAAATTAAATATTAAAAATTAAATATCTCCATCATTGGGGCACCTTTTTCAATGAAACGAAATGCCAACTTGGGTTTTAAGAAAAACCTAGTTCAAATCTGCCATCCATGGTTTTAAATAAAACCTTTTATTTTGCATACCTTGGTTTTAAAAAAAAACCCTATATTTATCCATGCTTTCCAAAATATCATTTGGCCACCAAAACTCGATGTGATCCTTGTGACATCAATGATCCATGTGACATCAATGACAACATAAAATAACTCAAATTGAAAATACAAAAAACCATTTGAGAACCATCCTAAAGCCAGATGAGGGCTCCACCACAAAGAAATCATAAGCCATCTGAGAGAGAAGAGAAAAGCAAGGCAATAGAGCCCAACTGTCCCAGCAAGAGAAAAGGGGGGATAGGTGTAAGGCACTCTCCAGAAATGCCAAAAAACAAGGAAGTTTCCAAATGCCACCTCAACTGTACTTGGAAAGAACACCATCATATTCAATGTGGAAAGTACCAACGCTCAACACAAACCATGAAAATCCCTTTTCAAAAAAGAACTGATGAATGCAAAACCCTGAGCCCAGGTTCACGAAAGTTCCATTCGTCAGCACCCAAATCCCAACAACCAAAAAGGCCTAATAAAATATCTTGAAAAATGAGATTCATAAATCCATATGGCAGAGACATCCAGGAGTAACATTCTTTTGTAGAAGCTCCCCCTGATGAGGAAAGGACAAAGAGCCCCCCAAGTTCAAAAAATGATCGTCGTCATAACAACACCCAAGAAGATCCACCACCTTAAAAATGGATAGAGAGGCAATAAAGACCCAGGATTTGAATTACACCACTACCATATGGGACCGTTTGGCTAACTACACCACACTTGCCACCTTACATCATAAATGGAAGTAATGAGAAAATTGCCTAAGATGAACCATCGTATCTTACAAGGAGACATATTGGTGCAATATTCAAATTTTAACCCAAATATTTCCCCCATTATTGCAGAATTAATCGAGACCACCAAAATCCAAGTCCCAAAATACTGATTCAAAATTTGAATTTGAATTTTTAAAATCACCAAGAAAAGATGGGCCATTTAGCATGACACAATATTCCCAAAGTACTCACTAGAAATCTCTTGGCTAAGAATCCCATCTAAGAAACTCTTCTCTACCATCATCCCAAACAAAAGCCATATCGATAGTAGAAACCATGGGAACAACCAACCAACCTTATGGTTTATCATCATTAACAGGTCTTATCAATTCCTTCGAAAAGTCAGAATGCCACACCTTGAAGCCCTGACTTCCAACTGCCAAATTAGCTAGACAATCAGCCACCATGTTTCCTTCCCTATACACATGGTTGATAGATAATTCTTCAAAGGAAGACATGTAGGCCCTGGATTTGTCAATAAGGTTTGAAAAGTGCCAACCCGATCTGCAACTTCCTTTCAGTATATTCACAGTATTAAGTGAATAGCCTTCAATAGTGACTCCATGATCTCCCAATTCTTTTAATAATTGAATACCCCAATAGGCCGCTCTACACTTAGCAAAATGGGAAGACTTCTCTCCTAAGTCTTCGGTAAAAGCCAAAACTATTTTGTCGAGATGATCTCTTATTAATCCACTTGCGCCAACTTTTCTTGGATTTCCCTTCGACGTTCCATTGAAGTTAAGTTTTAGCCACCCCAGATGGGATGGGGTCCACTTCACCGTAATGCAAATGTTGGGCACCGATGGAGGTCTTAGGTCTGGACAAAATACCAAAGCATACTCCATAGAAAAAGTTAGGATGATCCCCAGGGATAGAAGGAAGAGACTCCTTTAAGGCAGATGACATGTTTTCACGTACTTTCCAAAGAATTATATTGCACAAATGAGCCAGGTCACCCTCTTTGTTTTTGAAAACTCGGGCATTACGTTCCTTCCACACTCCCCAAAGAAGATGGGGCAACAAGAATTTCCAAAAACATTTCATGTGTGGCGAACAAAAAGGAGATGACCACTGATTGACCATGTCAAAAATGGAATTCGGTAACAACCAAGTTAACCCAATTTGTTGAAGACAAAAATAAAAGATGTTCTAAAACATCCTACATCTGAGAAATAGATGGGTCATTGACTCCCACTCCTGCTTGCATAAAAAAAAATGATTGACCAAATTGAATCCACGCTTGTGAAGATTATCAATTGTTAGAACTTTATTTTGCACCGCAAGCCAATAAAAAATGTTAATTTTGGGAGTTATATTCTTCACCCAGATTTTATCCCAAGGCCAACCATCATTTCCATGAGGGCAAAGAAAAGAGTAAGCAGATTTAATTGAGAAGTTGCCCTCACTATCATCGTTCCACACCAACCTGTCCCTAATTTCCTCATTGTGAAGTACATAACGATGAAGGTCCAAAAGAATTAAGTTCCAAGCCCTTTGATCCTGAACAGTTCTCATAAAGGGGGGGTCTTCAACCAAATCCTTTGATTATTTTAAATAAATATGAAATCCACCACTTTAATGAAACCAACTTCCTTAGAGAGTACACAAATTTCAATGAAATGTTGTTCCTCCACCAAAGGACAATCTCTTAACCATGGGTCATCCCAAAATGATACTGATCTCCCATTTACAATCACCCAAGAACTATTGGATTTAATAAACTCTCTATATTTGATAATGCTTTTCCAAAAAGTTGAACCTTCCGAGGAGAGCGGATCAGATAAAAAGTTATTGAACTGATATTTGGCCGCTAAAATGTGGCACCAAAGACTATCCACACCGGAGGCAACTCTCCATGCTTGTTTAGAGACAAAGGTCCTATTCATTAACGCAACACTTTTCAAGTTAAGACCTCCCTATTTTTTCCTCAGACAAACCTAGTCCTAAGAACAAAGATGAATCTTTCCTTTAAGGTCTGGCCCCACCCATAGAAAATCCTTGCAAATACTATCAAATTTAGCCGCCACTTTAGTAGGGACACTAAAAATTGACATAAAGTAAAGTGAAATGCTTTGAAGCATACTCTAAACGAGAATAGATTTGCTAGCCTGACTTAAAAGAGCACCCTTCCATGACGAGAGTTTTTTCTGAACCCTTTCTACTACCGGAGTCCAAAATTCTTTTTTCAAACGTCCAGTAAACAAATGAAGGCCCAAATACGTGACTGGAAGAGAAACAATCCGACATCCCAGCAAAGAAGTAATCCTATGCTGATGAACCACAGGAGTATTGGTGAAAAAGATGCTACTTTTGAGAAAGTTTATCAGCTATCTGGAGGCTCTCCCATAACAATCTAAAATACTTTTGACATCCCTAGCATGGTAGACAGACGTTAGACAAGATAACATCGTATCATCCGCAAACTGCTGATGAGAAATAGGAGGATCTACATAGCTAACTTGACACCAAACTACATGTCCCATTATTTAATGGAACATCCAAGAGCATCTGCAATTATTATAAAGAGAAAGGGGGAGATAGGGTCACCCTATAGCAAGCCTCTTTACAAGTTGAAAAAATCAGCCGAGGATTCATTTATCAAAATTGAAAACCAAGCTGAGGAAATGGCGGCCTCCATAAGATTCACCAAGGAATCACTAAAGCCAAATTTTCTAAGAACCAAAAAATAAAAAGGGCCAAGAAACCCTATCATAAGCTTTATTAACATCCAACTTAAGGAAAAAAGCCGCCCTTCCAGTTTTCTGAGCCGAATGAAGAAGTTCATGGATTACTATCGCACCATCAAGGATTTGTCTTTTAGAAACAAAAACCGCTTTGGATTGCGTCAATAATGGCCGATAGGATAGGTTTTAATCTGTTGACCATAGATTTGGAGAAAATTTTATAAACTGTATTGCACAGGCTTATTGGCCTAAAATCGTTGAACGATGACACAAAGTCCTTCTTGGGAATTAAAGCTAGAAAAGTAGAGTTCAATGACCTTGGAAATTATCTTGAGGTTTGGACATGGCGAATGGTGTCACAAACATCCTTCCCACAAATATGCCAATATTTCTGGAAAAAAATAGGCAGGAAGACATCCAGGCTAGGAGCCTTTAACGGGCCCAAAGACTTAGTAGCAGTAAGAATCTCATCATCTGTCAGCAAGGCAAGAAGAGAATTGTTCATTTAAATAGTAACAAGATTGGGAATGACCTCCAGTATTCTTACGTCCGCCTCATGATCTCGGGGAGGCAAGGAACACAACAATAAGTTGAAAAAATCCACCATCTTTTGTCTTATTTCTAAAATATCTGAAGACCTCCCTCCATAAGACTTGTCAATCTCCCTAATTCTATTCCGAGCTCTTTGACGTAAAGTGGATGAATGGAAAAATTGAGTATTTCTATCACCTTCTTTGAGCCACAACTCTCTAGACTTATATTTCCAGAAGAGTTTCTCTTTACCCTGAATATCATGGATAGAACAAAGTACAGATCTTTCCTCCGCAAGAAACCCCTTAGAAAGACCCTGAGACTCGATTTGAGCTTCAATAGAGACATGAGAGACTTCAGCTGCTCTTTTTCTTGGAACAAATTTCTAAAAGAGAATTTGTTCCACAACTTGAGATAGTCTCTGATCCTTCTCAACTTAAATAACAATTTGTGAATACCAGCACCAGGAGTGGGCTCATGCCACCATTCTAGAATTTTGGCTTCAAAATCAGGATGGGAACACCACATCACTTCGAATCGAAATGGTTAGGAAAGAAATGGGAGCCCCTCCAAAACTTCAAGCCACAAAGGATTGTGGTCCGAACCAATACATGACAGAGTGGATAAAGAGGCTTCCCCGAATAAGTCAACAGAAGAACGTGAAACTAACATTCTCTCAAGTCTACTCAAAATAAGACCATTATTTGTCCTTCGATTGCTCCAAGTAAATTTGGCTCCCAAGAGGTCAATGTCACGAAGAACTTCTTGGTTGATGAAATCGTGAAAATTTGAGATACTTCTTTCATCCACAACATTACCACCTCGCTTTTCAGAAGGAAAGAGAGGAGAATTGAAATCTCCAACCACCAACCAAGACTCATGCTAAAAATTTGACCTCATATCCAAAAGAAGGGTCCAAAATCAATGTCTATTAGAGAAGGAGTTTGGAGCATAGATATTAGACATCACCCATTGTTTGCGAGAGGATTTACATCAAAAAATAATATTGATTACTCTATTAGAAGAAGAGATAACGTGAACCTCGTACTTGGATGCATCCCAAAATAAGAGGAGACCACCAGCAGAGCCGACAACTTCAGAAGCCATAAAACTTGCATCTCTCCAAACTAACTTATGAGTTTCTTCCCACGCAGAAGCCTCAAGTTTTGAATCTTGTATACACTAAAAATCTGGAAGTTTCTCCTTACGTAAGGATGCAAGAAGACGTTTTTTAGAGGTGCTATTGAGCCCCCTAACATTCCAGGAGCAAATCTTCATGGAAAATTAAAAGGAGAGTTTCTTGCCAATTCCCCCAACTTGTGGGGAAATGAACCCATCCAACCTGAGTTGTTTCTCTCCATTTTTACCATCAGCAATAAGACGGGCTTGACCACCATTTACCACTGCCTCATCAGTGGTTCTCTTTTTTCTAGACCTAGCTAGAGGCTTGCCAACCTTTTTAGGAAAATTGAAGTCCACTGGTCTCTTACGAAGGCTTCTCATTTTAGGACCAGGAGAGCCTTTTTCAATGACACGCTTAGGAGACATGGTTGGATCCGAAATATCCCCACTAGGGGATGATTCTATAGCTAAAGGAGAGGCCACCTTCAGAGTAGTTTCCTGAATAGGAACTTCCTCTACCTCAAATATTTCCAAACCCAAGAATGAGTTTGAAAGAGGAATTTCCTTCCCAACATTCAACAATATCCCCCGCCAGCACAATCTCCAGATTTCCAATACAAGACTAGGACTTAGGAGGAGGAGAATGACAGATCTCCTTAGGGAAAGCGACAACAAGACCACCTTCATAAGGGCAAGAAGACAAAATATGCTTACCTTTTGAACCTTGGGAGAATTTAGGGGTCTTCTTTCTCCAAATTCTATTCTTTTTTGCTGGGGTTTTCCATTCATTCTACTTCCCTTGAAGAGGCCCATCAGATGGGAGAGGGCCATGCTTTGCAACTTTACCAACATTTATAGGAGCACCTTTACTCTTCTTCGGACATAAATTTTGATGGTGGCCTCCCATACCACAAGATTGATAGACATGAGGTTTATTATCATAGATAACATGTGAATCATAGTGCCAAATTGGGACACCAGTTCCACAGAAGTAGGGAGATATTTCTCAATGTCAACCAATAAGCACATCCGAATGAACTAGCGACGAGAATGGGATAATGAGATTTTTTCAAAAGCAACAAAATCCCCGATCACTGCAGCAACTCCACGAAACACACTTTCATGCCACATATGAGTCGAGAACTCAGGAAGTCGAACCCAAATTGGGACAATATTGACTCTCTAAGAAGCGGAATTGAAATCATGACCCCACCTTCTTAGAAAAAGGCCACGCTTCCCAAAAAACCAGGGGCCACCCTCAAGAATTTTCCTCGAGTCCTCCTCACAAGAAAGCCTAATGAGGAAAAAATTTTGGGGAAGCAATGCTAAATCCAAGGAACACCTAGGACACCATTTTGAAATGGCCCAACGTTTCAGAGCGTCCAACTCAGGATGCCCCCAGCCAACTTGCCTACCAAATTCCAAGTCTCGTTATTTAGCAAAGAATCCACAATAGCATCCGGAACATGTATTTTGAAGGTATTACCATCCATAGTACAGGGAGGAAACTCACCCTCAATATGAGCACCAGACACAACATGAGCATAGGACAACGAGTTCACATGGTGCAAAAAACCAGCAAACCCCTGGCAAGGAACACCGGATCCCACCAAGGGCAACCACCGCTGGTCGAGGACTTACCTATCCAAAACGGATCCTCCACATTGATCTCCACCACCTCCACCTCACCATTAGCAGACGACGCTCCAGAGTACCTCAAAATATTTTGTTATTTATATGTTTAGTTTATTGTATTTTTTTACTAATTTTTAATAAAGAAATTTTATTTTAAATATTATTTAATTATATATATATATATATATATATAATTGGTTATATGGGATTGAAATGGATTCTATTAGTATTACATCATCATCATAAAGTTTGGATATTATTCATGTATCAAATGACAAGATTTAAACCTTGGTTTCCTCTTTAAATATTGAGGAATCTAACCAATTGAACTAATGCCACTTAATATTATATAATTGTCTTATTATAAAATGTTAAAATTTACAGTATATATATTTATTAATTTTTTGTATTATTTATATTTAATAATATTTTTATATATAATTTAAGAATATATTAATATAATAAAAGTTTCATATTTATTTATATTTAAATAACATTTATCTCATCACAAATTAATGGTTTGTATAATCAATTAATTTTATTACAATGAATTTATATGCATTGGTATATTTAAATGTCTTTGCATATGACTTTATGATAGATGGATTAGGTTGTTTGTGTGATGGTAAAGTCTCACAGAAAATCAAAGACCATTAAGAACAATTAATGAGATCAGATACTATCATGAATGGTAGATGGATAGATTGAAAGACTATAACTTTATGACATATGGATTAGGTTGTTTGTTTGATGGTAAAGTCCCACAAAAAAATCAAATATCATCAAGAACATGAATAAAATGAGAAACTATTGCTAATAGTAGATGGATATATTGAAAGACAATGACTTTATTATAGACAGATTAGGTTTTTTGGGTGATGGTAAAGTCCAACTAAATATCAAAGATGATAAAAAAACCATGAATGAAATGAAAGACTATTGTTAATGGTAGACGGATATATTGAAAGAATATTAATAATAATAATAGATGGATGTTAGTGTAATAGTACAATGAAGAAGGAAAACCAAGGAGGATTAGATGATTTTGAAAGAAGACTTAACATTCAAAGTAATCAATATGTCTTTATTAGAACTTGTAAACCTCACACAAAATCAAAGAGTATTAAAATAAGTAGTAAAACAAGATTATAAATTTAATATCATGAGTTCAAGTTGTTAAAAACTTAAACTTTTAAAGAAGAAATAATAAATAAATATTTTTAATTAAATATTATGAGTTCAAGTGATTAAAACTTCAGATAAAAACTCATATTCAAATTTTGTTAGACAATATAAACATAATAACCAAAATGTTATTGTATTATAATACTATGTGATTTGTTGAAATAATAAGTAAGATGACCTTAATATGATATAAGTTGGACTTATTATCTTTTAATATAACTAATTAAAATTTTAATAACAAATATATTTTATGCATAGATAAAATTAAATTTACATATAATTTTATTTAAATACATAACAGACACTTTCTTTATTTTTCTTTCCTTTACTCAAACATTATTCTAATAAAATTAATTAAAAACGTAACAAACAAATTCTTGATTAAAAATTTTATAATTAAATTTCAATAAATACGCAAATAAATAAAAATAACTCATACATTTATTAGTTAATAATGTATTAGTTAAAATTATTAGGCAAAAGGACTCTTTGATCAATCCTTAGTTTAGCACGTTTACAGATAAGGCAAAGGAGTCATTGATATGATGGTGAACCTAGGCTTGAACCAGATAGGCCTTCGAGTTTAGGATAGTGACTTCCCATGAAATCATTGATTTTTACCTCCATCATGATGTTTCAAATTAGTAATCCTAAGGTCCCAATCTAATCTTGCTCACTTCCCTGGTTTGGTTCAGTTTTGTAGTTTCTACTAGGTTTTTCTTTCCCTTCTATATTTGCTTGTGTTTAAGGATTATTGTGTGTTAGGAACCTCCCATTAAAAACAAAACTCTCACACAAATACTTGAAAATAAACATACATGCTCACAACACACTTGGAAATAAAATGCACAATACAAAAGTAAATTGTAAAAAAAGAACAATCTCACAATAGCACTAAATCGCAAGCCTCTTCGAGGGGGCAACCTTGTTCAATATGTCATTTAATTATGCAAAAATATGTGGAAAATATCACCTCTCATAGATTTAAAAAATTTCTCTAGCACCTAACTCCTAAGGTTGGCTTATATGCAAAATGTCACCCAGGCTATAATATCCTACCTACAATCAACTACATTCTTGAAAAAATGGTTAAATAGAAGAGCGTCATTTAATAATAAATTTTTTTAACATGGGTACTACCCACATTCTACAAGGACTATTATATCAAGTGTTAGGATGGGGTCCTAACATGCCCTTCCCTTTAAAAAAGATTTATCCTCAAAGTTGAAGGTGAGGAAACTATTGTTGGTGGTGAAGAGGTTCCAATATCGGATATTCTAGTTGTAAGTTGCACCACTGGACCAGGACATCTGTGATAACCCACTGATGAAGGGTACATGATCTGTGATCAATAATGCATCCAGGTTCAAGAATTATTGACCATTCCTCATCCAACTATAGAAGGGTAGATTTCACATGCAACCTGTTGCCAATAATCTTCTTGAGAGAGGACACATGGAAGACTGGATAAATTTTGGAACTAGCCATATGGGCTAGTCTATACGTCATTTTACCGAGCCTCTACAATACCTGGTAAGGACTATAGTATTTGGGATTAAGTTTTTGATAACCACACAACTGGAGAGATGATTGTTTATATGGTTGTAAGCGAAGGAAGACCATGTCACTAATGAAAAATTTGCATTCAGTACGACATTGATATGTTTGCTATTTCATACGATTCTGAGCCATGTCCAAATTGAGCTTGAGATGGCAAAGAATGGAATCACACTTGTGGAGAGTGGAATCCACAACATGAACCTTGGAGCTACCTGGAATGTAATAAGTTGGAGCTGGTGGAAGCTGACCAGAAATTGCTTCAAATGGAATCACCTTAGTGGCATAGTGATAGGTGGTGTTGTACAACCATTCATCCAAAGGAATCCATTTATCCCAATAAGTAGTATGTTTATAAGTGAAGCAATTGAGGTAGGTTTCTAAGCATCTACTAACAATTTCGATTTGGACATCAGTTTGAGGATGGTAGGCCAAACTCATCTTGAGTTGTGTCCCATGCAACTTGAACAATTCCTGCCAAAAGTGATTGATGAGGATAGTATCTCGATCAGATATAATATATTTAGGTATTCCATGGAGGTAAAATATAGATTCAAGGAAGATGTGGATGATAATAGATGCAGTATAAGGGTGGGCTAGGAAAAAATGTGAGAATACTTCGAGATATGATCCACTATCACCAAAATAAATAATTCACCTCCTGATTTTGGTAGCCCTTCGATGAAGTCCATAGATATATCTATCCAAAACTGCACAGGAATGGGTAAAGGTTAAAGTGTTCCTGGTGAACACACAGTCTCACCTTTCATGCGTTGACATCGATCACATTCAGCAATAAATATTTTGATATATTTTTGCATGCCCTTCTATAAGAAGGTACACTTGGATTGAGTATATATTTTGAGAAAACTTGAATGACCAGCTATGGGGGATGCACGCATTTCATGAATGAGGAGGTCCTTGATTTGAGACTCAGATGGAATAACAAATTGGTCATGAAATCATAAATTTTGACCATCCCAAACATAAGTAGGGTGTGATCGAGGATCCTCTTGGAGATGGAAAATGAGAGTTTGTAATGATGAATCCTTGGTGATATCTTCATGAAGTTGATGAAGCCATTATAGAAGAGGAGTAGAGATGGCATGTAGCATGGCCTAATCTTCATGTAGGTGAGACAAAGCATCAACCACCACATTATTTTTACCTTTATTATAAGAAATATCATAGTCATATCCCAACAATTTGGAGAGCTATTTTTGTTGTTTTGGAGTAGCCACCCATTGCTCTAAAAAATATTATAAAATCTGATGATCAATATTGATGGAAAAATATCAACCAATAAGATATGGATGCCAATGAATTATCGTGTGTAAGATAGAAAGGATTTCCTTCTCATATGTAGACTTGTCCAAATTTCTAGGGGAAAGTGCCTTGCTAGTGAAATCTAATGGTCGACCCTCTTGCATTAAAACTGCTCCAATGCCTGTACTTGATGCATCACTCTCTATGAAAAAGGGTTTAGAATAATTTGGCATTACAAAAATAGTGGTGGTGGTTATAGCAAAATTCAAATAGAAAAAATCCTTCTTAGAAGAATTAGTCGACACAAACTATTTTTTCACAACATGGTTGTGATGGGGGTTGTTATCTTTCCATAGTCTTTTACAATTATTCTATAATATCTTGTAAGACCCAAGAATCCATGAAGTCCCTTCAAAGTATGAGGTTTGGACCATTCTTGCACTGCCTAGATTTTCTTAGGGTCTACCTGAACTCCTTTCTTAATGACTATATGTCCCAAATATTCAACCTCCTATTGACCAAAGGAACTTTTTGATTGCTTTGCATAAATTTTATGGTTAGACAAAAGTTTAAGAGTTGCTTCTAAGTGGTGAATATGATCCTCCCATGTGTGACTATAAATCAGGATGTCATCAAAGAAGACTAAAATTAATTTGCAAAGATGAGGGCAAAAAATAAAATTCATCAAACTCTAGAAGGTGGAAGGTGCATTGGTTAACCCAAAAGGCATAACCAAAAATTCATAATTCCCTTCATGAGTTCTAAAGGCTGTTTTGGGAATATCTTCATTCTTAATATGGATTTTATGATAACCCGATCATAAATCTAACTTGGAAAAATATTGAGCCCCATGCAACTCATCTAAGATTTCATCAATAATAGGAATAGGGAACTTATCCTTGATGGTAATTTTATTAAGATCTCAGTAATCCACATACAAGCACCAAGTGTTGTACTTATTTCTAACTAACAACACTTGTGAAGAATAGGGGCTAACACTTGAATGGATAATTCCAGAAGCTCTAAGTTCTTCTATAATTTTTTCAATTTCAGTTTTTTGAGCATAAGCATACCGATATGGGTAAATATTAGGAGGTAAACTACCAAGAACAAGTTGTATTGCATTATCATGTGAGCACTGAGGAGGAAGTTCCTTGGGTTCCTCAAATACATGATAATACCTATTTCATATATGTTTTAACTGTTGTGGTTGACTATAATCCCCTTGCTCGAGAGTGGTGATAGCAAAAAATCGAGCATCCACTCCATGGTAATATTTATTTAACAATTTTTCCATATTATGGGAAGAAATAAATTGAACTGGTCCAACCTTTGTGCCAAAAAATGTATATTATTACCCATCCTGATTAAATTTCATCCATAATTGTACAAAATCCCATACGACTGGTCCTATCATCCATAACCATTATGATCCCAAAACCATATTACACCCTCTTAAGGATAAAGCAAACATGTCAAACTTAAGATTATAGTCCCCAATTTATAGCTTAAAATTATGATATTTTCCTTTACATGGTAGGGTGCCACCATTAGAAATCATAACTTCAAATGAATTGAATGTGGTAATGTAATAGTTTCCTTGTTTGGTGATACGTGGATCAATACAATTGTGTGTTACTAGAGTAAATCAAAATGATGACCCTTTGTCTTTTGAAATGACCTATCACCTTCATTGTTCGAGGTATGGATACTCTTGCTAGAGCATTTAAAAAAAATTGGTTGGGATTCCTCCTGATTGGAGGGTTGATTTGTGTTTGCTATTTCTTGAGGATCCTCATCATGCTTAGATGATTTTGAAGTGGTAAATTTATCCATATCTAGCAAGTATAATTTTTTGTTGCACACACCTATGCTCTCAGGTATATTTTTCATCACAATTGTAACATAATCCTCACGCCTTCCTATGCTCCATATCCTCATGACTAAATGTTTTTATAGGTGCAGATTTATCAGTTTAAATTAGCATTGGCTTGTTCACAAAAGATGACTTGGATGGAGGAAATTTAGAAGTTCGACCAATAGCCTTGAATTTTTCCTCTACCAATTTTTTCTAATTGTATGGCTTGTGGTAGCGATTGAGCTTGCAACAATTTAACCTCAGCCTTGATGTCATCCTTCAATCCACCCATTAAAAAACTCTGGAATGAGTCAACACTTAGTTTTATTGTTCGATTAGCAAGTTTTTCAAACTAAGTTTGGTATTCTCAAATAGTTGAAGTTTGTTTGAGTTTAAAAATAGTTCCTATAGAATCTTCAAACTCACTAGGACCAAAGCGAGTGAGTAAGCATTGAACAAATTCAAGCCATGAAAGTTCAGGTTCAGCCTTTCTAAGACACAAAAATAAATGGAGTGCATCTAATTCAAAATTAAAAGAAGAAATGGTCAACCATAGGAAACAATCAACATTATGAAGAGTGAAATATTGTTCTGCCTTACATATCCACCCCTCAAGATCTTCTCCATTAAGCTTAGGAAAGTCTAATTTGGGTCACTTCATCCCATTATAGTTGGCTATAGCTCATTGGTGGTGGCTTGTACCAATTTTTGTTTGGTCATATGGAGTTGTGGAATTAGTAGAGGCTCTACTTTCCAATTCAACCTTCATTGCTTTTTGTGCTTGGATGAGATCATTCATAGATTCTTGGAAAGATTGCATTTGGGACTATATATCTTGTATGCTTTTGTTAACCCTAGATCAGATTTGGTTACCCATAATATTCATTTTTGTTTGAATTTCCCTCTCCACTAATTGTTGGCAAGTTCCCTCAACCATAATTGAAGGTTTGGATGTTTTTTGTGGGACCTACTAAAAATAGATAGGTAGCTTTTAGGAGTTACTATTTTTAGTAAGGATCCAAAATCTAATTTGGTAAATGGGTTGCAACATCGATTTTAGGATAGGTTCCACTTTGGTGGCTATTTAAAATGAGTGCTCAATGGGGAGATATACTGAATTCTTTGACTTTTTGTGATCTCCTAGTTGGTTGTAAGTCGGTGTCAAGGTAATTTCTTCCACTTGGACTTAAAATTTTACTAGTGAGTCCTTGAGGGTCTTTGGTGTAGAATAACAAGTAGCTTCTATTCCTAAAATTTTGGATCAATTTGATTGACCATTGAAAAGTTAGACTTAGCAAGAAAAATAAAAAATTGCCATTTTTGGAAAATTGGAGCAAAATTTGAGCACGGGCTACTAAGGAAAATTTTATCTGGAATAGAATGTACAATTATCTACTAAATTTTTTAGTCAATCTGAGCTCTGTGTGAAGAGATACCCCTATTTTAGAGAATTTTTTTTACTGGTGGGGTCAGGTTTACCTCTAAATATTGGTTCTTAGAACTCTGTCAACTATCTTTATCATGTATGTTCTTATTATTGATAATGTTCTATTACCTTTTTTGACTATCTGACCATTGACTAATTCTTGAAACTGTTCTATTCTCTATCATATTCTATCACTAATATTCCCTAACTATTCAAACTAGCACAAGTAATTGTTTTGACTATGTAGGTGATTGTTCTAACATTGTTATTCTTGACTATCCTATATTCACTATTACTAAAAGAATTTTTCTAACTATAACTGAATTTGACCCATGTTTTAGACTTTGATGATTCATGTCCCTTTGTTATTCTTTTGGGAGTTTGTATTTCCTATTGTGCATGTAGAAATTTTGGAATAGGGATGTCTTCTTCGTATGCTCAACTTCTATGTAGGATACAGTAATAGGTTTGGGATTTTGGTTGCAAGTTAAGTAGTACATAAGACTTGAAGAATAACCTTGTTTGCAAGTTTAAACAAAACCAAGGTACTCTAGGCAAGGGTGTATGTAATATCCATAGGCCCTCTATTATACCATAGTGATGAATAATAGTGCTCGGACCAATATTTCAAGCCACTACTCAAGGATGATTTCACACATACCCTTGAGCATACTATCTACCTCTTTGATAGTACAAGAGGGTAGTCTTTCGAGATGTTGTGTCCCGTGCACTATGGAGAATACAAGGCCAAAAAGCTTCCTAGGAATAAAATTTTATTAAATTCTAGATCGTCTTTTGATACACCTAAATATGTGTGGGAGTTAAATTTTGTGCACAAGTGCTATATAAGGTATGGGTATTGGAGCCTGATTGACCCTCACTTCAATAGATGCTTTATGGGCTATCTATCTTAGCCAATAATGATATCTCCTTTGCAATATTTTAAAACCCCCAACACAGGGTTTCTAACCTACTCAACTACTGTAATAATACTATAAAAAATTGGCATTTTTTTTATATGCAAATATATATATATATTTTAATAAGGAAAACTTGCAAAAAAGAAAACTAAACTCAAAAATTGTATACCTAACAGTCGAATTGGTAGAATCCATTGCAATCACAATAGAACACGGTCCTAGAAAGCACTTTCATACCACTTGCTAGGAACCTACTATTAAAAATAACACTCACGCAAATAATTGAAAATAAACACACATGTCACAACACACTTGGAAATAAAATGCACAATACAAAAGTAAATTGCAAAAAAAGAACAATATCACAAGCCTCTTCGAGGGGGCAACCTCCTTCAATATGTCATTCAATTATGCATAAAGATGTGTACAAT
Organism: Wollemia nobilis; assembly: GCA_028583015.1. Lineage (NCBI taxonomy): Eukaryota > Viridiplantae > Streptophyta > Pinopsida > Araucariales > Araucariaceae > Wollemia > Wollemia nobilis. The sequence goes on along the minus strand of JAQPPZ010003551.1, from coordinate 3,947,770 downwards.
ATTAACTCTCATAGAAGGAATTTCTCTAGCACCTAACTCTTAAGGTTGGATTACATGCAAAATGCCACCCGGGCTAGAATATCCTACCTACAATCAGTTACATTCTTGAAAAATGGTTACATAGAAGCGCACCATTTGGCATAGGTGATTCTTAATCAAAAACTATAATAAAATATTACAAAATATTAACATGGGTACTACCCACGTTCTACAAGGACTATTACATCAAGTGTTAGGATGGGTCCTAACACTGTGTCAGTTCTGTCTCTCTTCCTAGGAATCCTTTTTTGTCTTGATATTGTAAAAGGTTCAAGGACATTTCAAAACTCCTTTCCATAAATCAAAAAAATATCTAGAAAATATACAAATATGTGTGTAAGATAATTCAATAAATAAATAAAAATTATATTAATATTTAGATTGGCAGAAAAGGGCATAATATTTATGTTTTTGGCCTTCCATATACTGCAACCCAAGAAGACGTCTATTAAATATTGATAATATTGTCTATTAATAGCATTGACAACTGCCAAGTTTTAGGAAATTGTCATCTTTAAAGGTTAAAAAATAGTTTTTAATATAAGAGTATTTTTTTTATTAAATAGATATATGATTCGAGTTTTTATAAAAGAAGAATCTTAAATTTTTATTTAAAATTTTAAATCTTTAATAATTAAATTACTTGAATTGTATATTATTTTTAGTACACATTTATTGGAAAAAATAATATTATGTAATTTTACATTGCTGGTGCAGCCACACATACAATAGTTTTTTTATACTATTAAGAAAAGGAGGGTTTTGAAATAAATCCCACAACCTTTTACAAGAGATAAGCCCCAGGGGCCACCACCAAAAAAACACAAACAAACAACCCAAGGGTGAAGCATAAAAATAACCAAAGATACAAGAGCAGATAAGAGGAATGAAAAAAAGGGCTAGACAAAATTGAGGAAGTTCTACTCCGAAGCACCAAGGGATCAATCCCACGTCCACCACATTGCTTCAAGGGTAAGGATTTAAAATTTAAAAATTGCCAACGACTCCACAAGGCACATGCCATGAGGAGAACCACGTACCCAATGGGAGGGTGAAGGTACAAAAATTATTACCAACATATATGAAGGCACATGCCATAAGGAGATCCACATACCCAACGAGAGGGTGAATGTACAACAAATAAGAGCAAAGCCAGTCACACATAAATGACACCATAAATTCCATGTACTTGTAGCACACTACCAAATATATGTGGACAAAAAAAATGGTCCACCATGAATGTAGACCATGAATAAACCTCTAAAAGAATTTATAGAACTTCATCTCTCACACGACTAACGATATCCATGGGAAAATCCTCCTACCAAACAAAAAATCCCTAGGATGAAACACCCAAATTCACCAATAAATCGGCCACCGCATTGCCCTCTCTAAGCACGTGCTCAAATGCCACATTATCAAAGGAGTGGGAGTTCCAAATCATTTCATTAATAAGATTAGACACCTTCCAACCAAAATAACAGACCCCTTTAAACATATTAATCACTAAAAAAGAGTCACCTTCGATTATTGCATTATGGAACCAAGATTTTTTAAATGCATCACACCAACAAAGGTAGACGTGCCTCTATAAAAATGGAATATTGAGTATCAAGATAGTCCACAAAATCCAGAATAATATTTTCATTATTGTCTTGTATCACTCCTCCCGCTCCAACAAGGCACACATACAATAGTTATATGTTAGCTATTGAGTTAAATTATTTTTTATTTTGGGTGTATAATATTCTTATATGGTTATCATAATGGATGAGTTTTCGGTATCAAAAGTATCAAATAAGAAGATTATTGATGATTTTGTTCAATTTATTTTATAGGTTAAAATTTTAAAAATAATACTATATACTTGTTAATTTATTATATTATTATTATTAGATGATGTAAAATACGAAGTATAATTGGTTTTTGGTCTTTCATTATCAACAATATTTTAAAGATGAGGATAATTTATTATATTATTTATATATAAAAATTAATTTTAAAAGGATTTTTTTTATTATTGTGAGAAATCCTTACAACCGATGCATAGGGTTGGGCAGGCTCCTCCAACCATGACCCCTTCTAAAGCTGAGATCTATACTTATCATTAGGTAAGCTATGGTTATCAATAGGGAAGATATTCTTATCAATAGGTAATTTAACACACAAACATCATACACTCACCCACGCCATGGTTTGAACCTTGGACCTCCTGAAGAAGAGCCAAAGCCCAGACAATTTTATTATTCCCCTTGAAACAATTTAAAAAGGATTTTAACCTGATATAATATTAATGATTTGTATATTTAATTATTTTTATTTAGATAAATTTACATACATTAATACCAAATGGTATTAGTTCAACCCATTATATAAAGAGAAGATCCATATTGAAAGCTTGTGAAGCCATACATACATAGTTATAAATTACTGTAATATTATTATGTCTTCGTGATGTAAGATGAGTGAGGCCCTTTCAATCCATATTAATCACTTAAAAAATTACATGCATTAATACAAAAAAATCTAACCATCTTTGTAATGAATGAATTACAATGCTTGTGTGATGGTTAAGCCTTAAAAAATAAACTATTTTATTTTATTTTAAAAATCACAAGCATAATTTCTTTTTTTTTTAATTATGAATGGATTCAAAAATTATTAATAACAATGAATAAATGTCTATGCAATAGTAAAGTTTAAAAAATAAAGGATTAAATGGTATTTGAGAGACTTACTATTCAAAGTACATTATTATCAAAGGGTAAATGTTCAACCAAAATAAATATTATGAAAATGATTTATAAAAATACTATTGAAAAACAAAACAAGCCATCACAAGAAGAAATGTTAAGAAAAGTCAAACACTATCAAAGTGAATTGTTAAGTAACTTTGAAAATTCTAGGCAATTAATAAATCATCACAATTTTTATGTGAGATGATAATGTCTTTGAATAAAATATTATTAATAATACTATGAAAGTGACTGGTTAAAGAACTTTGAAAATTCTAGGCAATTAATAAATCATGGCAATTTTTTGGTGAGATGATATTGTCTTTGAATAAAAGATATTAATAATTATGGTTGGAGGTTTGTGTAATAGTCCAGGAAAAAATAACTCAAGGCAAAAAAAATCAAGGATTATATGATCTTAAAAGAAGACTTATAATTCAAAGTAATTAATACAGTATTATGATATGGTAAAGTCTCAACAAAAATAAATACTATAAAATGACTCATAAAAGAAGATTAAGAATTTAAGACAATCTATAAGTTAAAGAAAAATAAATTCTAGTAAAATGGTTATTTGAATAAGACTCAAGGTAATAAATAAATCATAAAGAAAATGTTGTTTGTGAGAGGATAATTCCTTGGATTGAAATATTTTTAATAATGATGGTTGGATGTTTGTGTAATAGTAAAGTCATTAAAAAAATCAAGGATTATATTATCTTTAAAGAAAACTTAAAATGCAAAGTAATCAATACATCATTGAGGGATGATAAGTCTCAATGAAAATAATAACTATTAAAATGATTTGTAAAAGAAGATTAAAAATTCTAGACAACCAATATGTCATCACGTGATTAATGTCAATAAAAACCAAAGACTATTAAAATGACAAGTTGAAGAATATTGCAAATTCAAGACAAACAATAAACCAACACAAAAATGTTTGTGAGAATAGTGTGATGGATTGAAAAATAAATTAATAGTAATGGTTGGATTGGGTAATAGTAAAGTTAGAAAAAATCAAGGAAAGTAATCAATACATCTTTATTGGATGGTAAAGTCTCAACTAAAAAAAATACTATCAAAGTGACTTGTAAAAGAAGATTTAAAATTCATGAAAATCTATATACCATTACGAGATGAATGTCATGAAAAGTTAAATACTATTAAAATGATTAGTCAAACAAGATAAAAAAATCAAGGCTATCAATAAATCATCATAAAAATTTTGTTTGTGAGATGATAATGTTCAAGAATCAAGATTGAAAGGTTCCTCATCCTTTTATGTAAGGGGTGAACTGGGGAATAGTTTGACATTTAATATTTTTTTTCTAACCCTTCAACAAGTTATTGGATGGAAGGGTTTATGGCCTATTTCAAACTATGGATTTAGGTTGGCTTTTGAGTATCTTTGCTAAATTCTAATCTAAACTAATATAATTGCATGAAATTAAAATACAAAATGTAAATGTGGAAATTAAATTACATAAAATGTAAATTGTGAAGCGTAAGGTGTAAAGGGTCAAATGAAAATACCATAACCATAGAAAGAAAAGTGTATAATCACATGAGAATTTGAATAAAAACAACCTTCCCATTCAATTAATATGAAATTGTGGAGCAATTAATAAGATAAGGAAAAGAGCTAGCTTCAATCACCACACATTTTGCAATCTAGGAGGGCAATGCCACTAATGGAGAGCAAAAAACTTAATCAATTTCTCATCAGTGCCATGAGTTACAAAACATAATGTGGTTCATAGAGCATAGCTCTAAATTCTCATGGGAAAATGATATTTACAATGGATCCCATGGCTCCTATTTATTGTATGAGATTATCCCTAAGTTACCTAAGGTGAGAAACTATTACTCTTAGTAGAAGTAAGAATTTGGGGGCATGTATAACAAAATGATGTAGCCCCCAATATTACATACCTCTAAATGTCTTAGAAGGCTTCTACAATCAATTATGTTGCCACTTAATCCCAAATATCACTTTTCAAAGTTTTTGTTTAGGATTTGTGTCTTTACTTTTATCCCTTTATAGGCCTATGAGTGATTCACTCTAAGAAGTGAGCAAATTACTTGACTTTGCTAGTCATTCCCTAGCAAACGTGAGTGCTTTTCTCTTATAAGGTAATCAGTCAAATTTTCTAATAGATCGCCCTTGAGCCAATAAGTAAATTGGTACTTTTCTTGAACTTAGCCAAAATTTGAGCAATTTTGTAAGGTAGTGTTAAATAATTACATTTATGGTAGCTTCATGTGGTGTAAAGATCAATAGGAAAGATATCCTAGATCCTCTCTTTATTATTGGGAATAAATTATTTAAAAATTAGAATCCTTATAACAAAAATATAAAATTGTGGTTCTCCTATTCTATCCTTCATGGTAGCAACCCTAACAATTTTTTTCATTCTTGATATGCTAATAATTAAATGGTTGTTAGGTCCTCTACTTATCCTATTAGATACTCATTTGTTTTTTTGATAACCCATCTTGCTTCCCCTTTAGTTCCTATAACTTGGCATAAAGTGGGTCTATCTTCTTATAAAACTCAACTACATCTTCACAATATTCCTAATATTTCCTCTCTTTGAGAATTGTATCAATGATATCATCATGGAAGAGCTTCATTTGTAGGTCAAACATGTATGACAGTCCAACAAAAATGAACCCCTAAATTTCTTTGTTCATATCTTGTAGTAGGGCATTTGAAGAGGTCAATGTGTTCTTGAAATCTGAGAGGTTTCCCTAAATATTAGGGATCTTCTTGAGTTTTTTTACCAAGTCCTTTGGGTCTATCCATAACTATTTTTCTTGTGACGCCAACATTGTAGATAGAAGCTTAAGTACTTCCTGAAATGTCTCCTTTACAACCAATTGTTCCTCAACCTATTTAATGGTTTTTTGTTACTTAATTTATGTTGTGTTTTACATAGCCTACAAAGTAAAAGTATCCTTGTATCATATTTTTTTATCTTATCCAAGAGGGACTTCACCCATTGGAAATAAAAGGGTCTCCTTAAATCTATAGTTGTTTCTCTTTCTTTATATGCTACTAGTTCTTTTTATAGCTAATAAGTCTTCTAATATCTTGCTTGATTGGTGTCTTGAAGTTATTTCACTTGTGATATGGAATAATATTTCCTCAATAATTGTTTGATATTTCATTGATTATCAAGCATATTTATAGGTATGTAGGATGCCATTACAATGGTGCAAAACCATGGGAGAAAATCAATGGAAGAAAAACTATGTCAGGTGCTCTTATTAAAGGATGATATTTTTGGATAAGCATGTCAAACTACTATATATGATCACAAAATCCTTCATCTATATTTTAAATATGTATTTAATTGTCAAGGAGCATAAAGTATTACATTAGTTATTATTATTTTCTCTATCATTCCTTCCCATTGGTCCCCAATTCTTTACAAAAGTAGGAGACCTCTGGTGGTGAGAGAACCAATGTGCTTGGTGAGTCTAGCGAGTCTTCAAGTAGAACCAAATATTTCCTTTCATCTAAATAGGAAGTAGAACATGGTGCTAGATCATGAATTATGGCTATGATGTTATAGTATTTCATTAAAAAATATAGGCAGATGGAAAATATCATAAGGGATGTATTTTAGGTCACTTGTTGCAATGACCACCATGAAATAGAAAATAGAACTCATGTTGTTGAATAGTAGTAGGAGTAATACTAGGAGTTGGAGCAAGAGTAGGAGTAGGATTAGGAGCAGTATTGGTGTTCTTGTGTAGAAGTGCAACATGTTGAGTGGATAGGACTTTTACATGTATCCTCATATTGTGGCTTGCTAAAAATTAGTACAATATTTATATGGACTAGATGTGTAGTGTTCTTTGTGCATTTGATGAGAAAATTTTTGTGCTCATGTTGCAAAGTGTGTGTTTTATTATATGCATCATACCAAGACTTCCTCTCATATTAATATGGTTTACTAAACAATAAACCACAATAGTCTATAGGGGTTACATCATAAGTGACCTTATCCATAAATTTTGGTTTAAAGGCAAATGCCAAAGTGTAGGTGTGGGTAATTTAGGATGTGGTTCTATTATCCTTCCATCTAAGTGAATATGGATAAGAATGTGGGTTCACAGATAGCTATAACTTGTCAAAAATAAATCTTACAATCAAGTTTTTTTGTGAGCCATTATCGAAAATACAATCTATAATGAAATTATGGGTGAGGTGAGCACATGTTATGAACAAATTATCATGATCCCATACGAAAGAGTGATGATTGGGTCATGTGATATTATTGATTCAACCATTTAACTCGTTATAGGTTGTGTGTTCTCCAAATGTCTTAATGAAAATATTCCCTATTTCCCCATTGTAAGACTATATAAGCAATGTTTTCTTTTTTCTTTTTTGGATACTCAAATTTCTTATGTCCCTTCTATTTATAATAATGAAAAGATATATCAAAAGAAGAATTTTTAGGAGAAGAGGAAGAAGGAATGAGATAAGAACTCAATTTTTTGTAAATGCTTGTTGATAAGGAAGACCAAGGTACATGAGATTAGGTATAAAGGTTCTCCTTCACAAGTTGTGCTTGATTGAACACTGCATCAAGTGTCATAAGGGAAGAATATTTTAACTCCCAAAATAGGTGTCTAGGAAGTCCACTCTTAAATTTGAATTGAGAGTGGTTGTAAGGACCGGTATATGGACCAATGAGCGAAACCTATTGAATTGGTAGATATAATCCTACACTACCATGTGGCTTATTTACCTCAAGAAAATCCATTGGATGAGCAAATCATCATCGTAGTTAGAAGCATAGAATGTAGCCTTCAAGGATGCAACCAGTTGATCCCAAGTGTTAATAGGATTTTAAGGATTTTGATGCTTGATGATTAGGAACTTAGCAATTCCTCAAAGTTTTAACTTGGAAAAGAGAACATAATTATCATCAGGTATTTATCTATAGGTAAACCAAGTTTCCATGTCTAGAATCCAACTATTGCGGAAATTTGGATCCCTAGACCCATAATAAATGTTAACCTTATATTTGGATAGTGAGTGAGTATTTATTTTAACATAAGGATGGACATGGATGCTATTAACATTGTCAGCTAAATCACCAACTATGTTAGCTAACATTATCTTTGTTCAATCAAATTAATAGCCATTACAAAATGAGTAAAAGCTAGGGAGAGTGTTTGATCAAATGTACCAAAGGGATGACTTGCTTACTAAGACCAACTATGAAAGCACTAAGTTGCCAATATTAAAATCTTGATCAATGATCTACCTAGTGGATTGATGTGCACCCTAGACCATGGCCAATATTGGATGGTCAAGAATTGCTTCTTAATATGACATCTGAAGAAGGCCAATTCATTATTGTAAAGCAAAAAATAAAATAAATGAAAGAAAACTAAAGATAATAATGGATATTTAGAGAGAGAAAAAGGAGAGAAATGTAGATTTAAATATCGATAGCATTTAGCTAACAACACTGTCACATCCTATGTAAAGCACACTACAACTTGACTATATATAGGATGTAATAGACCATTAACCATGTAAAGTATTATAAAATGTAAATTAAGCTCATGTCATGTCTTCTACTACTCCAATGGCCCTTAGCGATAGTCCAAAAAATAGCTATGGCCTAACAAAATAGACTACCTACATAATTTAAAAAAATAAATTAGAACTCCAATGATTAATACTATGCATCCTTAATATTCCAATAGCTTAGAGTGATAATCCAAAAAACAACTTAGGCCTAACATAATAAACCACCCACAAATATTTTATAGAAATATCTATACTACAAAGCATGCAAAAATGAAAGAATTCAACACATTATTGGTAAAGGTCAAAAAACATGGTAATTTGAAGTAGAGCAAAATTGTATAATATACAATAGGTAAACACTAAAATTGCTTACCCTTATACTAATATGAATTAAGCTAATTATAGTTTATTATAATACCCTGATTAATGATTATGGGGATGTCCTACTAGAGGCTTGATAAGAATAGGCACATCTTGGTCCAGTCTAGGGGCTTATGCTTGATCAACATGCTTGGGAAAGTGGATGTTGCTCTTCTAGTCTATCTTGGCCAACTATTCTAATATAGAAACTAATCACCACCTTTAGCATCCATGTGTCTTTAGTAGGCTTGAATTATTTTTAGCACACTTAGATCTTCCCATTATACCTTATTATTGAGCTAATTATCAATATTTCAAGCACTTCTATTCATGATAACAATTGATATTGTTGTAGGTTCCAAAATACTTGCTATTGCTTTCTTGTCTAACTTATTCACTTTAGATGACTAAGGAGTGTCCAAGTGGCCCATGCCTTTGATGTGCATGATCTCTACTAAAAGATACCTTTTTAGGAGTCATCCTATTTTATGACTATTTGATGAAATGTTTTGCTTATCGCTAGGGTCTTAGGGACTTGGCTAGGACTATTATGCAACTTTGCTATCATCATTCAAAACTCCTAGCAAATCATGAATCTATCCACTCTTGTTCCTAGCCACTCATGTTTTTGTTCACTCCTTTACTTCAACCTCAGTTTTTGGGACCATTGTAGACTTGGGTTAATGTCCCCCTCAAGATTATCCAACCACTCTATCCTATACTAGTTGAGGTTTCAATGTGCTATTGTTGACATTTATTTTTGAAAATATTTGGCCACTCTTGTTCTTGACTCTAAAGTAGAGCTTCTATACCTTAGCTAAATTTTAGTATTGGTAAGCTACTATTTGGTTTCCAACCAATGATGTACAAAATCTAGTCATCCTAACATGGTTTCCTTACATCTTATGTAACAAAACTTTAACAAAATTAATAGTCTAGAAAAATTTGGTAGGATGTATCTATGTATGAACTTTTATGGGTCCAAATTATTGGCACCTCCCAAGGATTTTTTCTTGCAAAAAGGAAAACTTAGGTAGCCTTATCTATTGGTTTATGGAGTCTATGTTAAGCTTCTAAAGCTTAAGGGAGGTAATTTTAAAACTGAGAAGAATGGGTAGACCATTTCTTTCTTGGAGCATAAATTTGCTCAGGAATTTATGGAATTATGAGAAGGGGCTCTAATTTTATAGACCTATCTTGCCATAAAAGTCATTGAAGTACCTCACCCTATCTTCTCATGCAAGCCTTTTTCAGTTCAACTAAGTCAATTGAAACATGATTTTTTTACTAACTATTGGACCTCTTGATTCATGCCATCCTTGCTTGACCATGCATGTAAATTGACTATTGTGTTTTCCCAAAAATATACTTTATATGAGTGTTGATTTTCTACCTAATCCAACCAATAGGTATACACCACTTAGCTTTTGTAACTTTATTTACATGTCACCTATTTACACAAAATTTGAGCATGCCTTTTCATGCCAACTCTCTCACATGCTATAGATTCCCCCCCCCCCCCCCCCCCCCCCCCCCCCCCCCCCCCCCCCCCCCCCCCCCCCCCCCCAAAAAAAAACCAAAAAACCCCCCCCCCCCCCAAAAAAAAAAACATCAAAATCGATAATGTCCAAACTATATTATCTCAAACCTCTATTTATTCGGTCTTCTAGTCTTATAGAACATGTGACTTATTTGGACCAAGAGCTATCATCAATTTTTCTTTGGGATAGAATGAGTTCCAAGTCCTATATGATTTATAGCATTTAAATAAAACAAGAGTGACTTATTCTGCCCATGATCTCTTCATTGGAAAATATTTTGGGTTTTTTGTCAAATTGATACATTGTTCTTTGTGAGTTCCTAGGCTCATGTGATTTGTTGCATTGGACAACCCAAATTCTGGTAGTTAATCTTCTATAGGTTTTCCTAGATTGTCTAGATTTTTTTGTCAAGATATGTGACACACCAAGGCCTAAATATTTCTATAAGTAGATCCTTGGATACATTGAGTTCCCATGTTTGAGTGATCGATTGCATTGGGACCATACATGGAAAATTCTTCTGATGCCATCAATGGTTGTGTTATTTCCCTAGATTTTCTATACTCACTTATTGCAACACATGACTATGTGAACCCTACCATTGATTGTTTATTGGCATTGGTATGTGCTAGATTCACATGTCTATTTAGACTACTATGTTAATATTAGCCATGGAAAATTCATTCCCCATGCATTTTTCTATTCTTTCCATAAGATCTTCCATATATTTTGGCCATTTTTCTATCACCCTTTAAGGATGCTCCTCTCTCTATTCTATAATATCCAAAAATTTTGGCCACTAGATATTTGATAGTAAGGTCTTTCTTTAGAATAGTTCATCACATAGGCTAGACTAAAAGTTGGAGGTTCTTTACTTATATAATTTTACTTTGTTTCAATGTAGGACCGTTCAAGCCAATTTAATTGCTCCTCTACTTCTTAAGTTACATCCAACTGAATTGTTGCATCCTCTTCTTGATATCCATTAGCACCATTATCTTTTCTTCAATGTGGAAAGCTTATTTGTTAGTTTTTGGATCATAGCTTTCAACTCCTATATTTCTATAGATTTTTTTGACTCTGAAGTGGGTAGGGTGAGTAAAACACTTGTCGGAATAGTACACTATGGATATGATTTAGGTGATGTAACTAGAGAAGGAAAATAATAGGCCAAAAATATAGCTTGTTGCCTTGGGTGTTGTATTTCAATGTAGCATAGCATTATAGATTTGTGGAGAAACTTGTCAACTAAGATGAGTGTATTTTTTGCTATGATAATGAATTAGAATACTTGATGGAATCTCATCTCATTGGACTATCAAGTATAAATACCTAAGTCTAGGGTGAAAGTGTAGAGGTAAAATATGTAGGCTTTGGAATGTGATGGTCTTATGTCCCAAGGGATTGTTCCCTAGGTTTCATTAAACCTAAAATTAAGAGTAGTGACACTCTCCTAGGTATGCCTATGGATGAATGAAAATTGAGTGATCAAAATGAAAGGATCCCCTATGTAATTAAACTCTAAAATAAAGGGTACAACAATATCAACCCAAGTGCTTATATTACCATCCTCTAATGAATGATACTATGCTAGCACTTTGCATGTAAAAGAGAGCACAAGGATTATTTCCATTACATCTTCATGAGCAATTTCATAGATAGTAGCCAAAGCAAGAACATCCTAGTAGTGTTTGTGAGCCACTTTTTTCTACCACCATAGAAGGGCAAAGCCTTCAAATCAACCTACGAAATATCATATATATTAGAGAGGTTAAGGGGTCCAACACTATTCTAGGATGGATATATGCGTCCAACCATAGTTTTAGATGGGATGTGCTAGTATGACGATGAAATCATGATACCACAAATGGTTTGTTGATATTCTACAATATTTGATCCTATAATCACATTATTATAGAGCTTTTTCCTTCATAAGACTTGCCAATTTTAGGTTCTTCAACAATGGAGTTGTAAGGTGAATGTATTCTCCACATACAAGGTTGATACATTCACCAAAATATTGATCCCCTAGGGATATGAAATTAATATTAAATTATTTTTCCCACTAGGTGTTCCAAAAACTCTTGTTTGATGATTTTCCTATTGGATTGATGTGCACCCTAGACCACAACCAAGATTGGATGGTTAGAAATTACTTATTAAGCCAACCTTTGGAGAAGGTTAGTTACTTGTTGTAAAGGAAAAAATAAAATAAATTAAATAATACTAAAGATAAAAATAGAATGTTAGAAAGAGAAAAAGGGTGATAAATTATATTTAAAAGCAAACAACATTCGGTTAATAACATTGCCACATCCTATACAAAACACGCTGCAACTTGAATACATACAGGGCCTAATAGACTAGTAACCAGGAAAAGTATTACAAAATGTAAATTAAGCTTAGATCATGCCTTTTACTACTCCAATAGCCCCAAGATATAGTCTAAATAACATCTATGGCCTAATATAACATACCACTAACAAAATTTTATAGAAGAAAGTAGAAATGCAATGATTAATACTATGCATCCCTAATATTCGAATAGCCCAAACTGATAATATAAATAAAAACTTAGGCATAACAAAGTAAACCACCCATAAATATTTTACAAAATTATCTAAATACTATAAAGCATTCATACATAAAAGAATACAACAACATAATACTTGAAAATGTCAAACAACAAGCTACTTCATTAAGAAATATAGCAAATTTGCATAGTATACAACAAGAAAACACTCAAATTTTTTATCCTCATACTAAGGTAAATTTAGCTACTTATAGTTTACTATAATATCCTAGCTAGTAATTACAATGATAGACTACCAAAGGTGTAACAAGAATAGGTACACTCTATATAAATCCAGGGCTTGTGCTCAATCAACATGTATAGGGAAGTGGATGTTGTTCTGCTTTATCTCCATCAACTATTTTGATCTAGAAACTAATCATCACCTTTAGCATCCATGTATATTAGATAGCCTTTATTCCTTTTTAGCATGCTTAGATATTCCCATTATGCTTTATTGTTGAGCCATCTATCAACATTGTAGACACTTATATTCATGATAACAATTGATATTATTGTAGGTTTCAAAAGATTGAAAATCATTTTCTTATTTAATTACTTTGCTTTAGATGGTTTATGAGTTTCTAGGTGGCACATTCCTTTGATGTGAATGATTCCTATTGAAAGAGATCTATCCAAGAGCCCTACTATTTTATTGCTATATTTTATAATCTTTTACTTATCATTGGGGTCTTAAGGACCTGACCAGGACTGTTATGTCACTTTGTTGATCATCATTCAAAACTCTTAGCCACTCCTACTTCCATTCACTCTTATTCTTGGTTTCTCATGGTTTCAACCACTCTTGTTATCGACCACTCATGCTTCTAGCCACTCTTGTTCTTAACTACTCATGTTTCTAGGTACTCCTACTTTACTTCAACCTTGGTGTCCAGGACCTTCGTAGACTTAGGCTAACATCCCCCTCAAGATTCTTTGACCACTTTATCCTATACTAGATAGGGCTTCAATATGCTATTATTGATATTTATTTTTGTAAATATTTAACCACTCTTATTCCTGACTTTAAAGTGGTTGATCTTCTTTGCCTAGCCAAATTTTGGGGTTTGTAAGCTACTATTTGATTTTTGGCTAGTCATGTACAAAAGCTAGCAAGCCTGACATGGTTTACCTACATCTTATGCAACAAAAAATTAAAAAAAATTATAGTCCAATAAAACCTTCTAGGATCTATCTATGTGTAAAATTTCATGGGCCCAAACAAAATTATATATGATAATGCTTGAAAATTGAGAAAAGTTCTCCCTTGAGTGTATTCCCATTTTCTTGATTTTAATTCCTTACTGAAATGAAATTCCCTTGATAAATATTCTTTTCTAATATTTTATAATGTAAAAATAAAATATTTAATTTAGAGGAGGGGGCACACATGTATTTTTGGGGGGCATGTGGTGCGTAGGGACACGCGCACTCGTTAGGAAGGGGTAATAAGGCTATGGGCCAAGGCATAGAACATGCATAGAGTAAAACACATATGATGCATGGATGAGGAAGATGGGGGTTGAGGGTATGTTGCATATAAAAATATATGCACACATCAAGAAGAAGCGGTAGGTTAGGGGTATCGTATGCTAGTGAAACATATGGCTAAGGGGAGGTTGAAGGAGGAACACTACACAAAAAAATGTATGTATGCATTAAGGAGAGGGAGAAAAGGTGGTGTACATATAAAGAAGAGATGCATATGCACACATGTAGATCATGAGTGCACATAAAGGGAGCGATACATGCATGGTGCATAGACTGGATGTGTACAAACTCAGTCTAGATAACTCATGTATATGGTTGTATTTGTCTTCCTCCTAGAAGGATTTTTTGTGGGCTCCTAGAGGTGGCCACCAAGGACATTTACCAACTCATGCTTCTTCGTTGTTTCTTAATTTTTTACTTTACTTGTAAAGTATCATTGAATCCACATGGATATTAGATTTCCATGAGGTCTTCCAGTCTAGGTGATAGAAATTCTCAACTAGTTGTTCATGGGCATAGATCTAAAGGATGCTAATATTTCTATTTTTAACCATGGATGGTGGTAGGTCTCTCTACATTAAATAGTTTCAATATAATGTGGCTCTAGCTTGAGAAAGCATCTATAATTTATTGGAAGTGCCTTCGAACTAGTAATGTAGTAGAAACAAGGTAATGGTGACATCGAAAAGACCTTTTCACACTTTGGTAATGCAACCTTTCATCTATCAAAATGTCAATGTTTTGAATCTTACACTTTCCCATAGCTAAAGGAGGCTTTGTGGCTATGAACAATACAATCCCATTGAAATTGTTGATAATATCTAATGTACCTATTCACATCAAGCACTTGTGGACTAAGGTCATGTTGAGATTTTCAGAGATCAAAACACATCAACATAATGGAACTCCTTTATCATTGTATACTCCAAATAGTTATGTAGATATGCTTGAATGTGGTAGAAAAAAATTATTTAAATTAATGTAGCCACGCTAGTCATATTTCCATGTTAGATATAGCTCCTCAAAATGAAAATTTTCTACAAAAATAAACCATAAATATTCCTTGAAACTAGTGGAACCAGCTTAATACGTAAAAATTTCTCCCAAGATATGTCACCAAAAATGGTCAGGATGTTGTAAAAATGTAACCAAAAATAAAAAACAAGCTCAAATAAAGGAATAAAAATGGTTAATAAACAATAATCACAATATTCACAATCTTAGACCCAAATATTAAAACAAGAGCTTTAATACTAGCTAATAGATGATAAAATTACCTCAATATATATGTAAAATTTCATTGATAATCAAGCATATTTATAGGAATGCAAGTTGCCATTACAATAGTGAAAAACCATGGGATAAAACCAATGGAAGCAAAACTATGTTAGATGCTCTTATTGGAGGATGGAATGTTAGGATAAGCATGCTATAAAATCAAATATGATCATAAAATCCATTGTCTACATTATAAATATGAAATTAATGATTACGAAGCATAAAGTATTACATTGATTATTATTAATTTTCCTATCAATTTGACCTTCTAGTTGGGATTTTTCTTGGTCACTCTATCCCATCAACTAGTCCTACCCTTGTGCAAATTTTTGTGAGAGATCCTCCAACTATTACCTCTTCTTTATAGCCTCATCAAGCTATAATTTGAGGTCCCCAACTTATTTCTTCTATTGATATTTCTTAGAGGTACATATCTTCAATTGATCAATTTCTAGTTGGAATTGCTCCTTAGTTTTCAACTATGCCATTTTATTCTCAAGCTCTTATTCTCATATAGTGCCTCATCCCTCATTTCTAGTTGGCTAAACTATATTACCATACAAAATAAAATCAAATTTGCAAGTTCAATCATTTAGTAGGGTTGTTTTTGGTTTAAATGTTACTTGGATACCTTAGTAGTGAAGTCAGTATATGATGTACTCTTGGTCAGGTTATATTTTGTTGCTTCTGTAATTGTGATCTTTTTTATCCTATATTCCAATTCTTACCATAGTAGTACCAAATAGCAAAAGGTTTTATCTCTTAACCATTTTTACTTCTTCAATTTCTTCTCCTTTGATATGAGAATGACAAATATCTTTTTGACATCTATTTCCTTGAGCTCACATAAGATTGTATATAATGTTACACATGAAGGCCTAACTTGGTCCTATGGCTAAACTAGACTCTAGGAGTGCTCTTTTAGATTGAGTTATAGTAGATGACATAGGAAACATAATTGCCTACAATAGTATTATCCTGGATTGAAATGGTGGATTATATGATTGAGATGAGACAATGGGTGGAGCAAGTTGAGTGGATATGGGTATGAATGATGTGGATATAAAAGGCACTAGTATTGATGCTAGCTATACCAATATTTTTACTAGTAGAGATACTAATGGAAAAAGGGTCAATGCATATAGTACTTATGGTTGTGTGGTAGACACTTATATGGATGGCGATGAAAATAAGGTTATTGGATGGTGCTTAGAGTGAATATGGTAGTTGGAAATAGGGTGTCTCCAGGAGAACCATAGGCTAAAGTAGTAGATGGTGAGGAAAGTACAATAGAATAAGGGGTGGAAGAAGAGTAAGAGGTAGGAATAGAAGTGAAAGTAGAGAAATAAGTAGAAGTTATGGAGAGTGGAATGGATTTTGATGAGGATTTATAAGTGGCCACTACTTTTGTCATTCCTAAATTGATAAGATTTTCCTCTTTGGTGATTTTTCCCTCCTTGATTTGATGTCTATTTTTTCTACACAATGACTACCTTATCAAACATTGATTTGTAAGAATCCACTTTAATATTTTTTTGCCTTTCTCTTGTGTCTATAGAACTATAGATCTAATGATTACTAGTGTAGTATATGCAATAAATATGACAATATTTGGTGTATGGGCATATGGTGGGATTATTAGGAAGGATTTTTAGGTGCTTTCCCTATTGTTCTTGACCTCCTTGTTCTCCTTGGATGATTTCTATCCCAAATGGAAGAGAATTCTTGGTCAAATTGGGCATCCCATGTTGGCCTCTTTAGATTCCCTATCTCATGTATCATATTCAACCATGCAAGGTGTTTTTAGTTAGAGCACCCTAATATTTCCAAGACTCACAATTTTTGATGACTCATTTTAATGTTTGGGTTAAGATCATACTTCACCTTGGTGCATAAGGAGCTCCATTCTAGGATATTATTACACCAAATTTATATCTTATCCTCATATCCATGTGCACCTCCCAAGGTGGTTAGAGCTAACTCCTCACTAGGGTTGACCTATTTTTTTTATGATATCTCTTCTCATGTGTGAAGAAGGTGTTCAAACCCTGGGCCTTAAATTTTCCTTAAAATACCTTCCTAGGCCATAGAACCACCTATCCTTAACTTTATTTAGCCTCATATCCCTTATATTCTCTTCCATCACCTAGTGGAACCCATGCAATTTGAGAGTAATATTTATAATTAGCTACTTGAGTAGGTAGAAAGTCATTTTCTTCTATATTTTGAAGTACATTAGGTACATATAATCTAGTGTCTTAGAATATTCAAGTTTGAATATATAGTCAGGAACTAGCATTTAAAACTCAAAGAGGTGTATGAAAGAATATGTACTCCCCAACTAGAAATCTCTATTAGGATATTCTTATGGTTTTAGTAGCTATCTAGTTTCCTATGATAATATTGAGGTCTTCCATCTCATTTTTTCCATAAATAAATTATACACATTATAATATAAATGGTATGAAGTTTTACATACCTATAAATAAGGTATGATAGTGCACTCCACTATTGAGTTGAAAGATTTTGTTGCTTTGTAAAAGGTTCATGGACCCTTTCAAAACTCCTTCCATATAATAAAAAAACAATCCTTTCAATTAGAAAAATTTATTGAGTATGAATAGATTAAATTGCAATATTATGGTGTCATTTATTTATATGTATGATTTTTTATATTGATATTAAGATCAATATTTTTTAAATTCATGGATTCGAAAATAATTGATAAAATATAAAAATAAAAATTATGTTGGTAATATTAGAAATATATTATATTACATAATTTGGATCATGTAAATGTACCTTCATTAGTACATACTTAGTACATTATATTACTTTAGGGAAATTTATCTAGTTACTTAATGCAATGTAATAAATGCACAAGTGTCAGTGTGCAAGTTGCATCTATGCAAGATGTCTCTTGCACAACTAGGTAGAGTGTTGGCCAAGGAACCTATCTTCCTATATAAAAGGTCATATATTTAGATAAAGAGATATATAGTGTGTGATTGTCTGTGTGAGTGATAAGGTTAGAGATAATTCATGAGTAGTAGCTTTGATCATAGAGCGTTCATTTCCTCCATAGCTACTTTGTATTCATTTCCATCATTTCTATTTATAGCATATTTTTAGTCATCTCGTAAACTTACTTTCTTTCATATTATTTTACATATTGTGATTTCTATCTCCCATTACATGTGTATCAAAAGCTAATAGTGGTATTAGAGATACAATAGATCAAACTACAATAGATCAATAGGAAAACCACCATTATCATTGATCTTGAGTTTTTTCAACTTGATGTATTGTTGGACCAACCATAGTCAAAAAATATCAAAAGAGTCTAGGTGGTAGAATTAGAGAGATCCACAAGTGAGGACTGAAACAAATATTAGTTTTAGAAATACTGAGATTGCATATGGCTAGAGTCTTTCCACAAAATTATAGAAAAACTCGTGAAGACTAGGACTTAGCATTTGATCCACTATTTTGATGAATCAACTAGTGAAGCTCATATAAGATATCTAGAAAAAATTTCAATTTTATTTTATTGTAAGGAATTAATTATTGGATGATTGAGACACATCCTACAATAGAAATCTGAGATATTTCAACTTCGTTGCTCGAAGGTTGAACTACTTTCATAGTGCATATATTAGGTGTTACAAGAGAAGAATACTACAGAAGAGGCTTATGGATAAGAAACATGATGAATATGGAAGACAAGAGATCTCCATTGCTAGATTGAGAACTTCACAGAAGATGAAAAACCATAAAAACCTCAATATTAAAAAAATGCCATAGAAGCCTTGATATTAAAAAAGACCACTAAAGTCTTGATCTTGAAAAATTCTCTAGAAGAGAGTATATAATTCAAAAGTAAATTTCAATACTAATACTTTGTTGTAGGAAAATAAGATTCAGTGAGTTGGGAAAGCTTTCTACAAGAAATTTAGTAAGAGTATCTTATTCAAAATCAATCCAACACCTGAAGGAAAATAGATCAGGAGAATATATCATTGAAAATTTCCAAACTTGGAAGAAGAAGAAGGATAGGAGAGTCCTGCTCGAATCCAGAAGTAGTAGAATAAGAGATCTAGAAGAATACCTCACCACCAACACTTCAAAAATTAGAAGGTTGAAGATAAGTTCTTAAGGAAGACCATAAAAAGCTACAAGATCAAAGGCCTTGGTGAGGTCTCTGATGGGGGTCAAAAAAATTGCAATCTACCAAATCCAAATTTTCACTCAAAAAATTCGAAACACTCTTTAAAAAAAATAGAAAACCAATGTTTCATTATATAACTTGCAAATATTTACAATTACAGCTTGTAGGATTTACAAAAACTGGTGCACAGGCACAGTTCTCTCACTCTCTATTGCAAATATTCCCTAACTCTACAACTCTGGAAGGAATACGCACCCAAGCCAGTTTAGAATGGCTCTCGGCCCTCGATTCTATAACTCGACTATGCAACTCTGCAACTGCAGGTACTCCAACCCCTTGTGCATGCCTCTATTCTCCTTTTTAAAGGTTCTTAGGTGACGCTTCATTTCTAGTTGGTGGCCCTTCGTTTCCTCTTCCAGAACCTTTCGTTTCATTTTCTCGTGTCGCTTTGTTGTCCTAGTATTCAAAACGTCTGCCTTTTCGACTCTTCGTCTTCAGCTTTCCCTTCAGGCATGAAAACCCGACATGTCACGATATCATGACATTTCTGCTCTCCTGCTCGTCCTTTTCTCTTTCGATCGTGATATCATGACATGTCATGATATCGTGACAATCTTCTTCCTCGCCTCCTTTCTCTTCTTCAGGTCATGAAAACTAAACATGTCATGATATCGTGACATGTTTCCTCTTTTGCCCTTCCTTTCCTTTTCGATCATGATATCGCGACATGTCACGATATCGTGACATATTTGCTTTCTACTTTCTCTCTCTTCTTAGGGCCGTGAAATCGTGACATATTTCTACCTTGCTTCCTCTTTTCCACTTTAGGTCACAAAATCGTGACATGTCATGATTTCGTGACATCTTCTCTTCCTGCTTTCTTTTGCTCCTGCGGTTCATGATTTCGTGACATGTCGTGAAATCATGACATCTTCTCATTTTGCCTTCTCTCCCTTTTTCATGTCGTGATTCTATGACATGTCACAATATCGTGACGTCTTTCTCCTTTGGCTCCTTCGCTTGCCCTCTGGTCACGAAAATGTGACATGTCACGAAATCGTGACATCTTTCTTCCTTGGCTCCTTCTTTGCCTTCTGGTCGTGAAACTACGACCTGTCACGAAATCGCAACATTTCTTTCTCCTGGCTTTCTCTCTCCTTGGTAGGTCATGAAACTACGACATGTCGCAAAATCATGACATCTTCTCCTCTACGCCTTCTCTCTCTTCTGTGGGTCATGAAACTATGACATATCATGAAATCGTGACATCTTCCTCTGCTGCTCTTCATCCTGCCTTCGGGTTGTGAAACTGTGACATCTTAGATTTCGGCTTCCTCTTTCTTCCTCAGGTCGCGAAACTATGACATGTCACAAAATCATGACATCTTTGCCTTCCATACTCTCCTTCTGCTTTTGGGTCGCAAAATCATGACATGTCACAAAATCATGACATCTTTGCTTGCAGCTTCCTCCTTCCTGAATTCTTTGCTCCACTTGTGTCGTGATATCACGACACATTTTCTATTGCAATATCGTGATAGCTTCTCCCTACAGGCTTCTCTCTGCCACTTATGTCGTGATATCGCGACACATTTTCTGTCATGATATCGTGATAGCTTCTCCCTACAGGCTTCTCTCTGCCACTTGTGTCACGATATTGCGACACATTTTTTGTTGTGATATCACGATAGCTTCTCCTTGCAAACACTTAGAATTTTTTTCCGATTCAAATATGGCTCTCTTGCCATTGGATGCCTCTACATCAGGTGCCACTGGATGCTCCTACATCAGACACCCGGGGTTGGTGGAGAAGTGACCTTCACTTTTGTGTTGTTTGGTCATCGCCTTCTACAACATCTCCAAACGCACACCTGCCTTTGCAGTTCGCTTCAACTCTGTTTCTTGGCCATAAAAAACATTTCTACTTCTCTATTTATCCTCACACTTTCTGCGTAGCTCCTCTCATAGGGCTTTCACTTGCCTCCATAAATATATTCTGAGTAGCTCCTCTTGCAGGGCTTGCACTTGCCTCTGCAAATATCTGAACGTCTGTAACTATGAATCTTCAGATCTCATATCTCTCCCACCACCACAGTTTCTTCACAGCGACATTCTTCTACACTTTCTTCTCACAACCCTTAACCCCAGATCCTAGTGCAAGCTGCCTCATGTTCGACGCTCTGCTTACATGCTTAGAATATTCTAGCTCTGATACCACTTGATGGGGGTCAAAAAAATTGCAATCTACCAAATCCAAATTTTCACTCAAAAAATTGGAAACACTCTTTACAAGAAACAGAAAACCAATGTTTCATTATATAACTTGCAAAGATTTACAATTACAGCCCGCAGGCTTTACAAAAACTGGCACACAGGCACAATTCTCTCACTCTCTATTGCAAAGATTCCCTAACTCTGCAACTTTGGAAGGAACACGCACCCAAGTCAATTTAGAATGGCTCTCGACCCTCGATTTTACAACTTGACTGTGCAACTTTGCAACTATAGGTACTCCAACCCCTTGTGCATGCCTTTGTTCTCCTTTTTAAAGGTTCTTAGGTGACACTTCATTTCCAGCTGGTGGCCCTTCGTTTCCTCTTCCAGAACCTTTCGTTTCGTCTTCCCATGCCGCTTCGTTGTCCTGGTATTCAAAACATCTGCCTTTTTGACTCTTCGTCTTTGGCTTTCCCTTCGGGTGCAAAAACCTGACATGTCACGATATCGTGACATTTTTGCTCTCCTACTCATCCTTTTCTCTTTTGATCGTGATATCATGACATGTCGTGATATCATGACAATCTTCTTCCTCACCTCCTTTATCTTCTTTGGGTCATGAAAACCCGACATGTTGCGATATCGCGACATGTTTCCTCTTTTGCCCTTTCTTTTCCTTTTCGATCGCGATATCGCGACATCTTTGCTTTTTGCTTTCTCTCTCTTTTTAAGGTCGTAAAATCATGACATATTTCTGCCTTGCTTCCTCTTTTCCACTTCGGGTTGCGAAATCGTGACATGTCATGATTTCACGACATCTTCTCTTCCTGTTTTCTTTCGCTCCTGTGGGTCGCGATTTCGTGACATGTTGCGAAATCATGACATCTTCTTGTTTCGCCTTCTCTCCATTTTTTGTGTCGTGATTTTGTGACATGTCATGATATCACGACGTCTTTCTCCTTTGGCTCCTTCGCTTACCCTATGGTCGCAAAAATGCGACATGTCACAAAATCGTGACATCTTTCTTCCTTGGCTCCTTCTTCGCCTTCTGGTCGCGAAACTGTGACCTGTCATGAAATCGTGACATTTCTTTCTCCTATATTTCTCTCTCCTTGGTGGGTCGTGAAACTGTGACATGTCACAAAATTATGACATCTCCTCTGTGTCTTCTCTCTCTTCTATGGGTCACAAAACTGTGACATGTTGCGAAATCGTGACATCTTCCTCTTTTGCTCTTCATCCTGCCTTCGGGTTGTGAAACTGCGACATCTTAGCTTTCGGCTTCCTCTTTCTTCCTCAGGTCACAAAATCGTTACATGTCGTGAAATCATGACATCTTTGCCTTCCGTACTCTCCTTCTGCTTTTGGGTCATGAAATCATGACATCTTTGCTTGCAACTTCCTCCTTCCTGACTTCTTTGCTCCACTTGTGTCGCGATATCGCGACATATTTTTTGTCGCGATATCGCGACAGCTTCTCCCTGCAGGATTCTCTTCGCCACTTGCATCGTGATATCATGACACATTTTCGATCACGATATCGCGACAGCTTCTCCCTGTAGGCTTCTCTCCGCCACTTGTGTCGCGATATCGTGACACATTTTCTGTCGCGATATCGCGACAGCTTCTCCTTGCAAACACTTAGAAATTTTTGTCGATTCAAATATGGCTCTCCTGCCACTAGATGCCTCTACATCAGGTGCCACTGGATGCTCCTACATCAGTCTCTATGAGCATCTAGTAAAAGAGTTGGAGAGCCTTCCTAAAGAAATCATCAAAGGAGTTTCAAGGAGAACTCATTGGAGAAATTCACTGCAAGAGTTAGTGAAAGATTTGGGATAATTTTTGCCATCCAACAACAAGACCAAAATAAGAAGAAGAATTTGGTAAGGAGTTCCAAATATAATAAGACCTCAAGACATTCAGAATCCTGAGAAGAAGATCATGTTTGAAGTCAGAAATCAACAAGAAGATTGAAGAAAGATTCACATAGAAGAAGCCTACCAAATCTAGGATATTTGGAGATTGCCTCTCATAGCAATAAGGAACCACTTTATAAACAAAGACTTATTCAAATATATAACAAAATGAGGATACTACAAGAGGAGAAAAAGCCACCAAAATCCTAGACTCGTGAAAGAAAGTTCAAGACCATATTTTGGTGAAGAAAAAGCTATTAAGGACAACCTACAAAGAGCTGCAAGATCTTACTCAAGGCAACAAATTGATGATATTAGATACCAAGATCTACATCCTCTACAAAAGTGGTAAAAGAGCTACAAAATATTTCAAAAAAAGTAAGAAACTATTGGTGCAAGTAGATTCATTAATTGGATTGCTTATCATATTTTTTAAAGCACCTTAAATTGGATTAAAGTTACAAAAAGGAGAATTGAATTACACTCTCCAAAAGTGCAAAAAGATAAAAAAAAATTGTTAAGGTTAATTTGCACATTAGGATTTTATTATATTTTAGAATTACAACTATCTATCATCTACATTAGAAAGCAAAATAAGACTAGCTACTACTACATTGCTTATAAGGAAATTGCAGAATAATTCTTGAAGATTCATTTCTTATTATTCTTGATTATTTGTAGTAAATTCATTAAGTGCATTATTTTGAGAGTTTATTCAAGTTATAAGGTGAAATTATTAGTGCATTAAAAGTGAAATATGATTAGATTTATTTGCACTATTCAATCTCTCTCAAAAATATTATTTTTTGTGTTCATGAGAAGGGCACAAAATCAGAATTTGTCAAAGTGCCTAAGGAAATTGTCAGTGCACAAAAATATACAACATTAATTACCAAGAGAAGCCACCAAATCAGCTCAATCCTCCAAGAATTGGAGAAGAAATTAGTCACCAAAGATAAAAAAAAAAAAAAGCCTCAAATTAAGACGTGGTGAGTCTAAAATTCAAAGCACAATTAGGTTTCTAGGAAATAGTGTAGGAATATGCAAGAAACAAAAGATCTTCTATAAAGTGGTTACAATCTTAGGTTCATTTGTAAAATATCCAATCAAAAACGATAAGGTATCTAATCAAAGAGATAACCTCAAAATACCTACATTGCATTCAAAATTCTGCCACAAAATAAAAAATTTAGACCTAAAAGGAGTGAAAAAGGAGGTGGAATAAAGGATATTTTATATATAAATACATTATATTACGTTGGACTATCCTAATATGGTTTATACAAGGAAATAAGGTAGATTTGAAGGTGTCTCAAAGGCACAATATTTGCTAGAAAACTAGTCGAAGGTGACCGAATGCTAGCATCTATCCAATGATAGCAAAAGGAGCCACTCTAAGGGGTCATTCTCCTCACATCTTGGATAGTCGAACCTAAAAAATACAAGGATCAAAGCAAAGAGAGAAATAACTTTATTCAAGAGCAACATTATCTATAAAATGAGGATGTATAATAGGTGAGAACAGAAGAAGATTAAAGCATCATTGGAGTGTTTCAAACTCCACATCTATATTGCTAAAAATTGGTGCTCAAGCCTCCAAATCATTGCTTCACATCCCAACTGAAAAAATTGCAATTGAATGAAAGAGGAGTTGGAAATTTTACAGGGTTAAAGAACCTCCAAAGGGTCCATTGAAGTAGTGATAGATAAGATGTCCATGAACAAGGAGGAAGTAAAATTTATTACTTTATGTAAAACTCTAATGCTCCTCACGCGAGCACTCATGTTCATCAAGAAAGGAGTTATAAGAAATAGGCTGGTGCATTGAGTGTATGAGATACATTTTTCCATAAAGAGACCAAGCACTCTACTAAAGAACGTAATGTCCATACATTACTTAAAGAAAGAAATGAGAATTTTTTAGTTCCTTATACTCATCAAGTGCTCAAGAAGAAAATGGATGTGCCACTTGGCACTTAATACAAGATTCTCCTCCATTTTAAGGGCATCAACAACCAAGAATTCAAACAACATCTACATCTCTAAATTCAACACTTTAGGGTCTGCATGTATAGGGCCGAGTTGCAACATGTAAGGAAGGTGGTAGAGCCTTTAATGCTCTAGTCAATCAAGTTCAAAGGTAGAGACTAAAGGATACCATATTTAGAACATTAAATACAAGGAAAGTTTGAAGCAATTCTATTGGAGGGTATAGTCAAATTAGTGACATAAATATTGCAGCCCTTGCACATATGAAATCAACATGAATTATTGCTTGATATAAGGTAAGGTTTATTCCTATTTTTGTGCTTTCATTTCTTAGGACATATAATGTTAAACTTAGAGTAATTTAATCATTTTTAAATCCATACCTCAAAGGGAATTATTTATCAAATTAATATAATATTTATAAAATTAATCTTAGGAGTAATAAGGGTTTCTACTCGAAATTAATCTTAAGTATCTGCAAATATTATTGCAATCTAATTTTTCCAAAATTAGGGATTTATAAGGGTTGCTAAATCAAATTAATTTATTGGAAATTTGATGCACTTAAATTAAATCCTAAAGGGATATTAAAAAGAGAGTTTTATCAAAGCATTTCAAAGGTTGGAAATTTATAGTATTATTGTCTCAAAATTTCTCAAAAAGAGACCAAATAAATCCAACATTAAAACCTCTTAAAATTTGGAAAAAGTTCTTAGTTCAATATGAACAATAAAGGATAATAGAAGTTGATTTTGGTATTTACAAATACTTTACAAAATCAACCAAAATTGAACTACAATTTACAAAAGAACTATATCTTATCTATAACATACTAGGGATTCATAAGGTATTCTACAAAGCTTGGTAATATCAACATTTATAAAATATTATCAAGTTGCAAATCCATTATCCAAATATAAGCTTTCTATAAAACCTAAAATTCCTTAAGAGTATATACTCTCATTAGTAGGGATACATAAGGAAGGCTATAAAAACTAAGGATTAATAAAGGTTTTATCAAATAAAGCTTATATACTTCAATTAGGGATCATATATCCTAATAGGGAGCCATAAGGATGTCTACTTCCCAAAATACTACAAACATCAATAAGGATAATTACTTCAGTAAGGAAAAAGGCAGTGCCATAAAACTTGGGATCATGAATCTACTCATGAAATCTAAAAGAATGTTAGACATAACTTCAAAAGTAATCCATAGTGAAGCCTTAGAAGATAATTTTGATACTATGGAATGATATCTTCAAGCCCATCTCAATGAAGCTATTGATAATGGAAAAATTAATATTACACTTTTCTTAGACCTTGTGAGCATATTATATATGGCATTGCCCACATATAAGCACTACATGAATAAAAATGTAGAACAAAAAGGATTGATAGAACTACTCAAAAAGAAGATAAAAATTAATGAGTCATATCGAGAAAAGCTCTTTCAATCCTCACGTATCATTGACACTTCAAGTTCTACTAACTCAAGATCTTATCATGATGCCCTAAGTGGTTTTTTATAAGCTTCTGTATATATTGAAGACAAGAAAGGATAACCTTCTCTAAATAAATCAAGTAGTAGCACAACCACCTATGAAAGCACAAAGATTACATTCAAAGGGAAAGCTAAAGAAGAATAAGATGATGAATCTAATGAAGGAGGAATATAGTGCAAGGTCAATCGAAAGAAGAACCTACAACTTCAACCTATTTTGCATCATCTAAAGGCTAAAGCAACTACTGAAGAAACCAATTCAAAGCTATCATATGGAAGAAGATCCACATTGAAGACTAAATTCTTCAATACCCAAATAATGTAATATAGGGGGATGTTAGAAATAGATTATATTACATCACTTGGGTCACGTAAATGCACCTTTCTTGGTACATACTTAGTATATTATATTAATTTAGGGAAAATTTATCTAGTTAATTCATGCAATGTAATAAATGCACAAGTATCAATTTGCAAGTTGTATATGTGCAAGATATCCCTTGCACAGCTAGGTAGAGTGTTGGCCAAGGAACCTATCTTACTATATAAAGGTCCATATATATAGATAGAGAGATAGAGAGTGTGTGATAGTGTATGTGAGTGATAAGCTCAGATATCATTTGTGATCAGTAGCTTTGATCGTGGAGTTTTCATTTCCTCCATAGCTACTTTGTATTCATTTCCATAATTTTAATTTATAG
The DNA here is from genome assembly GCA_028583015.1 of Wollemia nobilis. NCBI lineage: Eukaryota > Viridiplantae > Streptophyta > Pinopsida > Araucariales > Araucariaceae > Wollemia > Wollemia nobilis. The sequence continues at coordinate 3,919,699 of JAQPPZ010003551.1, read as the reverse complement.
CATATTTTTAGTCATCTCGTAGATTTACTTTCTTTCATATTATTTTGCATCTTGTGATTTCTATCTCCCATTACATGTGTATCACAATCTAACAGGTAACACATCTATTTTACTAGCTCTTATTAAAAACAGCTCTTTCTATTTTAAAATAAGTTAAAAACACGTCTCTTTTTACATAAACATTAATTTAACAATTATCATTATAATATGTTTATTAATTTTTTATCTTAAAATATTATATAATATAACTAATTTAACAATTATAATTACTAATGAAAAATAAAGTAATGATCATAAGTTTAAGAATTTTAACACAAACCACAATTACTCATAGCTTAATAGAAGATTTACCTTTAATAAACGGTTCCCTCTATATTGAGGAGATATTCTTTAATAAAATTTTATCTGATAAGTATACTCATGTTTGATCATTTTAAAAGGTTTGTTGCAAATGTAGAAAGGCAAACAAGTATACAACTTAAGATATTACATAGTGAAAATGGAGGAGAATATTGTTCTACTAAATTTGAAAAATTTTATAGGAAGAAAGGCATATGTAGAAAAAATACTACAGCTTATTCTCCTCAACAAAATGGGGTAGCAAAGAGAATAAATAGAATAGTGCTTGAGAATATGAGGAGAATGTTATCATATGTAAAGCTCAGTAAAGGGTTTTTGGCTGTAGTAATTTCAATTACCAGCTATTTTGTTAATTTATCACCACACACTACTTTGAATGACAAGACACCTAAAGAGGCTTGGAGCGGGGAGAAAACAATCTATATCTCACCTGATGTTTTTTATTGTAAGGCCTTTATGCACATTCCTACTAAAAAGAGGAAAATGTTCGATGAAAAATCTAAAAAATGCATTCTTGTTGGTTATGGAGAAGTTTTTGAAACAAAAAGTATATAAATTATGGATTCTAGATGAATATAGAAGTGTTTTCAATAGAGATGTGATTTTCAAATAAATTAAGATGGATGGAGATATTCAACAACATGAATTAAAATAATAATTTAAAGATAAGGTTAGTGTGCATGGATACACTATGTCAGGTCATCCTTCAAGTGAAGCACATGATCAACCCTATTAGCCTCAAGAAACAATATCTCTTAATATTTAAAATAGAGTTTATAGCCTACAAAGACCTGGTGAAGATTGAGCTTTTCATGTACCTGAAGAGGTGCATCAAGAGGATCAACAAATTTTGTAGCTTAATTATCCATATTGCATAGAAGAGGTCCAAGAATAAGTGGAGTAGTCTAGAAGAACTGGAAGGGAGATACATCTTCCTAATATATTTCAAGATTATTTCTATGGATTTACAGTTTCTTGTGATGATCCTCTCACATTTGAATATGTCATGAATAGTCTAGATAAATATCATTATAATAAGGTCATGTAGGTTGAAATGGATTCAATTAAGAAGAAATATGCAAGGGATTTAGTTTAGCAACGTATTGGGACAAACATAGTAGGCAACAAATGGGTGTTCAAAAAGAAGTTAAGGCCTTATGGGTTTGTGGAAAGATACAAGGCCATGTTGGTTGCAAAAAGGTTCTCTTAGATCCTAGGTATCAATTTTCATCAAACTTATGCTCCCACTATGAAGCTATCTTCCATTCGAATTTTTCTTACATATTATTTTGCATCTTGTGATTTCTATCTCCCATTACATGTGTATCACAATCTAACAGGTAACACATCTATTTTACTAGCTCTTATTGAAAACACCTCTTTCTATTTTAAAAAAAGTTAAAAACACGTCTCTTTTTACATAAACATTAATTTAACAATTATCATTATAATATGTTTATTAATTTTTTATCTTAAAATATTATATAATATAACTAATTTAACAATTATAATTACTAATGAAAAATAAAGTAATGATCATAAGTTTAAGAATTTTAACACAAACCACAATTACTCATAGCTTAATAGAAGGTTTACCTTTAATAAGCGGTTCCCTCTATATTGAGGAGATATTCTTTAATAAAATTTTATCCGATAAGTATACTCATGTTTGATCATTTTAAAAGGTTTGTTGCAAATGTAGAAAGGCAAACAAGTATACAACTTAAGATATTACATAGTGAAAATGGAGGAGAATATTGTTCTACTAAATTTGAAAAATTTTATAGGAAGAAAGGCATATGTAGAAAAAATACTACACCTTATTCTCCTCAATAGAATGGAGTAGCAAAGAGAATAAATAGAATAGTGCTTGAGAATATGAGGAGAATGTTATCAGATGTAAATCTCAGTAAAGGATTTTTGGTTGTAGTAATTTCAACTACCAGCTATTTTGTTAATTTATCACCACACACTGCTTTGAATGACAAGACACCTAAAGAGGCTTGGAGCGGGGAGAAAACAATCTATATCTCACCTGATGTTTTTTATTGTAAGGCCTTTATGCACATTCCTACTAAAAAGAGGAAAATGTTCGATGAAAAATCTAAAAAATGCATTCTTGTTGGTTATGGAGAAGTTTTTGAAACAAAAAGTATATAAATTATGGATTCTAGATGAATATAGAAGTGTTTTCAATAGAGATGTGATTTTCAAATAAATTAAGATGGATGGAGATATTCAACAACATGAATTACAATAATAATTGAAAGATAAGGTTAGTGTGCATGGATACACTATGTCAGGTCATCCTTCAAGTGAAGCACATGATCAACCCTATTAGCCTCAAGAAACAATATCTTTTAATATTTAAAATAGATTTTCTAGCCTACAAAGACCTGGTGAAGATTGAGCTTTTCATGTACCTGAAGAGGTGCATCAAGAGGATCAACAAATTTTGTAGCTTGATTCTCCATATTGCATAGAAGAGGTCCAAGAATAAGTGGAGTAGTCTAGAAGAACTGGAAGGGAGATACATCTTCCTAATATATTTCAAGATTATTTCTATGGATTTACAGTTTCTTGTGATGATCCTCTCACATTTGAATATGTCATGAATAGTCTAGATAAAGAGCATTAGAATAAGGTCATGTAGGTTGAAATGGATTCAATGAAGAAGAAATATGCAAGGGATTTAGTTTAGCAACCTATTGGGAGAAACATAGTAGGCAACAAATGGGTGTTCAAAAAGAAGTTAAGGCCTTATGGGTTTGTGGAAAGATACAAGGCCATGTTGGTTGCAAAAAGGTTCTCTTAGATCCTAGGTATCAATTTTCATCAAACTTATGCTCCCACTATGAAGCTATCTTCCATTCGAATTTTTCTTACATATGCTGCTACTTTTGATTTAGAAGTTGAACAAATGGATTAAAAACTACATTCATGCATGGATATTTGAAGGAGGAAATATACATGAAACAACCTAAAGGTTTTGAAGTAGGAGGTGTAGGTGTTGTTTGTAGGTTGAAAAATCTCTCTATGGATTGAAGCAGTCTCCTAGAGAATGGTACCAAAATTTTAATAGTTGTGTTGCAGATTAATTTTTTTCATAACTCTACAGATCCATGTGTGTATTAAAAAATAAAAAATAAAAACTTTGTAATTTTGGTTTTGTATGTGGATGACATCCTCTTGATTGAAAATAATAAGCAATTGATTTCAAAATCTAAGGAGTTATTATCAAATAATTTTGATATGAATGACTTGGGTCAGGCATGCCATTGCTTGGGTATTGATATTGTTAGATATCATAAGAGCAGACAATTATGGCTTTCTCAAAATGACTACATTAACCATATTTTGAAATAATTTGAAATGTAGGATAATAAACATGATAAAAATCCTATGCAACTTGGAGTTAAATTATCTACAAAAATGTGTCCAACTACAACTGAATAAAAGGAAAGGATGAAGAAAATTCCACATGCATAGGTTGTGGGATTACTGATGTATGCAATGGTATGTATGAGGTCTGATATTGCTTATGTTGTTGGTATGTTCAACAGATATATGTCTAATCCTAGAAAGGAACATTGGACTGTCGTAAAACTAATTTTTAGATATTTACAAGGTACTAAATATCATGTTTTGTGTTATCAACCCAAGAAAAAAGAAGAATTTTGTTTGCAGGTACATGTAGATATAGATTGGGCATGTGACTTGGACAACCGTAATTCAAGAAGAGGATATGTATTCACTTTGTATGGTGGTGCAATGAGCTGGAGGAGTAAAAAGTAAACTATTGTAGCTTTGTAAAGTACTAAATTTGAATATATCACTACAAGTGATGTTGCAAAATAAATTGTTTGGTTGATGAGGCTATGAAAAGGTTTACATTTGAACCAAGAACATGTCAAAATAAAATGTGACAACCAAAGTGCAATAGCACTTGAATATTCTTCATCATTCCATGAAAGGAAAAAACACATTGCAGTGAAATATCATTTTGTGCGTGATATGATGGAGAGTGGAATGATAAACCTGATCAAATACAAAAATCAAGAGAATGTAATAGATACACTTACTAAGGTTGTCACAGCTCAGAAGAACCAATTTTGCAGAAATAAGATTGGGATAAAATATTGCAAAAAAATCCTACATCAAGTGGGAGTTTGTTACAATGTGCAGGTGTTGCATGATTTTCCTATTTAATGATGAAATATTCTAGAAAGTTCATGAAAACCCCTTTATTTTGGATAATTTATGTTTTTTTGTATGACCTGGAAGATTCCAGAAGACTAGTAAACCCTAGAAAATTCTAGAAGGTTGTTTGGGTGGGAAAATTAGAAAACCCTCCCATTTTGTGATTATAAAATAGAGTTACATGTATGTAACATAGCATTGGAGAGTTTATCTAGATAAATATATGTTTATTGAGTCCTTTTATTTTATGTTCCTATTTCTACTTGCAATTTTTATTCTATGTTTGTTTTAGCATATGCTCTATTTTTCTTTTCATGGTAAGAAAAATAGAGCATATGATATAACAAACACATAATAAAAACTACAATCATAAATATAAACAATAGATAAAAGGACTCAATAAACATATATTTATTCATAGAAACTCTCCAATGCTATATTACATACATGCAACTCTCTTTTATAATCATAAAATGAGAGGGTTTTCTAATTTTACCACCCAAACAACCTTCTAGAATTTTCTAGGGTTTACTAGTCTTCTGGAATATTCTAGGTCATACAAAAAATATAGTCTCCAAAAAAGGGGTTTCCATAAAATTTCTAGAATATTCTCCAAAAAAGGGGTTTTTGTGAACTTTATAGAAGATTCCATCATTAAATAGGAAAATCATGCAACACATACACATTGTAACAAACTCCCACATGGTGGAAGATTTTTTTGCATTATTTTATATCAATCTCATTGTTGTAAAATTGGTGCCTTTGAGCCATGACAACCTTAGTAAGTGCATTTCCTACATTCTCTTGAGTTGTACATTTGATTAGGTTGATTATTCCACTCTCCACCATATCACACACAAAATCATATTTCACTACAATATGTTTTGTTTTTTATTGAATGATGAAGAACATTCAAGAGCTATTGAACTTTGGTTATCATATTTTATTCCAACATATTCTTGGTTCAAAAATAAAACCTTTCCATAACCTCATCAATCAAACAATGTCTTTTATAGCATCAATTGCAATGGTATATTTAGCTTCAGCACTTGACAAAGCTACAACAGTTTGCTTTTCACTCCTCCAGCTCACCACACCACCATACAAAGTGAAGATATATCCTGCTATTAACTTTTTGTTGTCCAAGTCACCTACCCAATCTGTGTCTACATATCCCTACAAACAAAACTCTTCATTCTTCTTAGGCTAATAACACAAAATATGATCTTTAGTATCTTGTACATATCTAAAATTATTTTTACAACAGTCTAATGTTCCTATCTAGGATTAGACATATCTGTTGACCATACCAACAACATGAGCAATATCATACTTGGTACATACCATTGCATATATCAGTGAGCCCACAACCTTTTCATATGGAATTTTTATCCTCTCCTTTTCTTTAGTTGTAGTTTGACACATTTTTGTAAACAATTTAACTTCAATATGCATAGGCATTTTGACAAGTTTACTATATTGCATTCCAAACTCTTTTAAAATATGGTTAATGTAATTCTTTTGAGAAAGCCATAATTATCTGGTCTTGCGATCTTTGACAATATCAATGCCCAAGCAATGATGTGTCTGACCCAAGTCCTTCATATCAAATTTCTTTGACAACAAATTCTTAATTTTAAAAATCAATTGCTTATTATTTCCAATCAGGAGGATGTCATCCACATACAAAACCAAAATTACAAAGCTTTTAGTTTTTGTTTTGAAATACACACAAGGATCTATAGGGTTATGAAAAAACAATCTACAACATGTAACTATCAAACTTTTGGTACCATTCTCTAGGAGAATACTTCAATCTATAGAGGGATTTTTTCATCCTATAAACAACACCTACACCTCTTATTTCAAAACCTTTAGACTATTGCTTCTATATTTCCTCCTTCAAATATCCATGCAAGAATGCAATCTTTACATCCATTTGTTCAACCTCTAAATCAAAAGTAGCAACATATGCAATAAAAAGTATGATAGAACATAACTTCACAGTGAGAGAATAAATTTTATGAAAAAAAATACCTGGGATCTGAGAGAACCCTTTTGTAACCAACCTAGCCTTGTATCTTTCCTTATATCCATCAGGCCTTAACTTCTTTCTAAACATCCATTTGTTTCCCAATATATTTCTTCCAACAAGTTGTTGAACTAAACCCCATGCATAGTTCTTATTCATTGAATTTATTTCTTCCTTCATGGTCTTCTTCCAATACTCTCTCATGGCTTCACTTGAAGGTTGACCTATCATAGTGCATTCATGCATATTATATCTTTCAACTATTGTTGTAATTCTTATTGTTGAATAGATTCGGCTGCCTTAATTTCTTTAAAAATCATATCTATGCTGAAAATACTTTTGTGTTCATACAAAATTCATAATTTATATTCTTTTGTTCCAAAAAATTCTCCTTAACCAACAAGAATGCATTTATTAGATTTTTCATTGAACTTTTTCTTCTTTTCTGTAGGAATGTGCATAAATACCTCACAACCAAAAACTCTCAGGTGAAGTATTGATGGTTTTATCCCACTCCAAACCTCTTCTAGTGTCTTGTAATTCAAAGTAGTGTATAGTGATAAATTAACCAAATAGTCGTAGTTGAAATTGCTTCAGCCGAAAACCCTTTACTGAGCTTTACATCTGAAAACATGCTCCTCATCTTCTCCAACAATGTTCTATATTCTCTTTGCTACTCCATTCTACTGAGGAGAATAAGGTGTAGTATTTTATCTAGAGATACCTTTTCGTATGCAAAACTCTTCAAATTCAATAGAACAACATTCTCCTCCATTATCACTATGAAATATCTTAAGTTTCTTGCTTTTCTGCATTTCTACATTAGCAACAAACCCTTTAAAATGATCGAGGATGTCACTATTTTTATTCAAAAATACAACCCATACTTTTTTGCTATGATCATCAATAAAAGTGGTAGAATACAATGCACCACCAATAGATGGAGTATCCATAGGACCACAAATGTTTGAATGAACAAGATTCAAAGTAGATTTAGCTCTATGTGGGTGATAAGAGAAGCTTACCTTTTTTTTTTACCCATCACACATGATTCACAAAAGCTAAGAGTGTTGGAGCTGATATCCTTAGTGCCATGCATCATATCTTTGTTGACCAACTACTTCAAGTTGGTTTCTCCCAAATGTCCAAGTCTTTTGTTCCAAAGAATACAATCTCCAACATTTGTTTGATCATTTTTCTCAGTTGCATTAGCTTCTTTTACAAAGGAAACATTGCAATGGATTTTCTCACAAGGGTTGACATCCAATTTAAACAAAGTGTCTTTATTATTTTCTTTTGCAAGCACTTGTGCACCTCTGATGAGCTTGCATCCTTCATTTGAGAAGGTAATTTTTACTCCTTTTTTAGCTAGGTGTCCAATTGAGAGAAGATTTATTCTCACTGAGGGATATATCTAACTTTTTGCAAATACTTGACTTTTCCATAGAAATCCTTCACAAGAATTGTACCTTCTCATTCTACATCATAAAATACATTATCCCCCATATAAACTTTTACATCATTTATATTTTAATAATTGATAAACCACTCATGGTGTGGTGTCATGTGGAAAGATGCTCTTGAATCTATAATCTAGTCTTCAGAACATACTTAAATTGACAAACAAGAAGAAGCCAGAAACATGGAGGAGTATTCATCTACAAATTTATTAGTTGTCTCTTATTATGTTACTTTTTCATTCTTCTTCTTTAACAAGGGACAATGAAACTTGATATATCCCTTTTTGTGACAATAGTATCATTCCACACTACTAAAATATTTATTTCCTATGCTAGGCATTCTGCCTCTACCTATAGAATTGCTTCTCCCACTAGATCTATGTTCTCCTCTTTCGTTTGAGCATCCACATGCTAAGTAGGCCTCTAAAGCGGATGCTTCACCAATAGATATCATTCTTGTATCTTCATTCAATGATTGGGTAACCACTAACTCAATTTACAACTTGTTAGAAGCAACATTTATGATAGTAATAAGATTCTCTCATGAGTTCGATATGTCGATCAATAATGCTAGACATTGATCTTCATAACTTCATTTATAACAAATGGAGTTTAGTTGCTTCATTAGCATATTAAAATCATTCAAGTGGTCTAAGAACTTACCATTCTTCTTCATCTTAAGATTTGTCAGCTTCTTCCTCAACATTAACTTGTTCACTATTGACTTGGAAGTATAGATGATCTCCAATTTTTTCCACATATATTGAGCAGATTGTGTTCCTATCACATTTATATCACAGAGTCTACTAAACTCAATCTAATAAGGGTCATTGTTTTTCTATCCAAATTATTAAACTCCTCTTGTGCCATCCTAGTGGGATTTCCAATGACTGCAACCCACAAGTCTCTTTCCACCAGTAAATCCATTTTAATCTTCCACAAAGTGAAGTTTGATCTATTTAACTTCTCAATCTCAGTTTACTTCTCATTTTTTACGAATCGTCCTCTTCTCCCACTCAAACTATGAAACAATGCACTAACCCTTGGGAACACTCCAAAATAAAGACACAACAACCAATGTTGCAAAGAGGGACACCACGATTCACTACCAAAGCATATACAATTATCTCACTTCTACTATAGTGCTCTCATACCATGAAAAGAAAAATAGAGCATATGCTAAAATAAACACAAAATAAAAACTGCAAGCATAAATATAAACAACAAATAAAAGGAGAACTCACTAAATATATATTTATTCAGAGAAATTCTTCAATGCTATGTTACATACATGCAACTCTCTTTTATAATCACAAAATGAAAGGTTTTATAATCTAATTTTCTCATTCAAACAACCTTATGAAATTTTCTATGATTTACAAGTCATACCAAAAAAACATAAAGTCTCAAAAAAAAAAAAAGTTTTCCGTGAACTTTCCCAAAAAAAAAAAAAGACTTTCTTGAACTTTCACTTTCCAAAAAATTCCATCAGTAAACAGGAAAATCATACAACACCTGCACATTGTAATATAGCTTAATAGAAAATTTACCTTTAATATACTGTTCGAAAATATTCCTTAATCAAAATTCATTTGAGAATTATACTCATCTTCATAATTGTTTCAGTATCCATGAAAATTTTATTATAGTGATATATTTTAAAATTATTTTTAAAATATTATTAAATATAAACAATATAATTATAAATATAAATAACATTTAAAATCAAATTTATTAATAATTATTATAATTATTATTTTTTTAAATATAAAACTATAAATATAAACAACAAAATATTTTTAAAAACATAATCTAAAATAAAAATAATAATTTAAGTCAATGAAACTGATAAGATATAACTATTGTATTAGTGGCAGGGCACACTTCTCTTTCAACTGAGAGAAACGTCCTCCTCAAATACTGCACCTGTAAATTTTATTAGGTCAATTTATTTCTGCCATAAACGTGTTAAAGACGTCCTACCGAAATGGTTCAAGAGAGTCTTTCCACAAACCTTGTTTGTCCAATGCTATCAATGTTGTCAATGTACGTCTTGTTCAGTACCAGATGGAAGGTCAGCCAGTTGCAGGATTTGTAGAAACGTAAGCATTACACTTAATTCCATCAACGTTGGTAGCTGTCATCAATGGTGTGAATGTACGTCTTGTTATAGCATTGGACAACATTTTTTTTTTTAATATCATTTCCTCAAATATAATCTTAACCCTCTATAAACTATTGAACCACATTTACTATTTTGTATTTGTATTTTAAATTGAAAAAGTTTGTAAAATATTGTTATATAATCTAAATTAATTTATTTTTAACTTATTTTTATTTTATTTTTTAATTAATACTATTTTAAAATTTATAAATTAATTTTTTTATTTTTAAAAATTACTATATCATTTTTAAGAATCTTATTCTTAATAATTATAATAGTGAATCTTCATCACTTCAAAACTTTCCATAAACCATTATTTTTTAAACTTTTTTCAATTAAAACAACTCTACTTTCAATTAAGGTTTTTTTTAAAAATTATTTTAATTAATATTTTTCTCCTAAAAACCTTTGTATATTTCTTCAAAAATTTATATAAAACGTATAAAAATAGAGGGTCATTCCCTTCTTATATATACAACATATCAAATTAAACTATCGTACTTATTTTAAATTTTAATTCGAACCTATTTGTCAATGATATGTGGAAATCATTATGTTTTTCTTCTTCTCTGTGAATAAGACAATGTTCGCCGTTGGTGTTCGCTACTTTTTTGTATAACTGTAAGAAATAATAATAAAAGAGATAGAAAGCCAACTTTTTTTCACATACACTTAGTATGGTTTTTTCATCATATAATGGCTTTCAAAATGACTTTTTTTTTCCCTTACAATTTAGTTTGGTTTTAATTTTTATATTGCTTTATTTCTTATACTACTGAATTTAGATGTTGATCAAAATATTATGATTTAGTTATTGTATATCTCATAAGAGTCCTTAGAAAGTGACTAAGCAAATTTTATAATATATTAGATGTACTTATTATATGGGTATTTATTATTTAGTTGGGTCTTCTATGTTGATGAGATTTTTTAATACAAATTAGACAAGTGATTTTGATAAATTGTATTCTAGTATTAACATTATGTTTTATCTTAGTGTTGTCATTAGCAGTCCACCATACCTTAGTCCTTTATGAATGTTGAGTATTTTTCTTACAATGAGATTGGCAAACATCTTTTATGGATGGCAATTACAATTTCATCAATATTGTTTGCAATCTTGGTTTTTATCGATAAATAAAGCACATAGAGGTATAGATGCACGATGTCCATTATCTTCATGTTGGTGGGATGCTTGATCTAGTCTATGTGCCTTCAATAGATATTTTGACCAAGGTTGTGTCAGAGGTGACCTTTTTGTAAGAGCATCATGGAGAAGGAGAGAGTTACTTAAGGAGGATGATTGATAAGGGTCTCTCTTTATGCCCTCTATTTAGCTTAAGGGGGATGTTGAAATATGTGGTGTCAATATTCACTTGAATCCATGGCCAACCTTGTATTATAATTGCTTATGTATTTCTCTATGAGCCATTATACAACTTTTACTTGTGATATTATTGTGATATTGTAATATTAACCTTAAGATTGATTCTTTAACTTTGAACTTGGATAACATGTAATTTGGATATTTATAACCCATGTGTCCTTCAATTTAATTATCAATTGGAGATGATTCTTTACTCACTAGTGATATTGTTTAGTATCTAAGGATATATTTCCATATTGTATCGTGACTATATGAGATTTAATTTTCTTTGTTGGTAATGTTTTGATTCTATTCGTTCCTAAATATATTGTTAGATAAAAAAACTCTTTAAGATATTACAAAAACTCTTTGTGTTTCTTCATTTTTAATTGAGGGAGACTTATTATTTTATAGTTAATATGAAATATATCCCATAAAAATGTGACATAATTTGTGGTATCTCATTGGAAAAGTGAACACTACAAAAATCAATTGCTTGAAGATAAAGCTTCTAACTCTCACAATGACAATGTGTAGTAATGTTAAGGATTATATTGTATGATTTAAGGCTTTAAATATAGTTATATTGAGTTTTAAAGGTAGATATATAAAAATATCCAAAACATACCAACATAGTCCTTGATAATATTTTATCCCTATATTAAATGCTTAGCTTAGTAGTTAATATTTTCCTATATTTATGAAGGAACATAAAAAAATTAAACCTTGGTGAGTTTTTCTCCATTTATGTTCCTTTTTAGGTATATTTAAGGAATTATGGTGATATATGTTATAGAAAGAATCATGAAAAGATACTTTCAAAGCAAAGGAAACAAAAATAAAGATCTATAAGGATGAGAAGTCAACATATACAATGAACAAAAATCCTCCTTATACCATCTATAAAAGGAAGGGTACATTTTTAAAAAATATCTTATTAGTATTTAAGGAATTGATGTTGAATTAAGAACATCAAACTTTATGAGAGTCTTCTAGATATATCTTATGATAAGGAGGGAGTTTCTTCTTATAACTTGAATGTCGTAGTGCACTCTACCTATTAGTATTCCCTTATTCTTAAGAGTGGACTATTGATTCTAAATCCACTATATATTACTAAGATTTGCAATCTACTTATTATTATAACCATATACACAATGAAGAAAACATTGTTATGGTGACGATTCAACCTATTGGAAATTTGAGCATGTTTTGTTATCATTGATGTCAAGAGGTTTGATGTCCCAATTTGATGGAATTAATGTCAAAAAGGTTGATTAATGTTAAGAGGTTAGAGGTCTTAAATTGATGGAAATATTTGTGAGAATATTTCTCTTGATGGCACATGAGGTATAAGGCAACAAGAAGAAAGGAATACCTCTCCATAATATTTGAAAAAGGATTTATAAATTACCTTGGTGAAGGTTAAAATATTTATTAATGGTGGCAATAAATTACCTTGGTGGTAATTTGGCAAAGGTTAAAATATTCATAAATTATGGCAAGGTTATCCCTAAAAAGAAAAATCCCAAAAGGTTTTAAATATTTAAATCCTTTAGGATTTAAATTATTATAATTAAATATAATAATTTGAAATACCAAAATTCGAATTACAAAAAGAGGGTCGACATCTAAAATAAAGGAGATGAATATATATATATATATATATATATATATTTTATATATATATATATAAGGCTAAAGTTTAGCCTAAGTTTTGTGTTGAAATTTGAAGAGCCTTCGAATAATCGAATAGCTCGTGCGACACAAAAGGGAGAAGACAAGCACGTGGTGCTTTGCACATGGAAGTCGGTGGTCAAAGGGAAGAGAGGAAGAGTCCCCACTCATATTTCATGGCAGCCAAGCTAGCAAGCGGAGCTTGCGTAGCGCGTGGCAAGGGAAAGGTCCTGCATTCGATTCGCATGGAGGAAGGTTTTTGGAAGCAGTGTGTGTTTCATTTTATCATCAATGATAGACATTAAGAGGGAGATCATGTGCTTTATAATCGTGTGGCTTGGCTAGCCCATGCGGTAGCCTTGCCAAGGCTAAGGCGCGGGTCTAGCGGGCACCATGGGTTCAAATCTCAGTGGTAAGCGGCAAGTGGCAAGGGGATTAATTTTTGGTTAAAAATTAATTTTGCCCTAAGGTTCTATGGTGGCTAAGGTATGTGCTAGGGAGTTATAAGGTGGTTTAAAATAATTTTATTTTTGCATTAAAAGGAGGTATAAGGTGATTTATTTTTTAGTTAGAAATTAAGGTTGATTGCTTTGTTAATGCATTAAGACAAAAATTAAAAGTGGAGATTTTATTTTGGAAATGCATTAATACAAAGTTAGGAGATATAAGGTGTATGTGATTTATTTTTCTTATGTAATTGGTCAACTTTGTTGATGGAATTGGGTTTGTAAAGTTAGGAGAAATAAGGTGTAAAAGTGATTTGATATTTCATTATTCTATATGATAAAATATCTTTTGAGAAGAGAGTTCATTGAGAAAGCATTTGATAACTAAACTTGAAAAGTGGCACATATAAAGGTGGTTAGTTATAAGGCAGGTTTTGAAGATATATCTCCATAAAAACAAAGAGGTATAGGCACATCATATTTTTTTTGAAGTGTTTGTTGGAATGAACATTGTGAAATATAAGGTGGAGTGAAAAGGATTGTTTGATAAGAATTATTGGAAATATTTGAGTGAGTTCTATATGCTTCATGGTTGAATGTTTAAATAATGTTTGAGATAGAGATTGGGAATTATTTGAGTTGGGGTTTGACACCCACATTCTTCTCATTGTATGAAGAAGTATGAAAAAACTTGTTTAGGGTTTGTGAGCAAGTTATATTTCATTGGTTGAATTATTGAGTGAAATTCTTGAGCATTGGTTTTGAGTGATATTGAAAGTGAATGTGCAAACATTAGAAATTAGATTTGTGAAAGTGATAGACTTAATGATTGAGTAGAACATATTGAGTTTTTGATAGAGTACATCATTCTCTATATGTTCCAAAGGTTAAAATAATTCTGAATAGAATATGTCTAAATTGCTTCAAGTTAAAGGAATTACTTTGAAGATTAGACAAAGCATTTTATAGCATTGTGAGGAAGATTTGAGATTGATTGAGCATATTTTATGAGTTTTTGAGCATGTGTTAGAGCAAGTTTGAGCATATGCTAGAGAAATATTGAGCAAGTCTTTGTGAAGGCTTGAGATCAGAATTCAACAAGTTCTTGAGAGGACTTGAAGGTAAATTTGAGCAAGTCTTGGTGAAGACTTGAGAACATATTGAGAAACTTTTTGAGAGGACTTGAAGGTAGATTTGAGTAAGTCTTTGTAAAGAATTGAGAGCAGATTGAACAAGTTCTTAAGAGGACTTAAAGGTAGATTTGAGCAAGTCTTGGTGAAGACTTGAGAGTAGATTGAGTAAGTTCTTGAGAGGACTTGAAGGTAGATTTGAGCGAGTCTTTGTGAAGACTTGAGAGCAAGATTTATTTGTTCAAGCTTTGTGTTAAGGCTTGGGGTAGATCTAAACATAATTGGTTGATTGATTTGTTCAAGATTTATGTTAAGGCTTGGGACAGATCTAAGTAGAATTGATTGAATGATTTGTTCAAGCTTTGTGTTAAGGCTTAGGGCAGATCTGAGCATAGTTGATTGGTGATTTTATTGAGCTTTGTGTTAAGGCTTGAGAACAAATTTGAGATAGAAGTTAATGTAGATTTGTGAGCAGAGATAGAGCAAATTTGTACTAGATTTGGGAAGAGTTTGGTGCAGACTTGAGACAGAGGTGAGAGCAAGCTTTGGAGGTGATAAAGTAGAGGAAAATAGTCTCCAGTGGATAGAGATCCATTAGCCAGGGCAATGAGGACATAGGTCTTCTATGGAGAGAGATCTACAAGCCAGAGTAGTGGAGGCAGAAGTCTTCTAGAAGATCATCGAACCAGAGCAAGGAGAAAGAGTTCTCTTGTGGATAGAGATCCACAAACCAGAGCAAGGAGAAATAGTTCTCCTATGAATAGAGTTCCATAGACTAGAGCAAAGGGGAAAGAGTTCTCCTATGGAGTGTGATCCGTGAACCAACTAGGAAGATAGAGTTCTTCTATGGAGAAAGATCCATGAACCAGTTGAGGAGATGGAGATCTCTTGGATCAAGTTCCATGAACCAGAGAAAAGGGTAAAGAGTTCTTCTATGGAGAGAGATCCACAAATCAGATTATAGGGGTTTGGTGTCTCCTTTAGATAGAGGTCCATAAACATTGTAATAGGGAATTTATTCCCAAGATATTTGTTGAGAAAATTTTAGTAGAAATATTTTCTTTTTGGAGTAGCCCACATTGGGTGAACCACGTTAAATTGGTGTCTCTATTGTGTGTGATAATTTGTGTATTGCTTTGATTACTAATATTAATATTGTCATTGATAATATTAAATAATAATTTTTGGGAAAGAAAAGTGAAATTTGGTCTTATATTGTTCACCCCCTCTCAGTATAAGCTTGTGTTATTCATAACCTTGTAGGTTTTAGGTTGTGTTGACACCATCTCTAATGACAAAAAAATACAAAGATAATATTAGTTCTTAAATTTGGACTAATATTATTTTTATTTAGCCAAAAACAAACTCACAAACACTAAACCTACTCTAACAACAAAAACATCCACATAAAACAAGACACATTTAAAAAAACAATATGAACAAAAGATCATTGTATTACTATTCTTTTTTCTTAAGATACATAAGGGAGTTGATTACATCTATACTATTTTTTTAACTATCAAATGCAAGTGCAGAATTCAAACCACATGGAATACTTCCAACAAATCTATACCATCTGGTCTTTATTAAACCAATATAAAAAGCTTGTATTGCCATTCTTAATAAAACTTATAACTTAAATAATTCCGCACAAGTACACAACACACTCACCATCAACATCATTGTATTACTATTCTTAATAAGACTTATAACCCAAGATAAGTAACACAAGTACACAACACACTCATCCCCTCGATGATCACAATGAGCGTAACCACGGTGGCGGTCTTCTTGCCGCCGCCCGTATTCGGCACATCCGCCGCGGCGAGGCGCACGAAGAGAGGAATGGCCCTCGATGACGTGTCCACTAGGTTGAGCAGGTCCTCGAACCACAGCTGGCACTTGATGACGTAGGCGTACGCCGTGCATGAGCAACTGCCGAGGCAGGCAGCCTTGCACCCGTCGGCGGAGGCGGCGTTCGGATAGTCGATCCCCCAGAAGGAGTTGACTTCCCCGTGAGCTCCATGAACCCGTCAGTGCTGGTCCGATTGCCGCCGCAGTCTAGGGCGCTGCGCCGCACGAACCCGTCGGACCACTCCTAGAAGTCCCACGCCCGGTAGTCTCTCGGTTTGAAACCCTGCACGCAGCTGCAAAATCCATCCCGGTAGTTTTGGCGCCGTACGGGTCCATCTGGAAGTTGTACAGCCCCGGGGTCGGATCCCAGGGGCTTTTTCACGCGCTCAGCCACTGACTCGCGCTGATCTTCATCCCCGGCAGACACGTGTTTCCCGGGTTGTCGGGGTTGTCGAAGGTCTGCCATATGACCTCGGATTTATTCGCTGCCCCCAGATTGCCCGCGTCCGTGAGCACCGCGAAGGACGCCTTTGGGTCGCGTTGCTGGACCATATGACCACCCGCCCGTAGGACAGCACAAGTCGGACGTCCTCTGATAGATTCAAAGTGCCGGAGTTGTTGTTGAGCGGGTTTTCTCTGTTGGCAATCCAGGCGCCGGTGTAGTCCGGGAGGCGCGCGTACCAGTTGCGGGTGCCGTGGAGGTTGAAGAAGCCAAGGCTAAAGGTGACGTTGCGGGAAGTAAGTGTCTGAGTGCCCGTCAGAGAGTTGCCGACGGCCATGGTGTCCGTCTCCACGGCATTTCCTTTTGCAAGCAAAATCAGGCCAAATACCAAAACCAAGAAACCCAACTTCGAGGCCGCCCTAACAAACAAACTCTCTCTACGTCCATTATAGCTGACATCATTGACGAAATGTCGTAGCAGATTTTATATATTAAGTAATCTTTTTCGTAATTTGAATCGAAGTCACTAATCGAGGTCTCGTTGTGATTTGGAATATTTACAGTGCGTGCGATGCCAAAAACCAAACGCAGATACCCGTCATGTTTATACATATTCCAAAATTTTAACCCTCCATAGTACTCTAAAATGGACTTACCGATGGTGTTAGGTTGAGTCACTCGCACCGTTCAAATTGTCAAGAATAATGGTGGTATAATTGGAGCTTTGTTTATGAATGAATGAATGAAATATTTTAATTACGTCCGCGAGACCCAAATATGGTCTATGGGACCTCAAATATGGAAGTACAACTACTCAAATCATATCATATGATCTTTAATATCTTTGAGAAGGTTGTTCCTTCTCCTGCTGATTTGTGTTAGCAATTCTCCAACTTTTTTTATTTTCCTGTCTTCAAATAAATCTGTAATAAACTCATTCCCAAGTGTTTCTTTGTATTTGTCACGGATATCCGAAAAACTCGGGCATTTATAGATGAAGTGTTCCTCCTGTCTCTACCGCCCCTGTCTTGCATAGAGTACATATCCTTTCTTCCCATTGTTCTTTGGGCGTTGTCCATCTCCCTGTTTCACATCTAAGCCTATGAGAGCTAGTCCTTATATGAGCAATGAGTATTTTTTCCTTCCACTTGATTTCAGCGCCTATATACGCTTTTTTCCTTGTGGTCATACGTTGGGTTAAAATTTGCAATATAATATTGTCTTTTCCTGCTTGCATTTTTCCACATTCCACTTCTAAACTTTTCATTCACATAATTTTTAATGTCTTTGTTGACATTTGGGCATTCATTTATGTTGATTTCCCAACGTTTCATCCATTTCTGATTTTGTTTCATCCACGTATTCTTTCGCCTATGCAACTCTTCGTCCCAAACTGCTCTAGGCCATCTATCATTTGTCATGTTTTCTGTTTTTTTCAAGTAACATAACGACTTGGTCATAGCAATTGCTTCTAAAGGGAACATTCCAGGTTTCAGCTAGAATAATTTCATAAGGGGTTGTGGCCTTAATTTTGAGAAAGTTTGTGATTAGATATTTTTGAATCCTTTCTATTTGCCTCCATTTTGCATTTGTTGTGCCACTAGCCCACACCTCGCAACCATACAACAAAACCGATGTAACAAGTAGGCCAAATAAGACCTTGGTGGTCTTCCAGTACCACAACTCGGCATTCCTACACTCGTTTTGAAGTGCATATAGTGCTCTCCAACCACTTTGAGTTCTTTTCATCCTACATGTATTCCAATTAAGTTTGTCATGAAATTCTATGCCCGGGTATTTGTATTCTACTACTACATCAAGCGGTTCTCCCGCAAACTAAAATTTGAGTTGTTGCTTCTTTTTTGCTGAAAATATCATAATTTTTGTTTTGCTCGTGTTCACCTGCATCCCAACTTCTTTACAAAAGAGTTCTAGAGCTTGAAGGTGATCTTCTAGATCTTTGGCTGTTTTGGCCACAAGAATTACATCATCTGCATACATGAGGAGTTTTACCACATATTTGGCTAAATGCACACCCTCTCCCCCAAATTTATTTATCCATTCTTCTAACTTGTCAATGTACAGCCCAAATAAGGTCGGAGATAGAGGGCAACCTTGTTTGACACCTATGTCACTACCAAAACATTCAGATAACCCTTCCCGTGTTCTCGATTCTAGCTTTTAGATGCTCATATAGTCTCGTGAACTCGTCGCCTTGTAGTGAATTGGAACCTCTAGCTCTTCCATTCTGCTCCATAATTTTTTCCTAGGCATCGTGTCAAATGCATTTTTGAAGTCTACAAAACAGCAAAAAGCCTCCTCTTTTTTGTCCCATATTTTTTCCACTATGTGTCTGAGCGTGATACAGTGATCAATAGTTGAGTGTTTGGGCCTAAAACCCGCTTGCCCCTTTGCTCTCTTTCCCTTTTCTTCTGCCCATATGCTGATCCTACGCTCTATCATACTCCCAAAAAACTTTGCAAAGAGAGGGTTGATCATGATAGTTCGATAGTTTGAGGGATTATTTACATCTCCACTTTTAAACAAAGGAATGGTCAAGCTAGTTGTCCACTCGGTAGGGAAGCCATTTTGTATGACCTCATTGAAAATTTCTTTGATTTGCGGTGCCAAGATATCTACCCCCCATTTTATATGCTCCGCTTGAAGATTGTCTATGTCACGAGCTTTTCCAGTTGCTAACTTTTTTATCCCTTGAATAATGTCTTCAATTGTGAAAAGTTCTTTCTTGACAATGATAGTAGGGGGTGTCTCCTACTGGTTACTACGTTGATACAGTTGTTTTGAATACTCCAACCACTGATTAACTGTTATGTTATTTTCAGTTTGCATCCTTTTCACGCGTAGTTCCTTCCAAAATTTCTTTGGTTCATGCTTCCCTAAATAAATCAATTCTTCCCTACTTGTTTTAGTGTATTCTTCTTTTTTGCCCTTACCGGTTTCTCATATGTTTTTTTGTTTGCTCTTGTTTTACCCGTTGGTTCCTTTAGTAATTTTCGCATTTTTTTGCAATCTTCATCGAACCATGGGTTGGTTGGGAAGCTATTCCTTTCTTTTTTTTTAGGATTAGCTCTCTTGCATTTTTTTAGAGCTTCTTGAATAACTTGCATTAACCATTCACTCTTACTGTAATCTCTACTTCTGTGATGTAGTTCTTCCCTTTCCTTTCCTGTAACTTATTATTTAATACTGCTCTAAAATTTTGCCAATTTTCATCTGTTAAGAGAATGTTTCCCTTGTGAGGATATTTATTTTGATTGCCTTGCAAGTGTTTTTCCCTTGGTTTGTCTCCATGCATTCGAAGTTTCATAACAATTGGGTTGTGATCTGACTTAAGTTCCATCGGAGAATCTTCCACTTCTAGCTCCTCTATTTTTGGTATGTAATTCTGTGAGCATATTACATAGTCTATTACACTATGTCCCTTATATGTTTTGCATATATACTTTCCTGAATTTTTCCATTTGTTTATAACACATATAAGTTAATTTTTTGTAATGTTTATCGCCTTAAATTATGGTTTTAATTTTGAACCTCTCAAATATAAATATTTGGGAAATGAGATAGTGGAAAAAACATGGGTATATAAAAAAAATCTTTGTTATAATTTAAATTAAGATAAAATATTAACAACATTTAATTTATTTTTCATCAAAATTTAAAATTCTAATTTTTTTATTGTTAAATCCATTCTACTGAGCTATTGATTTTAACTTTAATATTAAATTAATTCATAATCTCATTTTATTATTTAAAATAAATATAATTTATAATTATTTTATTTTAAATGTTTAATATATAAAAATTTTATTACACTTTTGCATGAGTGAGTGTGTGAGGAGATAAGTATATATAGCTCTATTTTTTATATATATACATAGGAGAATTGGTTACATTCACAATCATTTTATACTAGCAAATAGGATTCAAATCTTGAGGCTGCCCCTTATAACCCCTATGGCTCTCATTGTTGTTGGTCCAACATTAGGGGGACCACCCGTGGGTTCAAATCTTGAGGCTGCCCATTATAACCCCTATGCCACCTCATTGTTGTTGACCCAACGTTAGGAGGACCAACGATGGCTTGCAATTGGTATGGTCATTGTTGGATTGGTGCACGTTTAGTGGAGTAGGTCAGACTACTACCTTTCAAACATGCATGCCTTGAAGGTTTGAACTAGGGTCTCTTCTTGGTAAGCATCACTATCATTGTATGTTAACCTGCTCCTCATAAGTTTAACTCTTGGCTTTAGGAGTTGTCATAGCTAAGATATAAATGCTTCACCCTAAATGCTAACCCCTATAACCCTATGCCACCTCATTATTGTTAACCCAATGTTATAGTCATCATGGGACTGGTGCACACTTAGTGGAGTAGGTCAGACTACTACCTTTCAAACATGCCTTGAATCTGGGTCTCTTTAATCACTATTGTTGTGTGTTAATCCTCTCTTGATAAGTTTAACTCTTGGTTTTACTAGGTGTCTTAACTAAAATAATAACCTTAAACGTCAATTATAAAAGTTTCTCACGTTATCCTAACTCTATATACAATTTCCATATTTTTTATTTTTAAAAATTAATTATATTTAAAAAGAAAAAACCTTTTGGCGAGTAATATTTTTATTTTAAAAAAACATTTCTAATTTTTCTATTCGATCTTGTATGACAATTTCACTTCTATTACAAGATTTGATTTTTCAATTTTTTTTAAATAAATAATTGTATTTTTTTTTTTTTAATTTTACACTCCATACACATACTACGAGTGTTATTGTCCAGTCCCATAGTTCTACTACGAGTGTTACTGTCCACTCCCATATTTCTTTATAATTGATTGTGTTTTTTAATTTTTTAATTAGTCATATTTTCTTTTTATATTTAATTTTTAAAATAAATATATTTAATTTTAAATATATATAATTATAGTTTTAAATTTTTAGTGATTATTAAAAATAAATACGATTTATTTATTTGAATATAATAAATTAATTAAATTATTTTAAAAAATTTAGTAGATAATAAAGTAGATATAATTTTAATTTTAGGGTAGAAGGTAGTTTCCTTCCACCATTTGAAGTATGTCAAGTTCATGTGGTTTTATTTCTTAGTATATTTAAGATCGAAAATGGTTGGGAACAAATATTAGCAACTTGAAGGGGATGGCTAAAAAATTATAAAGGCATATATGAAAGAGTAGGTCCTCTCCAAATAAAATTTCTATAAGGCCATTCTTGAGACTTCATTAGTTTCTTAGCTTTCATTTAATAATGTTGGGGTCTTCCCCATCATATTTTCCATGATACCTTCATACACATAGTCATAGAAGTTGTAAGAAATTTTATCTTCTTAGTAAAGTACATCAATGCATTCCACTACATAGAGGGGATATTCATTTACTCCCATTTGTTGTAGTTGTAAGGTTGGACAAGTTTTTCTTTTTGATATATGATCAACCAAACCAAATAGGACTTATTTATTAACTTTCTCTCCTTGAACCTTTTGATGTACCTGGCATAGTCAATCATCTAGGAGTGCTCTAAAAATATTTTCACTGCATTCAATAGGACAACGTGATATTTATAAATTTTGGCATTAGACCTCTCTCTAAGCATTATTATCTTGCTTGTGTGATTGTGCCTTTCTACACATGCTTCCACCAACTCAAGGTAGATCCAAATTTGGAGAACTAGATTTATGGATAATCTTGAGGTCCATATTGTCCTAATGCTCCAAGAGCAATAGAATATTAGAGTAATTTTCTCACTGCCTATAGCAAAATACTTTTGTACTAGTAGAGGGGTAAATGAGAAGAATGAATCCAAAGGAAGATCATTAGAAAGTGATATTTTGACATGTACTAACAACTTAACTCATCTTAGAAGACTTCAATGCCCTTAAGGGGTATAATTAGAGGCATGCAACATTTGGAGATTCATCATTTTGTTAAAGATTCCCCCAAATATTCTCCTAGGTGAAGAGTTGGTTGGAGCCCTCAAAATAGAAGCTTAGGAGATGCACGATGTTCACATGATGGATTGTTTCGATGGTACTAACCTCCATATAGAATTGTTTCTCGCCATGTCTCAATCCCTCTTGCTTCTTCACCACCACTTGAATTTTTTCTACCAAGGTACCCGTGAACATTATCTCAAACCCATTACTATCCAATGACCTGATGACATAGTCCCACGACTTGCACGAGCCCCACTTCCGCCCCAACAAAATAAAAAAATTGCTTCTATCATGAGACCAACTTGATTGTCTAAAACCATACGACACTACACATTCTTTAGATTAGACTTATAAAAAGTTCAAACTATACCTTTAATGTTTACATGATCAAACATGATACAATAATCTTGCAATGTTTACTTACACATAACAAACATAACATAAATATTATTATTATTATTTTTATATATTTATCTAAATTAGAAAAACAAACAATAAACCTACTCTAAAAACAAAAAGGTCAAAACAAAACAAAACACATTTAAAAAAGCAATATAAACAAGAGATCATTGTATTACTATTTTTAATAAGACTTATGACCCAAGAAAGTCTGCCACAAGTACACAACACACTCCATCAATTGCATTACTATTCTTAAGAAGACTTATAACCGAAGATAAGTAACACAAGTACACAACACACTCACACCACCTCGATGATCAGAATGAGCGTAACCACGGTGGCGGTCTTCTTGCCGCTGTTGTCCCCACCCGTATCCGGCACGTCCGCGGCGGCTAGGCGCACGAAGAGAGGAATGGACCCCGATGACGTGTCCGCTAGGTTGAGCAGGTCCACGAACCACAGCTGGCACTTGGTGACGTGGGCGTACGCCGTGCATGAGCAGCTCTCGAGGCAAGCAGCCTTGCACCCGTCGGCGGACGCGGCCTCCGGATAGTCGACCGCCAAAGAAGAAGTCGACTTCCCCGTGAGCTCCATGAACCCGTCGGTGCTGGTCCGATTGCCGCCGCAGTCGAGGGCGGTGAGCCGCACGCACCCGTCGGACCACTCCTGGGAGTCCCACGCTCGGTAGTCTCTCGGTTTGAAGCCCAGAACGCAGCTGCAAATTTGATCGTTGTTCTGGTTGCAGGAACTGTATGCTCCGCACAGCATGTAAATCTCGCACTGGTCCTGCGGTCGCGCCCACAACATGTCCCACTGGTTCTCCTCCGGCAACCAAACATACAGTTCGGTTTTCCCGGTTTCGGTCACGACATAGCGAGTGAGGTACGTCAGCGAGGGCTTGATGGAGTACGTTAAGTACTTGTCGGTACCATTATCGAAGAAGCGGTAGTCGTGTATGGAGTGTTCCGCCATTTCGGGGCAATTGCTGAAGACATGGCCGTTCCAGACGCCACTTTCCCAGTAGGTTTTAGTGTTGCGCCAGATGAGCACGAACTGGTTGGCGCCCGACGGGTCCATCTGGAGGTTGTACAGCCCCGGGGTCGGATCCCAGGGGTTTTTCCATGCGCGCAGCCGATGACTTGAGCCGAGCTTCATACCCGGCAGCCACGTGTTTCCCGGGTTGTCGAAGCTCTGCCATATGACCTCGGATTTATTCGCGGCCCCGTGGACGACCAGATTGCCCGCGCCCGTGAGCACCGCTGAGGACGCCTTCTGGGCCGCGTTGCTGGACCATATGACCGCCCGCCCGTAGGACAGCACGAGTCGGCCATCCTCTGATAGATTCAAAGTGCCTGAGTTGTTCTTTAGCGGGTTTTCTCGGTTGGCAATCCATGCGGCGGTGTAGTTCGGGAGACGGGCGTACCAGATGCCGACGTACCAATTGCGGGTGCCGTTGAGGTTGAAGAAGCAAAGGCTAAAGGTGCCGTTGCGGGAAGTAAGAGTCTGGTTGCTCGTCAGAGAGTCGCCGACGGCCATGGTGTCCGTCTCCACGGCATTTCCTTCTGCAAGCAAAATCAGGCCAAGGACCAAAACCAAGAAACCCAACTTCGAGGCCGCCTCCATTGTTGAACAGGAATAACAAACTCCCGCTACGTCCTTTATAGCTCACATCGTTGACGAAAAGTCGTAGCAGACTTTAGATATATATATTTATTTTTATGGGATTGGTATGGTCATAGGCGGACTGGTGCGTGCACTTTACACAATGTTAGATTGGCATAGTTATGGTTGGACTGGTGCCTACTTTATTGTTGTTAACTTACCATGAAGGGGATAGTTTGGGATTGTATAGTCATCGTTGGATTGGTTTATTTTATTTGGAGTAGGTCAGATGAATACTTCAAAGGTTTGAATCTGGGTCTCTTCTTAATAAGCGTCACTATCCTGTGTGTTAATCCAGGTCAAACTGCTACCTTTCAAACATACCTACTTTATTGTTGTTGACTTACCATGAAGAGGATAGTTTGGGATTGTATAGTCATCGTTGGATTGGTTTACTTTTAGTGGAGTAGGTCAGATGAATACTTCAAAGGTTTGAATTTGGGTCTCTTCTTGATACGCGTCACTATCATGTGTGTTAATTCAGGTCAGACTGCTACCTTTCAAACATACATGCCTCAAAAGTTTAAATTTGGGTCTCTTCTTGTTAAATGTTAGTCCTCCCTTAAAATTTTAGCTATTGATTTATCATAACTAAAATTGGAATGCTTAACCTAATTATGAAGGTTTCTCATATTATCCCAACCATATATATAAAATTTCCATGTTTTTACTTTTTAATTTTTAAAAATTAATTGTATCTAAAAACCAAAACTTTTGGCGAATAATACTTTTCTAATTTTTCTATTCGATTTTGTTCAGGAATTTCACTTTTGATTTTTCAAATTTTTAAATAAACAATTGTACTTTTAAAAAAAAAATGTTACACTCCATACTCAAACTTATACTAGAGTGTTATTGGCCAATACCTTCGTTCTTTATAAACGAGTGTCTTTTTATTAGTCATATTTTCCTTTTATATCTAATTTTTAAATTAAATATATTTAATTATATATAGTTTTAAGTTTAGTTATTATTAATTTAATATAATAAATTAATTAAATTATTTTAAAAATTTTAATAGATCATAACGTAAATATAATTTTGATTTTAGTAATGAGATTGAAATACATTCTAAATTGTGTTATCTCAAAGGAATAAGGTGGTTTTGTTAATGAGATTGAAATACATTCTAAATTGTGTTATCTCAAAGGAATAAGGTGGTTTTGTTCATGGTAAACAATTTTTTGATAGTATAAGGAGGTTATACATTCTCTTCATTTCATAAAAAAATCAAGTATGCTTATAAAATTAGATATTGATAGATTTCCTAGAGTTTTTTGGATGATATTCTTTAGAAGTATGGTTTTGATTACAATTGGTGTGAATAAATTAAATATTGTTATAACACTGCAAAATATTATATTTTGATCAATGGTTTTCTAGCTAGATACTTCAAATTATTTGGTGGACTCCATCAATATGATCCATTATCTCCTTATCTATTCTTTATTCTTACAAAGGCATTAGGGAGAGCTTTCTCAAAGGAAAAAATAGAAGAAAAAATCAAAGTTGTTTAGGTTGCAAAAAAAGGCCCTTTCAGATCTCATCTTCAATTTGTTTATGATACTTTTTTGGGGGCCATCCCTCAGCCAACCAATAAGACCATGGAGTTTAAATCAATATTATCATGCTATGAGAAGGCTACTAGATGTGGGTATATTTTGCACCTACCCACCCCTAACTACTAGCAACTAGACATTAGGTTGGTTTTTGTAGATAAAACTAGAGATCATCAACAAATTTTACCAATAAAACCAGACACACTATCAGAAGAAAAGTTGGGAAAAGAAGTAACAAGGAGGATAACCTTGAACTTGTTGTATTATATATGGCTGATCAAATCCCAGGATAAATATAAAGGATCGGGTTGCTACAACTATGAACCATGAGCTCATTGCTATCAACTAAGGAAACAGAAGAGTATTAAGGCAAATTGACTAAGGTGTCTAGCCACCAAAACTATGGCACATCACAAAATATTCAAAAAGTGCATTATGGATATTTCTATCGAAAGACAAGCCTCAGCTAGAGTGGCTGTCTCTCCAAGAATTCGGAAGGCCTATACTTGACCAAAAACCCAAGGTGACGATAATTTCTTGTCTATTAGTCAAAAGCTAACAAAGGTAAAATAAAAAATGGTTATGTCAAGAGCTTATCAAAATATCTACACCTGGGCTGCAACCCCCTCAGAAAGGTAAATATCTAGTATATTTGAACTTGGTGAAGTGGGTGAATTATATTAGGCGTTGAAGCATCTATCATGACTAGAGCCCAGTAAGGTATCAAGAATCTATTTCGGTCCCCCCCCAAAATGAAGATTGAAATGACCAAGTCTAGGGATAATCAAAATAATTGCACTTGGCTGGAACCCAGTAGGGTCCCTAAAGCCCAACCTTCACCAGGAAATAAAAGTTGCTAAGAAGATCAAAACTATTAATTTATACCAAAGCCCAGCAGTGCCCAGAATCCTTAAGTCAAGGGAATGGCTAAATCACTAGAGCCTAGAATAATTAGGCCTAATCAAAGCTCGAAAGCATCATAAAGAACCGATCAAAGACATGGTGAAGTTTCAAAAGCACCAAAACATTTATCCTAGACTAGAGTCCAATGGGATCTCAATGTTCTAAGCTAGAGCCCAAAATCTAGAAAAAGAAGCATGCAAAAGGAATAAGGTTTGAAGAATATTGGAAGGCTCAAAACCAATCGAAACCTGATCAATGCTCAAAGGACTGGTGCAAGTAGAAGCATAAGACAGGTTGAATGTCGAAGGTACTAGAAGAATTACACCCAGTCAGGGCCTGTTGAGATTCTAATGACCCAACACAACATAAAAGATCTGGTCCAGATATATAATCACTGGTAGGGTGATGTACAACCAAAAACTATCTAAGTGAAATAAAGGTATCCCATAGATGTTCACATGATCTGACAGTCACTTCCAATAAGAATGGGGTCTTTTTTCCACTACGCCAGTTGGGCACGATCTTGTGTTAAAAGATCTTAATGGTAAAAGGCTACTATACAAGTTATAGGGTGGCTGGACAAAGAAGAGATCAAGGGACCGAATGCAGCCAGTAAGCCAGGAATGATGCAATATGGTATAGATATAGGCCACATAAATAAACCACGTTTAGATAATTGGAGCAAGTATGCTTCCAAAGTGACCCAATAGGATGGTGAAATATTTGACATATCAATAATCAACTTCTAAGGCAATGATATTTTTGACTACTTAAGAATTGCAAGATATCTATAAATACTATAATGTAAAAGGAAAATGTATCAGATCTTAGGCATTTACAATTCATATGTATAAACTAATTACTTGCATCTTAATATAAATTGACTATTATCTAGCCTCTGGTTCGATTCATTTGCAGAGCATGTATGCATTGATGATTGCTTATTTCTAATTTAAGCATGTTGAATATTTATGGTATTAATTATGAATCCTATTTTTTGTTGTACTCATTCACTTGTCTAGAATTTATGGTTTGATTAAGATACAATATATTTAAATTTAATGTTTTGTAATTGATTGCAAAGTAGCTGGTTTGTTAGGGAGTTGATTGTTTAGTTATGTGATCCTTGTTCTTGCTTATGTATTGATGTTGTCTAATATGTACCATTGTAAGTTATGGCTTTGGCCCTTTTTATCTCTTTTAGCATCCTTTTCCCCCATATTTAGGTATAGTTAGCTAAAGCTCTAAGGAATCGACCTCCTACAAAGATTGACCATTGTAGTTCTCATGAGCTCCCTGATCATTCAATGTTGGTCAAGGTCTATGGGTACGCAAACCTTTCCATTAGACAAATTCTACTGGTTGTGGAGCCTGATTCTAATTTGGAGACCCTATTTTAGCTGTGTTTGGACCCACTCTACAAAATGATATGGGCGTTATGTAGTTGTGTGTCAAATGACATGTCAATCAGATTTTTTCTATGAATTACTATTTTTGAAAAATTTTGATGAAAAAAAATTCCGAAAATTGTAATTACTAAAAAAGGAAATGTTTTTGATGAAAAAATAATTTACCGAAAATAATAACTACTAAAAAAGGAATTTTTTGATGAAAAATAAATTTTCAAAAATAGTATTACTAAAAATGGTAAATTTTGATAGAAACGATAATTTATCAAAAATAGTAATTTTTTTAATTTATTTTGGGACCTTAATGTTTTGCATCAAATTGTAACCCTCGTTTTATAAGAGTGTGTTGTACGACATCAGATATGTCAGAAGGAAGAGAGATTGTAATTGTGATATCTAAGAGGAAGTACAACAAATTTGTTGTAGGTTGTATCCCTTCGAGATTTGTTGGATGGAATAATAAATCCTGGTTATTTTCTTCATGTCTCTTTAGTATTTTATTTTCTAGTTATTTTCTTCGTGTGTCTCTTTAGCACTTTATTTTTTGCGTTAATAATTCCACGTTTTTTTATTGCTTGTAATTTTATATTTTTAACAACTGGTATCAGAGCAAGGTTGACTTGAGAGGAAGGTTTCTTGATTCAAGTGGGAGCAATGGCAGAAGAAGGTAGGTTGAGGGTTGATAAGTTTAACAATAAAAATTTCCAACTATGGAAGATGTAAATGGAGGATTATCTATATCAAAAGGATATTTACCCACCATTAGGTAGAAAAGTACATAAGCTAATGAAGACATCAGATAAAGAATGGGAAGTTCTATACAGAAAGGCACTAGAAACAATATGACTATGATTGGCATCATCGATGACCTTCAATATTTCAAATAAAAAGAGAACAAAGGATTTAATGAATGCATTGGCCAAACTGGATGAAAAACCCTCAGCTTTAAATAAAGTATTTCTTATGAAGTGTTTATTTATTATGCAAATATCAGAAGATGGGACTGTTACTTATCATTCGAATAAGTTTAACACAATTACAAATAATTTAACCTCTATAGGTGTAAATTTTGATGATGAGGTTACGGCTCTTTTAATCTTGTGCTCATTTCTAGAAAGCTAGAATGGCTTGGTCATGGATGTGAGTAATTTCATCTTTGGTTCAAATACTTTAAAATTTGCTAATGTTATTGGTGTAATCCTAAGTGAGGAAATGTGTAAGTAAAAGCATAAGTGAGACATTAGGTAATGCTTTGAGTGTTGAAAATATGAGAGATAGAAGGAAAGAAGAAAGAACCTAGGGCAACATGGAAATCAAATAAGGGTAAATCCAAATCCAAAGGAAAGCAGTTGGAATGTTGGCATTATGGGAAGAAAGGACACCTGAAAAGAGATTGTCGATCTTAGAAAACAAGTAGGGAGATGAAAAATAGAATAATCAGAAAGTAAACATTGTAGGTGATATATTGCAAGATGCTTTAATCCTTTCACTAGATAATTTTAATGATTATTGGGTGCTAGACTTATGGGCTTCATTTCATGAAACATGCCATAAGGAATATTTATTAGATTATGTTCAAGGTGATTTTGGATAGGTTTATTTGGGAGATGATCAACCATGTAAAATCGTTGGAAAGGGTAAGATACATACAAAATTATCGAATGGAAACCAATGGTTGCTGAAAGAGGTAAGACATATTATTGATTTGAGAAGAAATCTAATTTTTATACGATAGTTGGACATTGAAGGATGTATAGTTACATTCTCAATAAATTTGTGGAAGGTTGATTAAGGATCACAGATATTAGCAAAAGGAAAGAAGTCATGTACGTTGTATGTATGTACTAGTAATACTAATCTTTCTATTGCTTTAGCCTCTACAAGAGCAGATATACCTTTGTGGTATCATATGATTGGACACATGAGTGAAGGGGATGCAGATTCTCCACTAAAGGAAATTATTGCAAGCATTGAAGCAAATTGATATAGAATTTTGTGAGCATTGTGTTTATGGCAAACAGGAAAGAGTCAAATTTCTTAGAGTTGGGAAGGAAAAGAAGAGTGAAAAGCTAGAGTTTGTGCATACAGATGTGTGGTGACCAACCCAAGTATCATCTTTTGGTGGCTCTAATTATTATGTTACTTTTATTGATGAAGCAACTAGAAAAAAATTGGTTTATTGTATTCAAAATAAATAGGATTTCTTTGATACTTTTAAGAAACGGAAAGCTTTGGTTGAAAATGAAATACAAAATAAGTTGAAGTGTCTTAGATCAGATAATGGAGGTGAGTACTACAGTAAGTAGTTTGATAGTTACTATTCATACCATGGGATTTGTAGAGTGAAGATAGTTCTAGGAACACCATAGAAAAATGGTGTCTTAGAAAGGATGAACATGACAATCATGGAATGGGCTATGTGTATGAGATTACATGTAGGATTTTCCCTTACAATTTTGGTTAGATGTTGTGGATACTGCTATTTATTTAATAAACAGAGGGCCTTCAAGTTCACTATATGGAGGTATTCTAGAAGAGGCATGGATGGGTAAAACTATTAATTTTTCATTTCTAAAGACTTTCGGTTGTGAAGCTTTCATGCATATTGATAAAGAAAATAAAATAAAACTTGAGGTAAAATCTAATAAGTGCACTTATATTGGATATGGAGTTAATAATTTTGGCTATCGCTTTTGGGATTATGCAAATCACAAAATCATTAGGAGTAGAGATGTGATATTCAATGAGAAGGTCATTTATAAGGACTAGTTGTAGGGAAAGAAACAGGTTAAAGCAAACACATAATACATGATGCTTGATGAAAATGAAAATCCAAAGGTGCTAGAAGAATAGCAGCAACAAGCACCTCAAACTCATAAAAATTTTGTTAGAAGATCAACTAGGATAAGTAGACACCCTAAACGTTACTCTCCTTCATTATATCAAGTATTGTTATCTGACTCTGGTGAACCAGAAACATATGAAGAAGCAATACATATAGAAACTACGAAGAAGTGGGAGCAAGGCATGAAAGAGAAGATGGACTCCTTGGTACATAACCAGAATTGGTATTTGGTTCGGTTGCCTACAGAAAAAAGAGCATTGCAGAATAAATGGGTTTATAGGGTGAAAGAAGAATATGGAGGTAAAAAGAGGTATAAGGCTAGACTTGTTGTAAAGGATTTTGCACAGAAGAAAGATATTGATTATAATGAGATTTGTTTTGCTTATTGTTAAAATAATTTCAAGAAGAACTGTTTTAAGTCTAGTGGTTGTAGAGGATTTGCATCTTGAGTAGTTAGATGTAAAATTAACTTTTCTCTGTAAGGTTTGGAGGAAGAGATTTATATGCATAACCCATAGGGGTATGAGGTCAAATAGAAGGAGGAATTAGTGTGCAGGTTGAAAAAGATCTTGTATGACCTAAAGCAAGCTCCTGGGCAGTGGTATATGAAATTTGATAGGTTTATGTCAGAACAAGGGTATCATAGATATTATTTTGACCACTATGTTTATTTTAAAAGATTGGATAATGGTAATTATATTATCCTATTATTGTATGTAGATGACATGCTTATTGCAGAGTCTAAAATGCAGGATATAGCTATGTTAAAAAAAAATTGGTAGATTCATTTCCAATGAAGGATTTGGGTGTTGCAAAGAAAATAATTGGTATGATAATAATAAGAGACATGAAAAATCATAAAATAACTATCTTAGGGGGAGTACATTGAGAAGGTGTTGGAGATATTTTGGATGCAATATGCAAAACCTATTAGTACACCTTTAGCCAATCATTTCAAACTAACCAAAGAGATGTGTTCTAAGACATGAGAGGATATTGACTATATTTCCAAGGTTCCTTATTCATCAACAATTGGTAGTTTGATGTATGTGATGGTTGCACAAGGCTATATATTGCACATCTAGTGGGAGTTATGAGTAGGTTTATGAACAATCCAAAAAAACAACATTGGGAAGCAATGAAGTTGAATCTTAGGTATTTGAGAGGTACTTTCACTCAGGTATTATGCTTTGGAGGTTCTAACACTATTTTATAGGGATATGTTGATTTAGACATGGTAGGTGATATAGATAGCAATAGGAGTACCATAGGGTATGTTTTTACTATAGGTGGAACTACAGTAAGTTAGATTTCAAAATTACAGAAGGTTGATGCACTTTTAACAATGAAAGCATAGTATGTTGCTATTACAGAGGCTAGTAAGGAGATGATTTGACTACAAAGGTTTATCGAGGATTTGGGAAAGGAGCAAGATAATAGCATATTATATAGTGATAGTTAGAGTGTCACTCATCTTGCAAAAAAATTAGCCTTCCATTCCAAGACTAAACATGGACAAATCAAATACCATTTCATACGCTCAATGTTGGAATATGGATAGTTAAAACTGGAGAAGATACACACTAGATAGAATCTTGCAGATATGTTCACATAGGTAGTAACCAAGGAGAAATTGTGTTCTTGCTCAGTTTTAGTTGATCTTCAAACATGATAGTAAAAGGTGAAAATTTCTAGGTCCAAAGTTGAAGCATAGTCCAATAGGTGCAGTAGTGGTGGATTTACTGTGATCAATATCCAAGTGGGAGATTATTTGTTGTGGAGCTTGATTCTAATTTGGAGGCCCTATTTTAGCTGTGTTTGGACCCACTCTATGAAAGGATATGGGTGTTATATAGTTGTGTGTTAAATTGCATGTCAATCCAAGTTTTTCTGTGAATTACTATTTTTGGAAATTTTTGACAAAAAAATAATTTTTTGAAAATAGTAATTACTAAAAACAAAAAAAAATTTATGAAAAAATAATTTGCCAAAAATAGTAATTACTAAAAACAAAAAATTTTTGATGAAAATAGTAATTATGAAAATGGTAAATTTTTATAGAAAATATAATTGCCAAAATTGGTAATTTTTTTTATATTGGGGCCTTAATGATTTGCTCTAAAATTGTAACCCTCGTTTTATAAGAGGATGTTGTACGACATCGAATATGTTATAAGGAAGAGATACTGTGATTGTGAGATCGAAGAGGAAGTACAACATATTTTCTATTGGTTATATCCCTTCAAGATTTGTTGTATAGAATAATAAATCCTAGTTATTTTCTTCGTGTGTCTCTTGTGTTTTTTATTTTATGCATTAATAATTTGTGTTCTCTTATTACTTACGATTTTATATTCCTAAAATATTCTCTAACTAACAATTTTTGGCATGCTTAGTGGGACTCGATGATGCGGGACAGGAAATTGCACTCTAGATATCCAAATTTTCATTCATTAATTTGGCATATCTACACACCGTAACAGCTCGCAGGCTTTCTAACAACCAACGCTCGGCTTGGTTCTCACTACTCTGTAATTTCCTATTCTGCCTACCCTGGAAGGAAAACATGCAATACCCCAAGCCGGCTCTCTGCACTCGGCTTTTACAGCTCGACTTCGCGAGTCTACTATTACAGTTTTTTTTTCTACAACTGTAATCTACGTATTTTTCCAATGCGACTCGTGTTCTTCCAACCCCCTTAGCCTATTACATTGTTGGGTTTTTATAGAGGCCCCGACCCTCTGAGTCATCATTACACAAAATGCGGATCTCCATAACCACTTCCTACTCCCACTCTACACGGCCTTTATCACTTCCAGCTAGCTCCTATTCACTATCAGGTTACTGCGCACGACCCTTCGCTTCCATTCCTCAACTGGTCATTTTCGTCTTCCCACGCCTGCTTCACTCACTTCCACTACACTTCGGTGCCCCGTGTTGTTTTGTGCTACCACGTGTCTCTGTAACGGCCCTGTAACCACCGCCTGACCTCTGTCGTCTTCTTCCTCCAGCTGTAACAGCCTCTGCATCCATCACCTGACTTTCATGAGCTATCGTTGTCGCTTTGTCACGGCCCCCAAAAATGCCACCTGTTACTCTTCTCTTCTGGTCGCGATATCGCGACATGTCACGATATCACGACATTTCTGCTCCATCGCCTTCTCTTTCCTCTTCGGGTCGTGAAAACCCGACATGTCATGATTTCGTGACATTTTTGCTTCCTGGGCGTCCTTTTCTCTTTCGGTCGTGATATCGCAACATGTCACGATATTGCAACATTTTTCTTCCTTGCCTCCTTTCTCTCCTTTGGGTCGCAAAAATGTGACATGTCACGAAATCACGACGTCTTTGCCTTCCACACTTTGCTTCTGCCTTCGGGTCGTGATTTCGTGACATGTGAAATCACGACGTCTTTGCCTTCCGTACTTGTCTTCTGCTTTTGGATCACGATTTTGCAACAGCTGCTCCCCTTGGTGCTCCTTTACGAAATGTGTCATGATTTCACGACAGCTTTGTCCCTTGGCGCATTTTCTCAGAAAGTTTCACAATTTCGTGACCACATTGCCCCTTGGTGACTTTGCTCCAAAAGTGTCACAATTTCATGGCCACTTTGCCCCTTGGTGCCTTTGCTCTAAAAGTGTCGTGATTTCGCAACCACTTTGCACCTTGGCACCTTTGCTCCGAAAGTGTCACGATTTCATGACCACTTTGCACCTTGGTGCCTTTGCTCCGAAAGTGTCACAATTTCGTGACAGCTTTGTCCCTTGGCTTCTTCGCTTGCCCGCTGGTCGCAAAAATGTGACACGTCACAATTTTGTGACAACTTTCCTCCTTGGCTGCTTCTTCGCCTTCTGGCCGCAAAATTATGACCTGTCACAAAATCACGATGTTCTCCTCCTCTGGCTTCTTCTCTTCTTGGCGCGTCGTGAAACTGTGACATGTCACGATTTCGTGACATCTTCCCTTCTATGCCTTCTCCTTCTTCAACGGGTCACGAAACTGTGACATGTCGTGAAATCGTGACATCTTCCTCTTTTGCCCTTCATATTGACTTTGTGTTGTGAAATCGTGACTTTTTGGCTCCCTTGCCTTCTTTCCTCCATCGGGTCGCAAAATCGTGACATGTCACAAAATCGTGACATCTTCCTCCTTCGGCTCCTTCGCTTGCTTCTTCGTTGTGAAAATGCAACATGTCATGAAATCGCAACATCCTTCTTCCTTGGATCCTTCTTCACCTTTTGGCCATGAAACTACGACCTGTCATGAAATCATGATGTCCCCTGCTCCTTCGGCTCCTTCTTCGCCCTTCGGTAGCGAAACCATGACATATCGTGAAATCGTGACATCTGCTCCTTCCGTACTCTCCTTCTGCTCTAGGGTCACAAAATCACGACATCTCTGCTTGCAGCCTTCTCCTTCCTGCTTGGGTCATGAAATCATGACATGTCACGATTTCATGACATTTTTTGCCTGCTGCCTCCATTCTCCGCTTCGGTCGTGATTTCACGACATGTCACGAAATCACGACATTTTCGGCCCGTGCCTTCTCTCTCCTCGTCGTGTCACGATATCGCAACACTTTTTCCATCGCGATATCGCGACAAGTTTTCGTCCTCGCCCTCCTGGCCTTTTTTTGTCATGATTTCGCGACACATCGTGAAATCACAACGTTTTTCTTCCTTAGCCATTTCTTTTGAAGTGGCCCTCCTACCTTCTGATGCCTCTGCTGCAGGTGCTACTGGATGCTCCTGCATCAAACACTCGGGGTTGGTGGAGAAGTGATCTTCACTTCTGCACTGTCTGGTTACTGACTCCTGCAGCACTTCCAGACCCTTCTCTACCTCAGCAGACTACTCCAACCCCTTCTCCTGGTTCACATTACTTTTGTCTTCTTCCAGACAGATTTTCCCACTACTGCATACTTCTTCTGCAGCCTGCTTACACTCCTTCTCTTGCCCAAAAAAATCTCTATCTTCTTCCAGGAATATTTTGGCACTGTTGCGCTCCTCCACACATGCAGTCTTCAACGACTTCAACTTCTCAAGCATTCTATCTTTTCTTCTGCCAGTTCCTTTTCCCCGGCATCTTCTTTTCAGTTTATCCTCACACAGCTCCTTTTGCAGGGCCTTCACTTGTCTCTGCAAATATCTTATGAGTAGATCCTCTTGCATGGCTTGCACTTGCTTCTGCAACACCTTGAACTCTTTCATTGTCATCATTTTTTTAACTTATGTAGAATAGAAAAATCATGCGGTCACACTCCATGGATTCCAAACTTTCCTCTTAGCACCCTCCCATAGATCTTGGTGCAACTGCCTCACGTTCGACGAATCTGCTACGCACTCAGAATAACTGGCTCTGATACCACTGATGCAGGATAGGAAATTGCACTCTAGATATCCAAAATTTCATTCATTAATTTGGCATATCTACACACCATAATAGCCCGCAGGCTTTCTAACAACCAACGCTCGACTTGGTTCTCACTACTCTCTGCAATTTCCTATTCTGCCTACCCTGGAAGGAAAACACGCAATACCCCAAGCCAGCTCTCTGCACTCGGCTTTTGCAGCTCGACTTCACGAGTCTGCTATTATAATTTTTTTTTTCTACAACTGTAATCTACGTATTTTTCCAATGCGACTCGTGTTCTTCCAACCCCCTTAGCCTATTACATTGTTGGGCTTTTATAGAGGCCCCGACCCTTTGAGTCATCATTACACAAAATGCGGATCTCCATAACCGCTTCCTACTCCCACTCTGCACAGACTTTGTCACTGCCAGCTAGCTCCTGTTTACTGTCAGGTTACTGTGCACGACCCTTCGCTTCCATTCCTCAATTGGTCATTTTTGTCTTCTTGTGCCTGCTTCGCTCACTTCCACTGCACTTCGGTGCCCCGTGTTGTTTCGTGCTACCACGTGTCTCTGTAATGGCCCTACAACCACCGCCTGACCTCTGTCGTCTTCTTCCTCCAGCTGTAACAGCCTCTGCATCCGCCGCCTGAATTTCGTGAGCTATTGCTGTCGCTTTGTCATGACCCCCAAAAATGCCACCTGTTACTCTTCTCTTCTGGTCGTGATATCATGACATTTATGCTCCATCGCCTTATCTTTCCTCTTCGAGTCACGAAAACCCGACATGTCATGATTTCATGAATTTTCTGCTTCCTGGGTGTCCTTCTCTCTTTCGATCACGATATCACGACATGTCGCGATATCTCGACATTTTTCTTCCTCACCTCCTTTCTCTCCTTCAGGTCATGAAAATGCGACATGTCATGAAATTGAAACGTCTTTGCCTTTCGCACTTGGCTTCTGCCTTTGGGTCATAATTTTGTGACACGTCGCGAAATCGCAACGTCTTTGCCTTTCGTACTTGTCTTCTGCTTTTGGTCATGATTTTGCAACAGCTGCTCCCCTTGGTGCTCCTTTACGAAATGTATCACGATTTCATGATAGCTTTGTCCCTTGGCGCATTTTCTCAGAAAGTGTCGTGATTTCGCGACCACTTTGCCCCTTGGTGACTTTGCTCCAAAAGTGTTGCAATTTCGCGACCACTTTGCCCCTTGGCACCTTTGCTCCGAAAGTGTCGTGATTTCACGACCACTTTGCACCTTGGCGCATTTACTCCAAAAGTGTCACGATTTCATGACCACTTTGCACCTTAGTGCCTTTGCTCTGAAAGTGTCATGATTTCACGACAACTTTGTCCCTTGGCTTCTTCGCTTGCCTGCTGGTCGCGAAAGTGCGACACGTCGTGATTTCACATCTTTCTTCCTTGGCTGCTTCTTCGCCTTCTTGTTACGAAACTGCGACCTGTCACGAAATCGTGATGTTCTCCTCCTCTGGATTCTTATCTTCTTGGCACGTCATGAAACTACGACATGTCACGATTTCGTGACATTTTCCCTTCTACACCTTCTCCTTCTTCAGCGGCTCGTGAAACTATGACATGTTGCGAAATCGTGACATATTTCTCTTTCGCCCTTCATCTTGAATTTGTGTCACAAAATCGCAACTTTCTGGCTCCCTTGCCTTCTTTCCTCCATCGGGTCGCGAAACCGCGACATGTCACGAAATCGTGACATCTTCCTCCTTCGGCTCCTTCGCTTGCTTCTTCGTCGCAAAAATGTGACATGTCACAAAATCGTGACATCCTTCTTCCTTGGCTCCTTCTTCGCATTTTTTCCATGAAACTGCGGCCTATCGCGAAATCGCAATGTCCCCTACTCCTTCGGCTCCTTCTTTGCCCTTAGGTTGCAAAATAGTGACATGTCGCGAAATCGCGACATCTGCTCCTTCTTTACTCTCCTTCTACTCTAGGGTCATGAAATCGTGACATCTCTGCTTGTAGCCTTCTCCTTACTGCTTGGGTCACGAAATCACGACATGTCATGATTTCACGACATTTTCTGCCTGCTGCCTCCATTCTCTGCTTCTGGTCGCGATTTCATGACATGTCATGAAATTGCTACATTTTCGGCCCATGCCTTCTCTCTCCTCATCGTGTTGCGATATCGTGACACTTTTTCCATCGCGATATCACAACGGGTTTTCATCCTCGCCCTCCTGGCCTTTTTCTGCCACAATTTCACGACACATCACGAAATCGTGACATTTTTCTTCCTTAGACATTTCTTCTGAAGTGGCTCTCCTGTCTTCTGATGCCTCTACTGCAGGTGCTGCTGGATGCTCCTCCATCACCCGAAGGTCTTTTAGCTAGATAGTTTAAGTATTGGTGATATCCTTGATTATCAAATCTCATCAAAATCACCTAGCAACTTTGATCGAATTCAAAAAGTCGCATCATATGACTAGTTACCTTTTAGATCTAAATAGAACTTCATGATATTCTATTTTGATCCACAATCTCCATCACCTGGTGACTTCCCTATAGATTGAACCAAATTCTTATGATCAATTATCTATGAAGTACAAAGAATAAGTGACTCTATTGAAAATCAACCAAGGTTCATGGTTGGTTGCCCTTTTGCATTGTTCTCAAAAATCTATCTCCTAGAGGACTCAAGGTTTGATGAGCAGCCTCGACCTCACTAGTAGAGAAGTTATGCTCATTTGATGATTACAAGGACCCAAGTGCTACAATGGCTCAATGTGAGTGTCCCTATTGTAATTATTTAGGTCCTCTCAATATCCAA
This sequence comes from Wollemia nobilis, assembly GCA_028583015.1. Taxonomy (NCBI): domain Eukaryota; kingdom Viridiplantae; phylum Streptophyta; class Pinopsida; order Araucariales; family Araucariaceae; genus Wollemia; species Wollemia nobilis. Next base: position 3,879,656 of record JAQPPZ010003551.1, on the reverse strand, counting down.
AATCCTCAGGAAATTCCTAAAATTATCTTGAAATTCTTGCCAAGTTTTGATGGGACAAATAATACTGTGTTTCAATAATATCATGACATTGCTTCCATGGCAATGATTCATAATTTCATGTATGAATACATGGTGCTTAAACTCATGGTTCTCTCTCTTAATAAAAGAGCTAAAATTTGGTACACAACTTTAAAATATAGGAGCATATGTACGTGGGTTGACCTAGTGAAGCCATTGATTGATACATTTGATTAGTCTGGTGACCCTTTCCTAATAATCAATCAATTTTAATTCATCATACATGACCCTCAAGAAGATATAATTGACTTCAACATCCATTTTCAAAGGACATGGAAAAGTATCTCCTATGAGCTTCATCCATCTCCTGCTCGGATATACCTATTTTATGCTTGAGCCTTCTATTCAGACATAAGCCTCATTTTATAGTAGTTCGAAGAAAGGAGATTCCCAAGGATTTACAAGGATTCCCACACTATGCGAGATGAGAATTTTTTAATTTAGGTGGGTAATTTACCCCACAAGGATGTTCCTCCTTCATGGCAAGTCTTTTTAGAACCACCTACTGAGACATTTACACCAAGCTTTGCCTAGATGATGCAATATGCTTTCCCCATCAATTCCTATGAAAGAAAAAAATTGGTGGATATGGAAGTGTCAGTAGAAACTTGAACACAAAAAAAAGAAGATAAAGGTCAGACATACATTTCTCAATAGCAACATACCAATACCATAGTTTTGCCTCTATCGATGAAAAAAATGAGTACTTGAGAACAAGTGTCTTCTTAGTTACCATGTTTTCTCATGAGTCAATAGAGCTTGATATAAGGTAGGGGTCATTATTCTCGCTTGGTGAACCTGATAAGAAAGGGGGAAGGTCAATACTCTTATATGATCTATTCCAAAGACCTCTTGTTCAACCATATTAATTTTGAGAGGATTTTAGCTCGTACAAGGAGCAATTAGCTTGAACACTCCATCCCAAGCTATGTAACACATTCCCTACCACAACACTCTTTGGAGAGTCATCTATCACCTTTCCAACCCCCTGGTAATCGATACATGATAACAATAATGGTGGGATAATAATTTAGACCACGATGGAAATAGATCAAGACATAATATGGGTCTCAAATATAACAAGCTCAAATGGGAGGCAACACTGACATTTTTCCCTAGTAGATTCAAGCAATGAAGACAACTAGATGAGTTCTTGTACTTTCTTGATTGACCTAGGTCTACTAATCCCAAGGTAGAATACTACTATATCCAGATGGTATTTCATGAGATTCGAGGATGACAACCAATAGTACTAGGATTAGCATGAAGAACAACTCAGGTTTGGTGTCATCTAGTCCAATCATTGCAGATTCATAGGCTAACCTACAACATGTAATACCTAGGAGTAGACAACAGTTTGAAGCAAAAATAAATTACCAAGTTGTTTGACATGAATGTATTATGAATATTCACAATTTTAAATATGTACATCAATTTTTATAATGTAATAGTCATTTAAATGTCATAAATTACAATGTAAAATTAGTCAACCCAATGAATATGACTTGATTAATTAAAATTGAATAAAAGGACAAATGCAACTATCATTGTGTTAGACGTCCATGTAATTAGATGTTTGTATTAGCTAGATGTCAAACCTAGTTAGTCATATGTCTAGACTATTGTGTTAGATGTCTAAACCAGTTGTTACGAATTGTTAAGCAATAGGTAGTTGGAACAGTTAAGACATATTAGTTGCAGTAACTACCTGGTCTTACCTATAAATACCCCCTTATTTCATTTTGTATTTATCCATACTTGTATATAGTGTAGATATATTATGCAACAAATATTATTCTAGAATGTGTGTTGTGTGTGATTGCACCTAGATTATATTGTTGTATTGCAGGTATAGTGTTGTATCGCTTGGTACAATAGAAGCATCATTATGTGTGTTGTTTTGTTGTTACAGGAACCAACAAGAAGCATTGAATATCAATGATGAGCGATCAAGTTGTAGATGCCTAGACTTGTCCATCTTACCCAACCCATCATGTCCAAGCCTAGCCATATAAAAATTATTGGTAACCACCCTATATGTCTACTGCCTAGACATTGAACCTCATACCTTAGACATTTGTCATCCAAATATCTATCCTGTTTGTCCTAGATATATACCCCTTAGACGTATCACTTATTTGACTTAGATGTCTACCTAGACATGTACTGTGTTTTCCCTAGATGTCTACAATCATCCAACCTATATGTCTAACCTCATTATTCTATATGTTCATCACCTAGATATATAGTCTAGTCTATCCTAGACATCTATTGTCTAGATGTCTACTTGTATGCCCATACGTCTATTTTTCTAGATGTCTAACTGAAACATACTCATTTTTAACCGAGTAGTATGTCAAGTTGTATGAAAATATTCATCACCCCTTCCTAATTCTTGTCATTCCCTCACTCAAAGAAAGCACTCACCCTTTTCTACATTTGGTGTCATTGCCTAAATTAAATATTGGATCCAAAGGCATATTTGATAAGGCAAATAGGTGAATGACACATTGCAGGTCATAAATTAGAAGAGGAAGGAGTCTGAGATAGCCAAGAAGAAGCACATGACTAGCAAACCAAAGGATACACAACGAATATGAAGTTTCACAACCTAAAATGGAAATAGTGTGGAACCCCATAGAAGATGAGAATTAGAGAGAAGAGACATTGTTGGTGATAGTAGAATATGAAGAGTAAATATCTGAGGAAGCACCTATTATTGAAAATTAATATTGAATGATAATACCTGAACTAGAGGAGAGAATTTGGTCGATGGATACAAAATTTGGAGACTTTGTACCATAACAACTACATATCAATTCAAGGGGAGGAACACCAGAACCACATATCATTTATTTGTGAAGTAGGTCACAAGGTGGAGGCTCACAAGAGCCATGTAGAAGACTATTTGATTCAAATTTCACACCATAAATGGTAGAGAGGGATTCAAACCAAGTTCCACCTCACTCACCACCCAAAATTCTATCTACTGGGGTAGTCCTAATGACAAATATTGCTAATCAAGTAGGCAAAAAAAATACCAACCTTTCCATGGAGAAGGAAAGGAAGATCCAACCCATCATGTAGGAACTTGTATCACCATTTAGGGATCAAATGGGGTAACATAGGATACAAATTGGTTGTAATTAATTTCGATCACCTTGCGGGGAATGGCTATGGATTGGTATTTAAAATGATAATGTACAAAATCATTCACTTAGTGGACTATACTGAAGGATGCGTTCATAGAAGAATTATGACCATTAAGTGATGACACAGAGATCATCACTAAAATATTCATCACGAAACAAAAACTAGAAGAAGATGTCAAGAGCTACAACTGGAGACTAAAGTAGCTGATAGAAAAAATGGAAATACCACCTAATGACAGAATGATAAAATTTTAGTTCTTAGATAGACTACTGCATAAGTATCGAAAGTAGATGAAGGCAGTACCATCCTCAACATATGCATAAGCCCTTGAGAAAGAAAAGAATTTTGAAAGTGAGGTCAAACAAATAGTTGCAGGAATTGATGGATAGCCAAAACATGAAGACTCTAATAGTGATGAAGAAGATAAATTTCAAAGTGCAATACACTCCTTTTCAGAAATAATTTGATAAAATTATAAGATAAGTCAAAGGAGAAGTGAGAAAATATAGGAAGGATATTTGGTGTGCCTACTATAAAATAGAGGGACACATAAATACCAATTTTCCAAAGAAAGTGTATTACAACATATGTGATTTTGCAGGTCACCTAGAAGTAAAATGCCCATTCAAATTGAAGGGAGTAAGGCACCAGATATTGATAGTACAATAATAAAATCAACCGGATACTCCAAGAAATGGATAAGGTGCAACAAGTGGTAAATACAGGAAGAACCATCAAGGTGGAAGACAAGGAGGACAAATTTGACTATAGTATGAATCTGAAGGGAGACCTGTAATCCAGTGCTAGAATTTCTAGGAATGGGACCACTTTGAAAATAATTACCCCAAGCCTTAAAACATGAGCAATACTGGTGGTAGTAATACTACCCAAATGTGTAGGTGGTGTGGTCTAGGGAACCACAAAGAGGTTAATTTTCCAATTAAGGTAAGTTCTAGTGGTACACAAAATATCAATTTGATTGATATTGGTGAAATGAGTACAACGATGGGGAGAGAATATGAAGTCCTAGCTATAATAAGAGCACAATCTAGGAAATTAGAATAGTACCCAAATCCTTTCAAGGAGAAAAATTTATGGTAGGAAGCCCAAGAATTGATAAAAATGGAACTAGATAAAGAAAAGCAAGATATGCTAGTTCTGGAGAAAGCTCTAAAGAAGATGAAGGTCAAAAATGATAAACAAGCATCAATAGAAAGCCTGGTGACACAGGTGTTGAATATGATGGTATAAGTGAAGGTAGAAATTCTATTCAACATAATACCTAAGTTATATACTATGGTGGGAGAAGTCATAAAAATAAATAAGAAATAAACTCGATAGGTAGCACACATCAAGAAAAGTTAGTTTGTTGACCCAACGATACTAATGATGAGGGTGGGGGAGAAGCCAACTATAGATACCAAAATAAAGACATTCACAAAACCTTAGTTGCACCCCACATCACAAATATTGCATAATAAAGTTATATGCCTAATTCTAAACTTAGGCATATAAAATCCTACACACTAATCTATTTTCCAGATTTATTAAATTTGGAAAATCAACATAGGATACCTTGTCTACCCACTAGACATGTTTTCTAGCCACCTCACAAACATCCCTTACCACATCTCACACACCCTTTTACCCTTTGTACCTTCACATAGGACAACTATTACACCTCACTCTACTTGCAGCCACATCACCCCAGTTAAGTGAGACATCCTAGGTGACTCACTCTAACTGCCCCCTCCATTTGGTAGCCCTAGATTGCCACTTAGTAATATTGACTTGCTACCTTCCATTTCCTTCCAAAGCCCTCAGGACCTTATAAAGTAACCTTCACCCCATGCAACAAAGAAGGCTTAGAATATGTGCCATTAGGCTATCAAAATAGAATGAGGAGTTCACATGCATCCCAATGAAACCTGATATCTGAAGCCCGAAGCCATATTTTGGAGCATTCTGCCACTCAATATAAACCACTTGTCTATAATTACAGTAAAAACCACACTTTCACAGTTTCCCCACTGGTCGTGCATGATTTTCTAAGATGCACTGCACATCCATGGTTTCTCAGCAACATAAAAGCATAACAAACATGATCAATAAGTTTTTTTTTCAGCAAGGCATTTGGTTTAACTTTTTGTATTTTCTGCTACTTCTATTCAAGGGTTTTATTACATGCTTTTTATCCTTGAATACATGTGCTCCTAAAACCTTGTTTGTATTTTACATGTTTGCATATGAAATAGGTATATTGGAGAGCTACTGAAGCTAGAGTGGTCCTCTCATTAGATATTAGAAGTCCACTCACCCTTCTGAAGTTGTAGCAGAATAATGAAGAATACTAGTGAATTTTCATGGAGAGCCCGACATTGTGATTTGAACACTTGTATTATACATTGTAACATTTCCCCCAAAACACTTGGGGTAATTAAATTAGGTATTGTAACATTGGGATATTCAAACTCCCTATTTTAATAAAAAGGAGATATTTCTTTCATTGCAAGTGTTCATTTATGTGTATTTATTTTGGTGTCAATTATTTTGCTACACCAACTTTAGTTCATATGGAAATATTAGACCATAAGTTGAATCAGGTGATCATTGATGGAAGATCAAGCATTAACGTGATGCTAGAAAGAAATAATATCTTTTGAGATAGATTGCAATAAGATATGGCAATCACAAGATGAAAAAATATAAAAGAAAGTAAATTCACAAGATTTTAGAAATATACTATAAATAAAAATTATAGAAATGAATACAATATTGCTATGGAGGAAATGGACACTCCATGCAAGATGCTACAAAACCATAGTGTGCTCCATCACTAATGGAGTCACCCACTACTACTACTACTACCTACAGACTTGCTTATCAATCTCTTACAATGAGGCCCTTTTATAATGGAAGATAGATTCCTTGGCCAACACTCTACCTAGCTATGCAAGGGACATCTTGCACATTTACAACTTGCACATTGACACTTGTGCATTTATTATATTGCATGAATTAACTATATAAATTCCTCCTAAAGTAATCTATGCCCTAATTATGTACCTATGAAGGTACATTTACATGATCCAAATTATGTAATAGACTCTAACTCTAACATCCCCCTATATTACAGTATTTGGGTACTGAAGAAATTTGATCTTAAATATCGATATTCTTCTTCATATTAAACTTTGTATCATTTCTATGGATTCTTTGTAACCTGTTCAAGAAAAAGTATTAAATTTTTTGATAGAGCTTTCTCCTTGTAATTTTATAAGTGTTCATTTAGTTCTTCAATTTCTTATTTCTATTCTTCTATATTGTTCTCTTCATGAGTATCTTCATTAGGTTCTACTTCTTCCTCTGATTATTGATGGTTGAGTAGATCATGGTGCACTTGTCCCCTCATATTTTTTATTTTGATTCTTTTGCACTTGCCTCTATGATGTATTTGTTCTTCATTTTCTTCAACCTGTTCTTTTGGAAATGTGTTAACATCATCTTGAATTATAACAATGTCTTGTGATATTTCCATTGAGTCTAGGATATGTGTTCCCATGGATTTAACATGTTGCTTATATATCACCTTTATTTAAGATAATACACATATTGATGCCATTCGTATATCTGAAATCAACCATATATATGTTTTCCACCAACTTGCTTACTGAAATAAGTTTGAATGTTAATCCAGGAATATACAATACTTTCTTTAGCATAATATTTGGAAATGATTTGATTGGTGTTACACATCCATATCCATGAATATGATAGGTTTGGCTATCTGCAATTCTTAGTCTATAACCTTTGATAATTTCAAGGTAATCAAACCATTGTATATTTCCTATCATATAATGACTTGCTCCTGAGTCAATATATCGAGTGTTATCATGCTTTTTGGAGTGATTCTTGTTAGACAAATTTTTGCACTTATTGCATGATATTCCTTTTTCCATTTGAAAAATAATGATATATTTGGTAGTATACCTTATAGCTCCCAATATTAAGGTATATGTATCCCTTAGAATGTATAAGAGCTTCATTTGATAAAACCTTTGTTAACCTTTAGGTTATGTAGACTTCCTTATATCTCCCTAATGATGAGAGTTCACAGACCTAATAATTTTTTAGGTTTTGTAGCAAGGTTACATGTATCCAATGAATATAGAACTTGATAATATTTTATGTATGATAATATTATCAATTTTTGTAGAATGTCTTATGACTCCCTAGGATGTTTTGGATAGGATGTATTATCAATATACTGCTTTTGTAAATTGTAGTTCAATTTGAAGTTGATTTTGTAAAACATTTTAAGTACAAAAAACAACTTCTCTATCTCCTTATTACTCCTATTGAACTAAGAACTATTTCAATTATTTGAAGAGGTTTTTGAAGTTGGTATTTATTTTTATTTATTTAAGTGTTTTTGAGACAACACTATAAAAATCCCAACTTTTGAAAACTTTAATAAACCTCTTTAAATATCCCTTTTAGGTTGATTTAATATTTTCTAATTTCTAATTCCTAAGTTTGATGTTGTATTCTTTATAACTCCCAAGTTTTGGAAAAATTAGCAAATAATAATATTTGAAAGTAAATTAAATAAAAATAATAATATCTCTTATTCCTCCTTGATAACTTTTGAAAAATATTAATTAATCTGAAGTATGCTTTTTTAATGAATATCTAATATTGGAATAGATAAAAGGTTCCCTTATAACTCCAAAAACCTTATGTTAAAAACAAGCATAAAGATCTTTACCTCAATCACTCCTTAATGTTGTTCGTTGATAGATTACTAGCTACGTGTTGTGTAGCACTCATTGGCAGTTAGGTTCCTTTTTGATCGGTGTAAACTCATCCCTCGATTTGTGATCCTTCACTTCTCAATTGGTGACAAAAGGTATATTCGGGTATCACTTATTAGGATTTTCCAAATGCAAGTAATATTCGTTGGTTTTATGATAACGTCTTAAATGTCTTCCTTACATCATTGAATGGTGTATAAATATTTCACCTTGATGCTTTAACTCTGTTTGACTACACACTGATCTAATTGGTTGTGTTCCACTTCACACACTGCTATCTTTCATTCTCCAAGAGCGACATATTAAGAAGGATGGGCTTTGTGACAAGTTTCACATGAAGCATTACAAGACAACTTCTTAACATTCCTTCAACAATGATGAATTTTCCTTTGGTAGTGATAAATATTCCTTTGGTAGTGAATATTTCTTCGGTAGTTATAGAAGTTCCTTCCATAATGAATGTTTCTTTGGTAGTGATAGACATTACTTTGGAAATGATGAGGTTGGTGGTAACCTCCAAAGAATCTTAAATCCCTTCAACCGAATATAACTCTCTTTAGTTGAGTGCTTGAACGTTGGAAGATGTAAAGCATTTGTGCTAAGTGGCTTCTGCATGCAAGCCTTCTTTCTAACACTCCAAGGATGAGCTTGCAACCCTAATTTCTCCTTTATATTTGTACCCTATGTGATCTTACTATATTTCTTGGTACGCAAACTTTCTTTTGCATGCTGGCTTGGAGAGGATGACTGACAACTATGTTGTGGAGTTTCCACAACCACCCCAAGCTTCTTGGGGACCCACTTGTCATGTTTTGGTATTAAAATTTTTTGATTTTATTTGGCTTGTAAGAATAGTGATGTTTGACTGTTTACGTTAATGATTTTAATTGCTTTAGTTATTTGATATTTAATGATTAATTAATCTAGGCATTAATTCTTAGATTAATTAAAATCCATTTTGATAAATAGAGTTTAATGTTCTTCATACTATCTAAGGTGATGGAATGTGTTTAATAAAGCAAGGTCTGACCAAAACATTACCTAAAACAAGAAGAGGATACAAAAGGTACAAAGAAATTGTGATAGAAAATAATATGCTATTATCTACCTAATATAATTACATTAATTATATTATGTATATAATAGTAATATTATTATGATGTTCTAAAATGTTATTATAATAATATTATTATGATTATATCATAATGTTCTAAAATATTATTATTATAATAATATTATTATGATTATTTTATTCTAAAATGTTATTATTAAAATAATATTATTATGATTATTTTATTCTAAAATGTTATTATTATAATAATATTATTATATTGTATATAATAATATTATTATAATATAATTTACAAAGGATGTGATAATAATATGTTTGACCATATTACATTTGATTGTAGGAGAAGGTGATGGCGGCTATTCAAAACGGTCGAAGGCAAGGGTGGCTATTCCAAAATGTTTGAGGCTACGTAACGCTGGAAAAAGAGGAAGCGATCCAATGATAGCATTAGGGTTTTAGGAGGATAACACATAAGGCATCGAATTTGATAGTGAAACGATTGAAACCAGAGGCAATTGAGATAAAGGTCTAACTTGAGAGAATGGAAATTTTCGTTAGTATTGCATAGCATGAGTGCGAGAGCAAGGAGATCGACAGCCATGGTGAAGGTTTGATAGTGCCATGGCTGTGTCGATGGTAGCCCCTGACGTGGTGTTGACAGTGCCATAGCTGCAATCAATAGTAGCACCATGGCGAAGGGTTGATAGCACCATGGTTGCATCGATGGCAGCCCCTTGACGTGGTGTTGACAGTGCCATGGCTATGATCGAATGTAGCACCATGGTAATGTTGTTTTGACAGTGCCATGGCTATGTCGATTGTAGCACCACGATGTGGTGTTGACAGCGCCATGGTTGCATCGATGGCATGATGGCATCACTAGGTTATATGGAAACCAAAGTGCCCAGGATGGGGGACGTCATCCCAATCCTTGGGCACATTTGGTATGGCTTCAAAGAGATACCATCGAGCCTTGGTTTCAAAGATCACAATGAAAATCTCACAGAATGAGATTGGCCTGCCTTATTTTAATGTGAATGTTTTTTGATTATATTCAATGTTTTAAAGGAGGCCTAAAATCATAGGGGTTATAAGGTATAGTTAAATGTTTTTTATTATTCATTTTGATGGGTGCAAAGGGGTGTTCTTGGGTAAAATGCCTATGTGATAAGAGAAAGGGGAGACATAAGGAGTTACGTAAGATTATATTTTTGGTTTTATTATTGTTTAAAATAATGTTTAGAAGTGTTATTTTATTGTATTAAATCATAGAAAATGATGATGGATTATTTTATTATATCCATTTATTATTTTAATTGTGAAATAAGTTGAAGCGAAAGGACTTTTAAGAATTATTTATACCTTGCTATCCTACCTGTTTAGGGGGGGCTGGAAATGATGTAACATTCTAAAAATCAATAAGAAAGAGCATTTTTAAATTTTGAGAGGGTAGCAAACTTTTGTAAGCAAAATCAAAAGGAGGGTTTCTAATCATAAAACTAATGTTTTTAGTGTCTTATCATTTCTTCATTTTAGTGACTTCTAGCCATTGTCTTATTTCCTTTGAGTCTTGCACTTGATTTAATTGTATTGTGCTTATGTTGCAGGTCCATTAATTCAGGTTGTTTTATGATTACCTCATAACATTGGATTTTGCAGGGAGGAGCTTGCTAAACTAATTTAGAATTTGAATTTTTCAACTAACCAAATATGCATTGTTTATTCATTCATTTTTGTTAAGTTCATTTTATTTCAAGCATTCAATCATTTCATTCTGGTCCATCCAGAATTTTAGTTTCTTTTATTTCCATTCTAGTCCTTTTCCAAAATTTTTGCTAATTTCCTTTTAGTTTCATTTCTATTCTGGTCCATTTCCATAATTTTTAAGCTTTCAAGTTATTTCCATTCTAGTCATTTTCCAAAATTTTTGCACCTCCAAAATTCATTAATCTAAGCTTTTAGATAAAACACATGGTTTAGGAGGGATACTAACCTGCTATTTCACATTAAATTAAGATAAGAAATGAAAACTAAGTTTGCTAACATTGCTAACACGCGAACTTCTACTAACTACTATTAGGGTAGTGGCATCAACATAAGGAAGATAAAATGAACCCAACTATCTAAAACTTACTTCATCTTAAAGGCACGGACATTAAAATGAGGTGTAAAATTCCAAATTTTATCATTTGAAACCTTTTAAGTGAAGATAAAATACTTTACTAACAGGGATTCAGGGTAGCATCAATTTAAAAAGCCCTAAAAAGAACTACTTTTAGTTTACACTAGATTTTCAGTTAGATTTTTCAATCACTAAGCATTGTTTAGAACCATCAAAGCCCCTTGTTTATGGTCACATGCATTATTGAATTATTTTTGGCACTATTACAATCTTTAGATATTTTACCAAAACCTTGGAGAAGTTAAATGTTTGTCATTTGGTTTCTTTTCAAGAGAGAGGTTTCTATTCAATACTCTGCATGTGGTGGTATTTTGCAATTGGGTAAAATATACACTCAACATCTTTGGAGCTAGAAGGAGGGCCTTCTTTTATGCTTTGTGATTTAGTTTTTTTTGCTAATGCTAACGTGGTCAATTTTGGTTCAACAATATTGTGTTTGCAGGTGCAACATGTTACTCTTGACTAGTTTGTGAGAAACCTTAGTAGAATAGATTTAAGTTTCTCAGGATGGACCCACCTAGATGCATTGCTACTAGGTCTAAAACCACTAAGGAAACCATTTTTCAAAGTCTTTCTCCCAAACCTAGGAAACTGAGATACAAAATCTAGGGGATTGAAATCCCATATGAGCCTTCTGATACATTAGGTTTAGAGACACTTTGCCAAGATTTAGAAAGGCTAGCTCTCAGACCCCTGAATATGAATACCTTTAGTGGGTGTGCACCCATTAGTTTCACCGCAAGAGCTACATCAAGTGTACCCATCTTTGTCATCCCGAGTGTGTTAACTACTTTAGTAGGGTCATTATCTTTGGTTAATATGGTCGAACAACAGTAGCAACAACAACCAGTTCCCTGGTTTGGTACCCAAAGTTCTCCGTTAAGTATACCTAAGGATGTCCATGACATACCTAGGCACCTTGAGAGGTCTATCCCTAAGTTTTTCCATGATGGTCCTATTTCAATTGAAGAGCATGTTCAAATTTACAAGGACCATATGATTAGGCAGGGAGTCAGTCATGAAGACGTCACTTGTCGACTCTTCCCTAATAGCTTTGACCAAATGGCTCATGAATGGTATAGGAATCTTCCTACAGGGTCCATTACATCTTGGGCCTAGTTGGAAGCTACCTTTGTTAATAAATTTAGGTCATTGCTAGATCCTACCATCATGTATAACCAATTCGTGTCATGCAAGAGGTATCCTAATGAACCTATGCAAACATTTAATGCCAGATTCCAAAATATTTACACAAATATGACTCATCATTTTGCAATAGACACTACTATGGCATTGCAATTATACCTCATAGCCTTAGACCCGATGATAGCCATGTTTACCAGGAGAAATCCTCAAGTTACAATGTTGGCCTTAGCCTATGCTGAAGCCATGACTATTAAGCAGCAAATGACACTACAAGGTGGCACTATGCCTCAATTTTTTGTGTTAGGGCAATATGGCCCTTACAATAAATTTGCCATGATGAATCAAGTTGTGACACCTTATATGCCCATGATGAATGCTTTTCCATATCATCAGTCATACCCATTTGCTCCCACGCTTACATATTTTCCAACATACCCTAATGCTGCCATTCCACCCACTCTGCAAATGATGGCTACTAATCAGATAACCTTACCAGGATTTGAGGTGAGTAGTACTCAAGCCTCAAATGTTTATCCCATGGTTGCACCTCTATAGTCCAAGGGTCCATGGTGGACCCAAAACACCTAGAGTCAAACCTTAGTACCTAATACAGAGGTTGCTAATGTCAAAAATGTCAGTGGATTTGGGGTTATCATGTCCCAGCCATAAGGCTCCAATTATGAGTTGGAAGAGCTCAAGGGAATGACCATCAAACAGGGCAATGACATCATTCAGTTACAAAAATAAGTTACCCAAAATCCCATGCCCAATCGAAACCACATCCATAGGAGAATAGGATTGTACAATACACAACCTAAAAATGGATGCGTACCCAATACAATAGCCAATGAGGCTGATGCGTTAGTGGATTGTGATGAGTCAGAGTCATATGATGAGGAAATGCATTATTGTTGCCATAGAAATTCAGACGCTTTGGTGTCTGAATTTATTCATTATTTAGAAAATGATGATATGGAGGAAGATATGAATGTGTTATGAGGGAAGAGGATGAAGCCTTGGAAGCTCAGGCTGCTAGAAATTTTGGGAAAGACAATCACAAGTATTTTACTAGGAGTTCTAAGGATCCCAAAACATCATCTACTCCCCCAAACAACCCTTTAGTTCCTCCCGATACAAAAGGTGATGTGAATCCACCACCTCCATTTTTAGAAGCACCTAGGACAATGCCAAAAGTGTCAAATCCTAGAACATCCACTTATAAATTGAAAGAAGATATGAAAAGGACCAAGGCCAATATCTCAATGTATGAGGTCTCTCAGTTGTTGGGGCAGGATAAAATTGGGGGGAAGATATTTAATTCCTTGAGTCAAATTCATGAGGTTAAATGTAGAACCCCAAATTTCTATGAGGAAAGAGAAACTAGAGGTACCCCCTTTTCTCATAATCGTTAGGATTGCAAGCAAGAATTTACACAACTGTTTGATTGATTTTGGTGCCTCGGCCAACATCATGCCTCTTGAGATAAGCCAAAAGATAGGACTTAAGACTATTTATTAGAATAATAAGGTGGTCCAATTGGACATATCTATGGTGGATGTAGTAGGTGTTGTAAAATATGTCCTAGTTCAGATTAACTTAGAGCCTAGGGTACAACATTACGTGGATATATTTGTGCTGAATATTGCTACCAAGTATGGCATAGTTTTGGGCAAATATTGGAGCAAAAATCTCAATGGTTATGTGGTGACCGATTACTCCCATATGTGGTTGCCATGGAGAGGATTTTCAAACCAAATCCATGTTGACAGAGAGCCCAGACTTAGGGAAATGATTACAGAGTATAATAAACCCAATGAGATTCAGTTTACTGAAATAGAATTAGGGGTTTACAATTTTGACATAGAATACATAGCCCAAGGGTCCCAAAACGATAAAATTTACCATGGTACGTCGAACGAAAACAAGAGGGTGTGGACCCTAAATTTTGATGGGTCCAAATAAAAATAAGGTATGGGAGCTGGGGTAGAGCTCACATGTCCTGGTAGTAAGCCTTTGATTACTGCCTACAGACTATATTTCTCGGCCACCAATAAGTGGTGAAGTATGAAGCCCTAATTTTTGGACTTCATTTAGCCCTAAGAGAAAAGGTAAAGTGCCTTAAGGCATAAGGAGACTCAGAGTTAGTAGTAAAATAGGTCAATGAGTAGTATACTTGTAGAGACAAGAGGTTGAACCTCTATAAAACCAAAGTGAGGGAATTAATTAATGAGTTTGATGCTTTCAATATTTCCCTCATCTCAAGAAAAAATAATAAAATGGCTAATGTGTTAGCCATAGCAGCCAGCATGCTTTCGCCTTCTGACCATAAAAAATGTAAAAACATTTCCATAGAGTTAGTGCCCTGCCCCTCCATACCATACAATATCATGAGTTTACAAGTCTTTGATAGTTATAGACACATTTTTAGTTTTGTTACTAATTCTGGTATATTTGAAAATCAGGTTATAGACGAAGAAGAGAGGAGGTGAGTAGAATTAGGAACAACCAGAGTATGGAATGAGATACCAAGTGATAGGACCTCTCTTGAAAAGTTGTTTGATATTGGATATCAAAAGAAAAGGAAAAGAAAAATACCATATCCCAAGGAATCGTGCAATTCAGTAAATTTGAGGAGTGCAATAGATCCATGTGAAGTATTCATTGCAAAGGCATTCACACAATGAGATAAGGAGTCAATAGCTCAGGTTTTAGGAGAGTACATTGATTGCATAGCTTGGAGCTATGAAGAGCTGAAAATATATGACCAGAATTTAATCATGCATATTATTCCTCTGAAGCCTGATTCCAAGCCTTTTAGACAGAGGTAAAGAATGGTTAACCCAATCCTAGAGCCCTTGATATAGAAGCAAGTGAAGAGGTTGTTGGAATCCAAAATCATATTCCCTTTTAGGCATTCCACATGGGTGGCTAATCTTGTCCATATTAGGAAAAAGAGTGGAGAAATTTGGTTGTGCATAGACTTTAGAAATTTGAACAAAGCTTGCCAAAAAGATAATTACCCATTACACACCATTGATGAGATACTCCAAAAGGTAAATGGGTATGAAATGATATAATTTTTGGATGGATACTCAGGATATAATCAAATTCTCATACATCCAAATGATAGTATGAAGACGACCTTCACCACAAAGTGGGGAAAATTTGCCTACCAGAGGATGTCGTTTGGTTTGTTGAATGCTGGAGATATTTTCCAAAGAGTCATGGATTTTGCATTCAAGGGGCTCATTGGTAAGTGCATTATTTTCTATGTGGATGATATCCCTATCTTCTCCAAGAAGAGGTAATATCATGTTAAATACTTGAGGAAAGTACTCCAAAGGTGCAGGGAACATGAAATTTCCCTATATCCAAAAAATTACATCTTTGGGGTAGCAGAGGGTAAGTTGTTAGGGTATGTCATTTTTAAATATGGGATTGCTATAGACCCAGAGCAGATAGCCGCTATTTGGGATATTCCTCATCCCAATAGCAAAAAGGAGCTTAAGTCCTTTTTTAGTAAGATTAACTTTATGAGAAAAATTATTTTAGGTTTTGCCAAGATTGCTAAGCCCCTAAATGATATGCTAAAAATGGATATTCTGATAAAGTGGACCAGTGATAAAAGGGATGCCTTCACAAGCATCAAGGATGTTATTTCCAAAGCCCCTGTTCTCATTAGTATAGACTATGCTCAACCATTTTATGTTTACATATTTGCTTCAGATCATTCTTTTGCAAGTGTGTTAACTTAGAAAAGTGAAGACAACATTGAAAATCCTATAGCCTTTCTAAGTTGTCCTTTGAAGGATGTGAAGCCGAGGTATTCTATCTTAGACAAGCAAATGCATGCCTTGTTTAAAACTATAAAAACAATTAGGCATTACATTGTGCATAGTAAATTTTTGCTATAGTTCCTGACCCTGCAATAAAGTCCATGTTATTATAGAGTGAGCTAGGTGAAATAAGGGGGAAATGACTTTCTACCCTTCAAGAATTTGACTTAGAGATAAAGCCCATGAATATAGTGTGTGGAAAAGGTTTGGTCAAGGCCATCACATAAATTGACCCTTCAATAACATGCCAAAACTATGAGGTTAATGATATCACTATAGAGGAATGGTACGTAGATATTGTATATTTTTTATTGCATGGTACGTGCTCTTCTCATTTGAATTCCACTCAATGTAGGGCACTACATTTAAAATCAGCTAGATTTTTGATTAAATCTGATGTTTTGTATAGGAAGAATCACAAAGAAATTTTTCTTCGTTGCATTACTCAAGAGGAAGCAACCCAAGTACTCAAAGACTTCCATGGTAAGTATGGAATTGGACACGGGTCAGAAAATGCGACAACACACCAAATTCTTAGAGCTAGGTATTACTGTCCCCACTTGTTTAAAGACACACATACACATGTAATAACATGTCACATATGCCAAGTGGCAGCCAACAAAGAGTGGAATGCAGCAATGTCATTACAGTCAGTGGTAGAGACGATACCATTTGCATGATGGGGATTAGACTTTGTTGGGGTGATAAATCCTAACTCATTCAATTCCCATAAGTTTATCCTTACTGCACAAGGTGGACAAAGGCTATACCTACTAAGAATGCCACATCCAAGGTTGTGATTAGATTTCTAGATGAAAACATAGTTACTCATTATGGAATGCCTAACTCCATAGTAAGTGACAACGGTTCTACCTTTTCCTCTTTAAAATTTGCAAATTGGGTTTACAAAAATAAGGTGAGTCTAAAATTCTCTTCCAATTACTACCCCCAAGGCAATGGTTTGGCAAAATCATCAAATAAAAATTTATTATGCATAATCAAAAAATTACTTGAAAAGAACCCTAGAGATTGGCATAGTAAGTTAAATTTTTCCCTTTGGGCAGATAGGACCAGAAGTAAGGAGTCAATTGAGACATCTCCTTATCACTTATTCTATGGGCAAGATCCTATTTTTCCCACTAATATGAAATTGCAAACTTTACATTTTACAAAAGAATATATTGGGATTGATAATAAAATTAAAACCAGATTAACACAATTAATGCATCTTGATGAGAAGATGGAGGAAGCCATGCTTCATTTCAGAAAACATAAAGACATAATAAAAAGGTGTTTTGATAAATGGTCCAAATTAAGGCCTTCAAATTTTTAGATTTAGTTTTGTTGTGGGATAAAAGGCATGAGAAAAGAGGAGAACATGAAAATTTTGATTGCTTGTGGCTGGGACCTTATCTAATATCCGAAGTCCTAGGTGAAAATAGTTTCATATTAAAAACCTTGTATGGAAAGGATTTGGCCTTACCCATCAATGGAATTCATCTAAAGCATTATTTTTAGGCCTAAGGGAAGAGTCATTGTATTATATGTACACTAATCAACTTGCTTGATTGTTTGTCTTGTCAGTTTTATTTCCAATTTATTTTTTTTTCTTTGATTTCAGGAGTTTTTAGTGTGTCAAGGTTGTCCAGTTTTGGATTTTATTGTAAGAGTAAGAGGTCAGCCTATGTGGATACGAATGTCAACCAAGACTAAAAGGATGTGAAACATTGGAATCATATGGCAAAAGGGCTTGAAAATGTGAATATTGTTTGCAACTCATGAAGCATGAAGTCTTTGATTTATGTATATCATCCACCCATGTCTCAAGGGCACATTCTTATCACATAAACATCATGAAAAATCCACCTCCATATGCTAAACCCAAACACTAAAAGTGAAGTCCAATTATCTTGGGATCAAAGACATAAAGAACACTAAGAAGATCTTAGGTTTGGAAACTGTTGCTGAAGTTGTTGTGGGTCTATCACATTTTTGAACATGTCCAACATATTGGGTAAACTAATATGAAACCATTCTTGGATGGTGATGTGAGGCGAAAATATAATTCTGGTCTATCCCGCCCTGCACATAGTCCATGAATAGTGGTTTTTACCACTACAATATTTATGCTCATAAAACAGTGGTTATCACCACTAGCATGATTTACAAATTAGAGTAGTAAGGATAGGGTCAAATTCTCATCATACCTTGGTTGAGAATATGATTCCCCAAAAAATTAAACTGAATTGTAAGAATCATACTACTTGTCCCTTAGAAGGATGAGTAGTCATCCCTAAAATTATTTAAGGAAAAACAATATAGAGCAAAGCCAAGCAAAGAAGACTAGACTATGGGGTTAACCTCCATCGGGGCTATAGACGCTTGAATGGCAATGGAGTACACTCATGCTGGTGACATGACTCCCGCAAGGTTGAGATTTATGTCTGCCATGAGGATAGATTAGTCTGATGACCTCATCCATAACCGGTTTAATTATTTTGGTCAAATATGAGAGCAATAAAGGATAGGGTTATATTCTCATCACACCTTGGTTGAGAATCTGATTCCCCAAAGCTCTAAGGTCCACTTGCACACACTAACCCTTGATGATGATGACTCATAACCAAGCTCTAGATCTGGTCAATGAATTCATCGCACACACATTTGATCCTAAGATGGTTAGACATTTTTGAGGTGTTTTCCCAAGCCACCATAGAATGTGCTGCCCATGCTATAAATTTTTTACCCTCAAAGCTCTCCATATTCATTGTGATAATTCTAGTCAAGTAAAATTGGTGATGCAATGTGGAAAAGTTACAAACAATAAGGTGTGGAGTACTTCACACACACACAGTTAATATTGCATGATTCTAATATTTTGTTGTTCTTATGAGTCTATTGACATTATTTATGCATTTGCTGACGCTTGCTGCTTCCTGGTTTAGAGTGTGTTTTCACATTTTTTTTTTGGGTTCTCACCGAAATGCTTAGGATCATTTCCCAGTAGAGTTACCATTTTGTTGTGGAGTTTCCACAACCACCCCAAGCTTCTTGGGGACCCACTTGTCATGTTTTGGTATTAAATATTTTTGGTTTTCTTTGGCTTGTAAGAATAGTGATGTTTGACCGTTTATGTTAATGATTTTAATTGTTTTAGTTATTTGATATTTAATATTAATTAATCTAGGCATTAATGCTTAGATTAATTAAAATCCATTTTGATAAATAGAGTTTAATGTTCTTCATACTATCTAAGGCAGTGGAATGTGTTTAATAAAGCAAGGCCTGACCAAAACATTACGTAAAACAAGAAGAGGATACAAAAGGTAAAAATAAATTGTGATAGAAAATAATATGCTATTATCTACCTAATATAATTACATTAATTATATTATGTATTTAATTTTAATATTATTATGATGTTCTAAAATGTTATTATAATAATATTATTATGGTTATATCATAATGTTCTAAAATATTATTATTATAATAATATTATTATGATTATTTTATTCTAAAATGTTATTATTATAATAATATTATTATATTGTATATAATAATATTATTATAATATACTTTACAAAGGATGTTATAATAATATGTTTGACCATGTTACGTTTGATTGCAGGAGAAGGCGATGGTGGCTATTCAAAATAGTTGAAGACAATGGTGGCTATTCCAAAACGTTCGAGCCTATGTAACGCTGGCAAAAGAGGAAGCGGTCCAACAATAGCGTTAGGGTTTCAAGAGGACAACACATAAGGTGCCAGATTTGAAAATGAAATGGTTGAAACCAGAGGCATGTCATCAACAAGCCAACGAAGAAACATTATTAGTGCAATCCATAACCCTAAAATATGGAGATAAAGATCTACCTTGAGAGCATGGAAATATTTTTGTTAGTATTGCGCAGCATGAGTTCGAGAGCAAGGAGCTCGACAGCCATGGCGAAGGGTTGACAGTGCCATGGCTACATCGATGACAACCTTTGATGTGGTGTTGATAGCACCATGACTGCGGTCGATGGCAGCATCATGGCGAAGGGTTGATAGTGTCATGGATGCGTCAATGGCAGCCCCTTGATGTGGTGTTGACAATGCCATGGTTGCGATCGAACGTAGCACCATGGTGATATTATTTTGATAGCACCATGGTTGTTTCGATCATAGCACCACGATGTGGTGTTGACAGCGCCATGGCTACGTCGATGGCGTGATGGCCTCACTGGGTTATATGGAAACCAAAGTACCCAGGATGGAGGACATCATCCCAATCCTTGGGCATGTTTGGTATGGCTTCGAAGAGATACCATCGGGCCTTGGTTTCAAAGAGCACATTGAAAATATCACTGAATGAGATTGGCCTACCTTATTTTAATGTGAATGTTATTTTATTATATTCAATGTTTTAAAGGAGGCCTAAAATCATAGGGGTTATAATGTATAGTTAAATGTTTTTTATTATTTATTTTGATGGGTGCAAATGGGTGTTCTTGGGTAAAATGCCTATGTGATAAGAGAAAGGGGAGACATAAGGAGTTACCAAAGATTATGTTTTTGGTTTTATTATTGTTTAAAATAATGTTTAGAAGTGTTATTTTAATGTATTAAATCACAAAAAATGATGATGGATTATTTTCTTATATCCATTTATTATTTTAATTGTGAAAGAAGTTGAAGCGAAAGGAATTCTAAGCATTATTTATACCTTGCTATCCTACCTATTTAGGGGGGCTGGAAATGATGTAACATTCCAAAAAGCAATAAGAAAGAGCATTTTTCATATTTTGAGAGGGTAGCAAACTTTTGTGAGCAAAATCAAAAGGAGGGTTTCTAATCATAAAACTAACATTTTTAGTGTCTTATCATTTCTGCATTTTAGTGACTTCTAGCCATTGTCTTATGCCATGAAATGGGTTCCAATAGGGGAAGGTCAATATGATGCAGTTTCTCTATTATTTCCTTTGAGTCTTGCACTTGATTTAATGGTATTGTGCTTATGTTGCAGGTCCATTAATTCAGGTTGTTTTATGATTACCTCGTAACATGGGATTTTGCAGGGAGGAGCTTGCTAAACTAATTCATAATTTGACTTTTTCAGCTAACCAAATATGCATTGTTTATTCATTCATTTTTGTTAAGTTCATTTTATTTCAAGCATTCAATCATTTCATTCTAGTCCATCCAGAATTTTAGTTTCTTTTATTTCCATTCTAGTCCTTTTCCAAAATTTCTGCTAATTTCCTTTTAGTTTCATTTCTATTTTGGTCCATTTCCATAATTGTTAAGCTTTCAAGTTATTTCCATTCTAGTCATTTTCCAAAATTTCTGCACCTCCAAAATTCATTAATCTAAGCTTTCAGATAAAAAACATGGTTTAGGAGGGATACTAACCTACTATTTCACATTAAATTAAGATAAGAAATAAAAGCTAATTTTTCTAACATTGCTAACATGCTAACTTCTACTAACTACTATTAGGGTAGTGGCATCAACATAAGGAAGATAAAATGAACCCGACTATCTAAAACTTACTTCATATTAAAGGTACGGACATTAAAATGAGGTGGAAAATACCACATTTTATCATTTGAAACCTTTTAAGTGAAGATAAAATACTTTACTAATAGGGATTCAAGGTAGCATCAATTTAAAAAATCCTAAAAAGAACTGCTTTTATTTTACACTAGCTTTTCAGTTAGATTTTTCAATCACTAAGCATTGTTTAGAACTAGCAAAGCCCCTTGTTTATGGTCACATGCATTACTGAATTATTTTTGGCACTATTACAATCTTTAGATATTTTACCATATTCTTGGAGAAGTTGAATATTTGTCATTTGGTTTCTTTTCAAGAGAGAGTTTTCTATTCAATACTCTGCATGTGGTGGTATTTTGCAATTGGGCAAAATATACACCCAACAAGCTACAACTAGATAGATTCATGGTATTTTGGCACACCTTCAAGCTCTTATTTTGGTGGATGCTTGATTCAATGGATGCCTTAGATAATGCTCTTATCTCTACAGTAGTTTGCAGGTCTTTTAACATTGATTTCTTCCTTCCTTTACTGCTGGTTATAACAATAAATACTTTATCTTTTACGTAGATAACCTATCATTGAATACTGCCCTTCTTAATGCTCTTTAAATGGATTCACTATTGTAGGTGACATGTTGCTTATAGGGCCGAATATGATGGAGGAAAATGGTGTTTTTAAACACCTCAACTCCTATACGTGTGAGCTCTTCGATAGATCTTCCTTTGGATGCAACTCTATTATTCATATGATCTTTTTGATAGCTCCTTAACTTGGCTGTAAGTCTGTTGAACAAATATGTGTGAGCTTCTTTGGGGGCTCTTGCTTTTGGTGACAAATATATTACTTGTGTGAGCTTCTGATAGCTCCTCTTGGGCATAAATTTATTGGATAAGAATGTCTTTCTACACCCCAGTAAATGGTAATGCCTTTGTTCTTCCAAGGAACAAAATAAGTACCTTTTGTAATATGTAATTCTTGCACTATAATGAAGAATTTTTATAATACTTCTTGATTCTTTTAGATGATAGTCAATCCAAGCTAATGAAATGAGGATTCTTGCACTTTGTGCTTGAAAAGGAAATCCTTCTATTCTCCTTGAATCTTGAGACTTCCAAGATCTCGATTTGAATCTTCCTTAAAGGATTTCAATGATGGTTTTCTACTCCACCTTTCTGCTTGAAATGGTGGCTTCTTTTGGCCACTAAAATGTTATGATTTTTTAATTTTTATTTTTGTACTTCTTAACAACACAAATAAATTTAGAGCAACTAGTTAAAAAATTAACTAGAATGGTTCTTAATGGATGCAATATAACTGGGAACAATAAATACACCTTATTGATCCTCTAATTTCTCAAATATGCTCTTAATAATTTCATTGTAACCTTTCAAATATAATCTACAAATTTCACAACACAATTGTAGGATCTAGTCTTCTTTTCCAAGATATAAGATATGTAGTTGATAGATAATTGTAATTTTGTAATCTAATCAAATTCCAAATTAATGTGCAAATGAACCTTGAAAAAAACTCTCCTTTTTGCACTTCTTTGAAGACTTATAATGCAATATTCCTCTTTGTAGTTTTTGATCCAATATAAGGTGCTTTAACAAATATACTGAGTAATATGAATAATGAATTTACTTGCACCAATAATTGCTTACCTTTTTTGATAGCTTTTGAAGAGAATGTAGATCAAGCTTGTTGCTCTCTACAAAAAATTTTAGCTTTTCCAAGCATCTCCTCCTTTGCCAAAAATAGATCTCGAACTTCCTTTCATGAGCCTGGGGTTTGGTGATTCTAGTCTTCTTGTAGGTCTAAGCATAGTAGATCTTGCCTACTATGACTAGATCTACCATGGTGATCCTGCCACTATTAGCTTTTGAGGAAGATTGCAATGGGAGATGACAATCACAAGATGTAGAAATATAAAATAAAGTAAATTCACAAGATTTTAAAAATATGCTATAAATAGAAATTATGGAAATGAATACAATATTGCTATGGATGAAATGGACACTCCATGCAAGATGCTATAGAACCATAATGTGCTCCATCACTAATGGAATCACCCATTACTACTACTACTACCTACAAACTTTCTTATCAATCTATTACAATGAGGCTATTTTATAATGGAAGATAGATTCCTTAGTCAACACTCTACCTAGCTATGCAAGGGACATCTTGCACATTTATAAATTGCACATTGACACTTGTGCATTTATTACATTGCATGAAGTAACTAGATAAATTCCTACTAAAGTAATATAATATCCTATGTACCTAGGAAGGTATATTTACATGATTCAAATGATGTAATAGACTCTAACTCTAACAAGAACATGGCGAAGTATTGATCAAACCGTACTTAGATCTCCAAACTTCAAATTGTATGGAGCAGATAAATATGGCATTGAGACAATATGCGTATTAAAGAGCCAAAAAGTATGCATAGTGGAGTAGGACTTTCTACTCGATATTGTTATAATTGCTATGCCAAAACTAGCATATGATGCATTGCTTGGATGTGGGTGGTTATGTACAACGAAGGTAAACCAAAAATAGGAGAAAGAGCATATGAACTTCAAGAAAGGTCAGCATAAATACTTAATTAATTTAAAGAACCAAACAGTAAGCCAAGAGATGGGAAGAAAATACTCTTCATCTGAGAAAAGCTTACTCCACTGGTAATTGGAGGACTATGAAGTATTTTCTCCCTAGTTTCTTTGCATAGACACAAGAGATGAAATCCATTAAGATGAGAAGAAGGAACCAAAAAAGGAATAAAAGTAGTAAGAAATATACAACAATAGAGAAGGATATGGAAAGAGAAAAATGGATATTTCCCAATAATTTTTTAGAATATACAATGGGAGATGCAATTATTGAAGATAAACTTGCTCACCCCATCGATGTTCTTAAGTCAATAAATGAACCTTAGTCCATCAAGTACGAAGGTCCTAAAATTATTTAGGTGAACTTGGGAGAAGATGACGAGGAGAAGATGATTAAGTGTGGAGACAATTGGAATCCAATGCTAAAAGTGACAACATTTAAAATACTTTTGGAGTATAAGGATGTCTTCGATTGGATATACAAGGACCTAAAGAGAGTTCCAATAGAGATCTATGTACGCAAGATTCCCTTGATTGAAGGTGCATAGCCAGTAAGGAGACGACCATACAGGATGAATTCATAGTATGCATCCCTAGTGAATGCTAAAATTAAAATTAAAAAGATGCTAGATGCAAGTATCATTTTCAAGGTCATGACAAGTGAGTGGGTGTCACCGATCATGATCACCTTTAAGAGGAAGGTGAATAAAATTTGGATTTACATGGACTTATGAAGCCTCAATGCCATAACCATTCAAGATATCTTCCCGGTCCCTTTCATAGACTCCATCCTAGAAGAAGTAGCAAGCCTTGAGATCTATTCATTTTTGGATGAGTTCTCAGGATACAACCAAATCAACATTGTAGAGGAATATAATATCAAAACCACATTTGTAGTTGAAAACGGAGTATATTCTTATAACTACATGTTGTTTGGTTTGTGTAATACACTAGCTACTTTTTAATTAATTATGTTATACATATTTGATAATATGTCCACAAGAAATTTCAAAGCTTTCATAGATGATTGGTCTTTGTATAGTAAGACACAAGAACATTTGAAGGCATTCGATGAATATATGAGCTTGTGTAGACAAGCTCGAATATCCTTGAACCTAGGAAAATGTGTCTTGATGGTACCATATGAGAATATACTTGGGCATATTGTATTCCAAGAGGTTTTGAAGCTTGATATAGATAATATTCAGGAAATACTGTTGATGGAGGAGCCACATGATGTGAGCTTGATAAAAAGCTTCTTGGGAATAGTAGGATACTATAGAAGGCTCATCCAAAATTACACACAGACTTCTCATCCATTAGATGCTATAACATGAAAGGGTGTTCCTTTTCACTTGGTAGAGGAGCATCAGGGAGATTTTGAGCTGTTAAAAGAAAATTTGGTGAAGGCCCCTATCCTATTTTACCTATACTGAAAGAAGGATTTCCATGTGCACGTTGATACCTCAAATTTTTCTATTGGCTATGCATTATCTCAAGGAGGTAAATTTGGGTTGGATTAGCCTATCTATTTTGTAAGTTGGTTGTTATATCGAGCTGAGAAGAACTACAATATAATAGAGCATGAAGCACTAGATATGGTGTACATAGTATAGAATTACTTACAATATTTGTTAGCTAACCCTTATTATTTCTATGTAGATAATTAGGTGTTATTGTACTTAATTAACAAGCCAAAAATCTATGGATGATTGAGTCGATGGCTCATCACGTTGTAGGAATTTGTGTTTTGGGTGGTAGTGAGACCTAGGAAGAAACATGTAATCACGGATCAACTATCAAGGATTCTATCAGAATAACCTACATATGGAAGAATATAGGATGAATTCCTCGATGCACAACTATTCATGATGAGTATGATACCCATATGGTATAAACATATAGGGGAATATATATTTATGGGAGACTTATCCAAGGATATGATGGTATTTGAACAATGTCAGGTGATTATGAAATCACCATCCTTTACCTTGATTGCAAGATTACTATACAATACAGGAGAGGACCACATTTTGAGATGATGCATGATGAAATATGAAGTGCAACAAATAATTAAAGAGGCACATGAAGGACTAGTCGAAGGACATATTGAACCTGATGCAATGGCTAGGACAATATTTTTGGTGGGCCTATGATGGCCTACCCTTTATCACGATGCCAAAAAATTTGTGGGTTCACTAAGAACAAGTTACAAAAGAAAGTGTAGATACATCGTAGTTGCAATAGAGTATCTAAAAAAAATGGATCAAAGCAAGGGCCCTACCATATAATAAAGCAATAAGCATGACTCATTTTTTGTATGAACAAGTTATCACACAGTTCGACATACCTCTTCAATTGACAAGTGATAGGAGAGACCATTTAGTTAATAATATTATTCAAAATTTGATGAAGGAATTCAAGATCTTTCACTCTCTATAAAGTCCATATTACCCTAGAACAAATGGGTAAGTGGAAGCAATAAATAAGGTCCTATTTTATATAATGTATAAAATATGTGTAATTTAAAGAGCAGACTAAGAGGAGCACTTACCAACAGTTTTGTGGGTGTATAGAATTACCTTCAAACCAACCATAAACCACACACTCTTTCAACTAATGTATGGATAGGAGGTAGAGTACCGATGGAATTTTTGGTACCAAGATTGAGGGTAGCCATTGAAACCTACCTAAATGAGGAAGACAACATGAATGAAAGACTTGCAACACTAGTACAGTTAGGTTAGAAAAATGTGATGTCACAATGAGCAATGAACATTGCTCAACAATGATGGAAGTATTGGCATGACAAACATATCCAAAAAATGAGTTTGAAGTTTGGTGACTTAGTGCTTAAATACAATGGGAAAAGAGAGATCAAGCCAGAGAAATTGAAGACCTTATGCCTCAAACTCTTCCAAGTGGAAATGGTACTAGATAACGGGGTTGTTCGAATGAAGAAGTTTGATGTAACAATATTCCTTGAGGTGGTGAATGGTTCTATATTGAAGGTGTACAAGGCATAGACACAAATAAATGTAATCAATTTAGAAATTGAGAAGGATACTTTTGGTAACACAACTGAAGAAGCATAGTCAAGTATACAATCCTACAAACATGGTGGTCCAAGTAATGTTGTTCAAGAGGATGAACCTGCTAACCTAGAATGGCTATTTAGAGCAGAAGGAGATCCTGTAATTGACCAAGTGGATTTAGAGCCTCATGAGGGAGAACAAATATGATTACAACCCAATATTCAAATTCCAAATAGCGAAGTAGAATATCAACTTCAAAACATTTTGCATGTTCCTTCACAAGGGTAGATACTAGAAGTGGATGAGTATGAAGGTCAAGAACCAAAAGTTCTAAAAAAATATCTTGGGAAACATAGAGATCACAAGAGGAGTATGATAACCTTTGCAAGTATAATTCATGCTTAAGGGAACAATTCATTCAATATTTGGATGGAACTATGTAGTGAATGCATCAGCAATGGGAAGCACGTAGAGCAAAGTAGGTTGAAAGAGACAAGGATATTTTAGAAGAAGCTTGGATGATAGTTCATAAGAAGGTAGTTTATTTTTTGTAGCTTCAAATAATTCACCCTCAGGACCACTCACAATCCACCTAAGATACTCTCAAAGGTAATATAATCGGAGGTTGCAATGATGTGGACTAGAGATGCAATTCAACGGAGTAAGAAAAAATATAATAAATAATGTAGGATCTTCGAGGAATAGTGCAAATTTATTAGAGAACTAAGATATTTCATCCACAACCACATTAATAATCCTCATGAATATTGACAACTCCTCAAGAGCAACCTTACCATTAATCTGACATCCTAAAATATTTTGAAGATCATTAGAACAAAATGAGATAGGGGAACTATGTCAAAAATTGGATCTCAATAACGCTTATTATATGAGACATGAATAGGTAGATGATATTATTTGGTGGGATGTTAGAGAGGTACCCAAATAGCTAAGGTACAGAGAATGGTTGAAAGATTTAAATGAGGATGAGAATCAACCTTAGGACCCTGATATACCCTATGCCAATACCAACCCAGACCATAGAAGACAATGATATGAACTCTAAAGTCGACAAGTAGGGGTCAAATTCCTCAAAAATGTTTAGGTGATTGAAGACGACAAATCTTAGAGCCCACAATATGAGGGAAGCGATAAGATAAAATTTCTATCAGATAATGAATATGTAATGTGCGGATGACTAGTACCGTGTAGGTGGAGAATTCCATATGAATAAGTCATGCAATGTCCAAATGAATTTCAAGAAGTTGTAAGGTATCTATTGATAGCAATGGAATTATGACAATATAGAAGATAAGTATAATTATTGTAGTAAAGGATTCAAAAAACCTTGGAATTACCAATGAATACAAAACGTGAAAAAAATAAATCAAGCACAAATTTAGCTTTTTCATATCAATACCAAGAAGCCTTAGCTCAATACACACCTCAAATATTCTTTGAATAAGTAAGGAGGTGATGATGGTTGATAAGGATTGATAGGATATTGAGAATCTTGCATAAAATGACACCTAGAAATTAGGCACATGCATAACCAAGCTAAAAAGTAGAACTACTAGACCAAGCCTAAAATAGAGGTGACTTGGGCAATCTTGGGAGTTTGTTAGGACTTATGTGTAATCCAAGCTTATTTGACCAGGGGAGGAGCATGGTTTACCTCCATATCGATAGCTTGAGAGGAAGAAATTACCCTCCTACTACCCATATATCAACTAGTTTATGGACTAGACCACAATGGCCATTTGTGGGCATAGTTTAAGTCAATCCATCACTATGTGTTATTGATAATAGACCCTTGGATATACCTCAATGAGCTTGTAGGAATTAAATACATCATCAAGAATGACCAAAGGATTGACCAAAAATTAAGCACCTAGGAGTACGACAACCCCACTTTAGGGATATTTGATCAACAAGGGGGAGAGGATGAGTCACACTAGCTTGAGGAAGATATGGATATCAGAGCAAGAATTCCTACCAAGACCAGATAGACCAAGGATGGGTAGTTTTTCCATCATCAAATCAATATAATTTGAGGTAGAGACAAAGAAACATAAAGGCTCTATTGCAACATTGGGCAAAGAGGAAACCATTATCCTAGTGATTATATGACCAACCATCAAGAGCAAGAAAGGATGATGATCCATTACCTTGATGATTGCGTGATAATCCAATGGGGCAATGAAGAACTGAATGAATCCATATTGAAGAAGAAACACCCATATGAATGAGGAATCAACACATATAAACCATGGTAGCACCTATCTAAATGATGCAACTACATATTTGGATGATGGAGGAACCCATATGGCAGATGTTTGGTAAGGACCATACACGTCTAGTAGTTGAGATAAGTTAGGATGATGCTAATATAAGTAGACATCCAATAGAGAACCATTAGACATCTAGGAAAGGAACATGTCATCAACTAGAATATGAGGAGTAGCTATATTGATACATTACTCCATGAAGAATGGGAAGGTGTGACAAAAAACATCATATAAAAATTGCTTGTAGTCAAAATAACCATCACAGTCATCAGTAGACTAAATAATATAAAAATGGTGATGGATTTAGTAGTTATGGAATTGATAGCCATCATCTGGAAGATAGCACATCATACACTTTCAAAGTATGAATTGTAATTACCAAGTGCTTCACCCGATGGTGTTAGGAAAGAAACGCGTAGTTTTGAAAAATAATAAAATAAAAAGAAAAATATAAATATGGAAAAAGATAAAAATAGATAAAAAGACAAAAATAGAAAAATAAGAATAAAGATGCTAGACATCTTGTCCATGCAAAAAATTGGTGACATGGAATACATGTAGATGACTGGGTGTTAGGTGGTAGTTACGTAAGCAGTTGCATGGGCAGTAGGTTTCCTATAAATTGGAAGTGCTTGGGCATTCTTGCTCATTTGATTTTAGCATTGTGCAGGTGAAACATAATAGGATAATAGGGATTTGGAGTAGAAGTAGGGTTGCAAGCATACCACGATTTATTCAAGATGAAGCTAGATGTCATTCAACATAGCAATCACACACTTCATGGAGGATTTTTTTATTATGTGTATGTGCAACAATTCTATTTTTCACATTCACAGGTAGACACACAATACCATACAAAGGTGATTTTTGGCCATTGTTTGGATATGAGGCATCTAGATCTATGAAATTTGGAGGATTGTAAACTATAGGAAAAATTGCCTAGGGCATCCATCTGGGTATTCACCATCGAAGCCATAGTACCATAAGACATCCAGCTAGGAGTAGTAGACATCTAACAAAGATATATAAATTAGGATAAGAGATTTCAGAGAGGTAAATATCTAGTAGGAGATTGAGACATCTGAGGAAGAAGATGTCTAGTTAGAAGACCAAGACATCTAGCTAAAGAATAGATATCTGGCTGTTGGAAATTTTGGGTACTTTGGGTACATTGCCTTTGCTCAAGTATATAAGTTGTCATTGATGTCAAGAAGCTTTTGAAGGAATTTTATTTGATGTAAAATAATTTGTTTTGATGAAGGTTACGACATGACAGTTTCAAAGGTCTTTTGCAAACCCCAAGCTGACAGGTGAGAGAGAAAGAGCTCGCAAAGAAAAGTGTCACAATTTCGTGACAATTTGCAAGAGGGATTGTATGGATGAAAAAGTGTTGTGATTTCATGACAGGTTCGATAGAAAGAGCTCATAGAGAAAAAGTGTCGCGATATTGCGACATGTTGTGTTTTCGTGACCCAAAGAAAAGAAAAGCGCTAAGGAGAAAAAGTGTCACGATATCACGACATGTCGGGTTTTCGTGACCCGAAGAATAGAAAAGAGATAAGGAGGAAAAGTGTCAAGATATCGTGACATTTCGCATTTTCGTGACTTAAGCAAGAGAGAGAAAGCAAGTTAGAAAAGTGTCGCGATATCGCGACATGTCGTAGTTTCGCAACTCAAAGAGCAAAGAAAACGTACAGAAGCTGAAAGCGTCGTGATTTCACGACGGGTTGCAAAGAATGCGTACGGATGCAAAAAGTGTCATGATTTCATGACAGGCAGAAAAGAAAGCAGACAAAAGCAGAAGTGTCACGATTTCATGACAAAAACTGAAAGCAGGTCTTCTATAGGAGAAGTGTCACGATTTCACGATAAAAGCAGAGAGGAAGGTTATGAAGACAGAAGTGTCATGATATCATGATAGAAGTGAAGATGAAGTCTGCCTAGGTAGAAGTGTCATGATTTCATGATAAAAGCAGAAAGGAGGTCAACGAAGGGAGAAGTGTCGCGATATCGTGACAAAAGCAAAGTTGATGCTGACAAAGACAAAAGTGTCACAATATTACGAAAAGAGCTTAGTTGAAGTCGACAAAGGCTAAAGTTTCATGATATCATGACAAAAGCCAAAAGAAAGTGTACGATTGCAAAGGTTTCGCGATATCACGACATGTTGTAGTTTTGCGACAAAAGCTACAAAAGAGTTACAGAGATAGTTGAAGCCAAAAAAGTTAAATGTGAGCCGATGAAGATTAGGGTTTGCAGTTGATGAAGTTTAGGGTTGTGCAGCCGACTAAAGATTAGGGTTATAGCCGACTAAGATTAAGGTTTTGATCTTGAAAGTGTTATTATAAAAGGTAGGCTATTTTGAAGAGTTTGTTGTGTCGTTAGTTGCAATGTTCGTAGATAGAGCACAAAGTGAGAAGTTCGATCGTCAAGAGTAGAGTGTGAAATTTGATGGAAGTGCACAGATTGTGTGAAGACAGTGCAGAGTGTGTGTAGAAATATGACTGAGAGAAGATGAAGTGTGGCTGTAAGAGCACATAAGATATGTATGTTTCTTGAACAGTTTTGGACAGGTTTCGGTGGGGACTTGTGAGCAGAATTAGATAGGTCCTAGCAGAGGACTTGTGAAATGAGTTTGATAGTTCTATCAGAGAACTTGAGGATAGAGGTGCATTGGTTCTATGAGAAGAACCTGAGGACAGATTTGGAAAGTCTTTGAGAAGGCTTGTATGTAGAGGATTGATTTGTTCAAGAGTTGGATAGATCTAACAGATAGAGGAAGACTTGTACTAGACTGACTAAATGTGAATAGTACAGGTTGCTAAGCTGATGTGGACGTGATCATAAAATGTAGAGGTCTTTTAGGCTAAGCATTGAAGACAAGAGGTCTTCAGTGGAAAGGAGTTCCACGTGCTGGCAAGAGGTAGATGAAGTTGATCTTCTGAGGGATCATTTCCAGAGCAGAGGGGAAGGTATCTCCTTTGAGCAGAGGCTCATAAATTCTAATTGGGGGAAGGTATCTCCTTTGGGCCGAGGCTCATAAACATTGTATTTGGGAAGGATTCCCAAAGAACTTTGAGATAACTTTTAGAGAAAAGTTTTTATGGATGTAGCCCAACCATTTTGGGTGAACCATGTTAAAAATGGGTCTTCAATGTGTGATGCTTTATTTATTGATTAATGTTGTGTTGATGCCACTGCTATCTAAAGTTAAAATTATTAATTGGTTAAGTCTTATACTGTTCACCCCCCCTCTCAGTATAAGCTTGTGTTCTTCAATTGGTATCAGAGCGGGTCTCTCTAGAAAGAGCCTAACAGCTTAGAGAAGGATCTATCAGAGGAACATATAGATTTATAAAGAGATGAAGAGATTGAGTTCGATCTCAAAGGTGAATTCTTCTTGGCTTTGAGAAAGCTTGAGAAATTTAGGGAAGAGAATTTTGTTCTCAAGCATCAATGTCAGGAAGAAGAGATAGCAAGATCAAAATTGTCTCAAAGTGTTATAGACTTCAAAATTCTAGCTGAAGAAGGGAAGAAGGTT
Organism: Wollemia nobilis; assembly: GCA_028583015.1. NCBI lineage: Eukaryota > Viridiplantae > Streptophyta > Pinopsida > Araucariales > Araucariaceae > Wollemia > Wollemia nobilis. The sequence goes on along the minus strand of JAQPPZ010003551.1, from coordinate 3,846,353 downwards.
GAACAGGTTCTGACAGATGCTCTAAAAGGAAAGGAAGCTGATGGTGAGAAACTAGAAGAAGAGGTTATGTCTCTTAGAGTGAAGTTGGAACAGTTGGCTCTCAGACAGAATACTCCATGTGAAAAGCAAAATAAGGATGGTATCACCATTCATGAAATAGGGTCTTTGAGCAAGATCAATCTTCATCTTGAAGAGCGGTGGATTCCAGTTGGTCACAAGAAGAACAATCATCCAAGGCATCAAAACAGGTTACATAATACTCTCCATGGCTATTGTTTTTCCTACAAAAAATTTGGTCACAAAGCTATGCATTGCAATAAGTCTTCGAATAGCCATAGTAAGGAAAATGTTAACTCTTTTGCACCTCTTATGAATAAAAATGTCATGTGTTACAAGTGCAAGAATTTTGGGCATATAGCAAGGATGTGCAGTTTGGATAGATCTAGCCTTGAGTTCACTAAAAAGAGAAATGAGATCAAATCTAAGTCAATGATAGTTCAAACTACTTTTCATGCTCAAGAAAAAGTAGAAAAATGGTATCTTGATAATGGTTGTTCAAAACATATGACTGGTGAAAAGGAAAAGTTTTTGGTCTTAAAAGAAACAAACAGAGGAACAGTCAGTTTTGGAGATAACAGGTCAGCTAAAATATGTGGGAAAGGGACTCTTAGTTTGGATGGGAAATCCAAAACAAAAAATGTGCTTTATGTAGAAGGTGTGAAAATCAGGAACAGATGTTTATTGTATTGCACAGATTAAATAAGGATTACATATCCGGGAATAGTCACCGGAACGAACTCTGTTACAGGACTGTTACAACTCGTTACAACAGTGAGCTAAATAAAAATAGAGACAAACTATATTGTTAAGTACGCTAACATCCCCCTTTATTACATTATTTGGGTAATGTAATAACTAATAGCTATACTAACATCCCCTTACATCATTTTGCAATACAAAGTGAGCTGCGAAACAATTCAAATTTGACATGTCCAAGTGCCTTAGTGAAAATGTCTGCAACTTGAGTATCTGTGGGAATGTGCTGAAGCTGAATTCGATGCTTTGGAACTTCATCTCGAATGAAATGACATTGTGTATCAATGTGCTTTGTTATTTCATGATGGACTGGATTCTTGACGAGGTTCAGAACACCCTGATTGTCGCAAAACAAGTGTATTGGAGATTTCGATGGATGGCCCATACTTGTCAGAATGCGACGTAACCATATCACTTCGCACATAGCTTCACGTGCAGGCGATATTCTCGCCTCTCGTTGATGAGATAGCAACCACTGTTGCTTCTTGCTGTGCCAAGAGACAGGACCGGATCCCAGATGAAAAATGTATCCAGAAGTTGACTTGCGATCATCAAATGATCCGGCATAGTCGGAGTCCGTGTATCCTTGCAAGAAGAATTTGTTATTCCTCTTGTATTCTAGGCCATATTCCATAGTACCACGGACATAGTGAAGAACATGTTTTGCTGCTTTCCAATGAGTGGTCTTAGGCTCCTGCATGAACCTCGAAAGATATTTGACAGCAAATATGAGATCTGGCCTAGTATTGGTCAGATATATGAGACTCCCAATCAACTGTCGATAGATAGTACCATCTACCTGAGGTGAGTCATCATATCACGATAACTGAAGTCCATTATCCATTGGAGTTGCCATTGGCTTGCGATCAATCATGCGATATTTATCCAAGCAATGTCTTGGCATACTTTTTCTGAGACACTTTGATGGAGTGCTCCTTCTGGCTGAATTCCAGACCAAGACAGTAATGGATAAGTCCGAGATCTGTCATCTCAAAAGATTTGCACAAGTTTCTTTTGAAAGTAGAGATCATAGTTTTTGAACTCCCTGTAATGAGCAGATCATCCACATAGAGTACAAGCAACACTATCTCAGAACCTTGTTTCTTGAAATAGAGGTTTGCATCTAACGGAAATCTCTTAAATCCATGCTGCATAAGGTGATTGTCCATTTTTATATACCAAGCTCGAGGAGCTTGTTTCAGACCATACAAGTATTTGACCAATTTGCAAACTTTCTGTTGTTGGCCTTCCACTTCAAATCCTTCAAGCTGAGTCATATAGACTTCTTCTTGGAGATCACCATTTAGAAAGGCACTTTTGACATCCATCTGGTGAAATTTCCACCCATATTGTGCTGCCATAGCAAACATAACCCGAATTGTGGTCATCCGAGCAGTAGGTGCAAAAGTTTCTTCATAGTCGATGCCTTCCTTTTGAGCATAGCCCTTTGCAACAAGACGGGCCTTATGCTTATCAATTGTTCCATATGCCTTGTACTTGAATTTATATACCCATTTGTAGCCAATGGGTTTCTTTCCATGTGGCAGATCAACAAGCTTCCAAGTTTTATTTTTCATCAGAGACTCATACTCTGTATCCATAGCGGCCTTCCACTGAGGCTCACTAAGAGCATCTTGCACTGATGCAGGTTCAAGACTATCTATGGTAGACATGAACGCCCTGTCATCATCAATATCCATATCCTCAACTTTTGTACTTGGAGTTATAGAAAGTTCCTCAAAATATTGACAAAGATCATCAACCTCACCAGTTTCTTTGGCTTCTTTTTCCTTTTGAGCCATACTGCGTGTACGAGGTCTATCCAAATTCAAATTGGGAGGAGTGTATAAATTTGTGTCTCTGATTGTATTTGTACACCATTTAGGATTCTTCTTCGGTGGATTTGAAGAAGATGTAGAAGGACCTCCTGTCTGTGTTGACGAAGGAATCTTCTCTTCCTTAGTTTCCACAATATCTTGGTGTACTTTAGATGTGCTCTGTGATGTGAAAGCTTCATCAAAGACAACATCTCTGCTGATATGAATTTTATTGGTCAAAGGATCTATCAACCGATATCCTTTAGAGTGCTCAGAATAACCAAGAAAAATACATTTCAATGTTTTCTCATCTAGCTTCTTCCTTTTCTCTTTCGGTATGTGCATGAAAGCATGACATCCAAAAATACGTAGATGAGATATGGAGGGTTTTCGACCACTCCAAACTTCCTGTGGAGTCATTCCTTTTAGGGCCTTTGTGGGTGCCCTATTCAACAGATACACTGCAGTGGTGACAGCTTCTGCCCAATATTGTTTCCCAAGAGTAGCTCCTGTGAGCATACAAAGAACCATTTCCATGATTGAACGGTTCCTTCTCTCAGCAACTCCATTTTGCTGAGGATTATAGGCAGTTGTTAACTGTCTCTTGATCCCATGCTTATCTAGGAATGCAGAAAATTCATTAGAGGTAAACTCTCCCCCTCGATCTGAGCGGAGGTTTTTAATAGAAGCTCCTGACTCCTTCTCAACGAATTTCTTGAACTGCTGTAAGAATGCGAAAGCTTCAGATTTCAGTTGGAGAAATAAAACCCACATCTTTCGTGAGTAGTCATCTACAAATAACTAAAAGTACCTCTTCCCTCCACAACTATTGGGTGTGAAAGGACCGCACAGATCGGTATGAATTAACTCCAGAGGTTTTCGTGCTCTTGTAGAGCTCTTCTCAAATGGTACTCTATGCTGCTTTCCTGCCAAGCAATCGAGGACACCGGCAATGTGGCGAGAAGGGAAGGAAGACCCTTTACCATCTCATACTTGTTGAGCTCAAGTAAGTAGCCAGAACTAAGATGCCCATATCTCTTGTGCCATAGAGAAGTTGCCTCCTTAGTAAAGACAATCATGGAAACATGTGGAGTAGAGATAGCATCTAGTGCAAATAAGCCGTGCTTATATGAAGCTGTTGCAATCTGCTTACCTTTCCTGGTAATTGTACAACACTTCTTTCCATTCTCAACACGAAAGTTGACAACCATATTTCTGTCTAGGATTTGTGTGACTGACAGCAAATTGTTAGCCAATCCCGAAATATAGAGGACTTTGTCAATCTGACACTTGCCATCAGGAAGAGTGACTGAAACTGTACCCTCTCCCTGAACCCTGTAGGTCTTATCATCAGCAATGGTGACAGGTTTGACCTCCTTGGCCACAAATTATTCAAACCACGATCTGTCGCCAGTCATATGTTTGCTAGCTCCAAAATCGACATACCAAACAGGATCCCTCTGTGTGGAATTTGTGGTAGTCATGAGCACCTTGTGTGCCCATTCAGAATCTGAGTCAGATTCTTCAACAACAACATTCACCTGGGGTTGCTTGTTTTATTTTGTGGTTTGTTTTGGCCTTTCTGCTTGTTCTTATGCCAACACCTGTTGGTGTCATGGTTGTATTTCTCACAGATATTGCACCACCTCTTCTTCTATTGAGGTTGTTTGCAGTTTCCTTTCGTATCTTGTTGAGAATTTCCTCCTTTATGAAATTTGCCTCCTTTTTGCCCATTACCTTTCTTCCTAGAACCCTGCCTGTTGGTGTATAGGGCTGTATTGGAAGAATCATCCTTATGAAGTTGGCGTGCCTCCTGTTGTTGAAGCAGATTGACCAACTCGATGTCGGTAATTTGTCGTTGAGACACCTGGATGGAGGTTATCAACATATCAAATGAAGAAGGTAAAGCTCTCATCACAAGTGAAATGAGAAGCTTTTCGTCCACAATATCTCCCAGAGAACTCAATTTCTCTTTCAACTCAGACACTCTGCACAGAAAGAGTTCAACTATTTCACCCTGCCTCAAACTCAGGTTATGAAGTTGTTGTTGAAGATGAAGAATGGTGGATTCATTATTCCCCTCATAGATGGTTCTAAGGGCATCCCATGCCTCTTTACCACTTGCTTTGTCAGCTATATGAGGTTGCACTTCATCTGAAATAGCAAACAAAATGAGCACCTTTGCTCTACTATCTTTCTTGTCAAAAGCTATCTCGATCTCGTCGAAGGACCCGTGGATCTCGCTGTTGGTGAAGGCCTAGTTGCTACTCCAGTAACAATATCCCACAAATCTTCCATTTTGAGAATAGCCTTCATCTTATGTTTCCATGGTGTATAATTTGGACCTTTCAATAACTGATGCGGATCAGTCATCAATTTTGCAACAGCGGCCATAGTGAAGGTTCCTTATATCACCAATTGGTCCCCCTTTCGATATACCTTTTGCTAGGCCAATATATCATACAAAATACCCGCCCTTACGTGAGGGAAACTATAGGTATTTAGAAAGATCAACAAAAATCACCCGCCCTTACGTGAGGGAGACTATAGGTCAGTTTTAGAGATCATACGATACGTGGAACATAAACGGTACTGAAAGGGAATCGCCTTGTTGATGGCACCTACCATAGAAGATTCTTCTCATGCATGGGGTGTAACTTCCCCTAAACACTATGAAGAATACTTCGTCAGGATTTACGCCTAAACACAAGTGCGATAAAGGGTAGTGGATGGAGTAAAAAAATGCAAAAATGGCGTACTTATTCCTCCCCGACAATTTATAGAGAACAAGCTCAGACGTCATTGTAGCAGCTATATTAGGCGGCGGATACAGTAGCCAAATCACGACAGATTTACCTGTAAGTGCTGGCCAGAGGTATCACAAATACCGAACGCTGCAGTGCAATAAAATTGCACGGATGGGTTTTATATTCCGGGGACTTAGGGAGTGTTTTGATTTTAATTTTTTAATGTTATAGTGCAAAAATGAAATATGCAACATACAACATAAAAAAACTTCCCACAAGAATAACCCACAAGGTGTCGGTCACAGCCGAAAATGCACCTTTTACAATTTGCCAAATTGCTATTTTTCGAAAAATTACTCACTATCCCCCTTTGTTTTTTTGAAAAAATATCCCCCCTTAAAAGGCTTTCTTTAACAAAGCATTTTAATAATTATTATATATTTAAAATTAAAATAAATAATTTTAATTTATATAGTTTTAAAACTTTAGGAAAAATAAATTAAAATTAAATTTTAATTTATAAAGTTTAAAACTATATTAAAAAAAAAATTAAAATTAAAAATTTTAATTAAAAAAATAATAATTAAAAAAAATAACTTTGCAAAGAAAATTTATACCTTGGGGGGAGTCGGCGGGATTTGAACCCCCGACTTGCAGGCTCCCTGAGCCTTACCGCACGGCTCACGACCACGTGAGCCAGCGGGCTGATCCGAGAGGATCAGTTGAACCCCTCTCCTTTATCTGCCCGTCCTCCGCTGCTTCCCACTTCCCGAGCCTCCTCTGCTACTGTCGCATTTAAAAAAAAATGCAGTCCCTGTTCCCCCATCTATGTCTATGGTTTATTTTTTTAAAACGCCCGGGGTGGGGGGGTCGTCTCGAAAAAAAAAACGGTCGGGGTGGGGGGTGGGGTCGTCTCCGTTTCTTTTTTTTTTTGGCGAGGGGGGGGCAGGGCGCGCATTCGCTGCACCTGTGAAAAAAAAAATGGGGGGGGTTTATACTCCCGCTCCCGCGCTGCACGAAGGGGGGATTTCAAATTCCCCGCACGTGGGCCCGGGGGGGGCCTCGAGGAGTGCGCGCGCAAATTGCGCGATGCGCAGGGGTCCCCGTGCAGTCCCTTGTCCATCCCTCGACGAGGGGGGCTCCGATGCAGCGCGCCGACCTTGCAATACGCTCGGGCGACGCGCGGGCCGTCTGCTTCCTCCCATGTTGGGGCAGCGGGGGGGCTGTCATGCCCTTGATGCGCGGTGCTCCTTCTCAGATGCAGCGTGCCAATAGACGTCTGCGTGACGTCATTGCAACCTGGTGCGCAGCGTCTTCGCTGTAGAGCAGTCGTAGCCTGGCGCGCAGCGTCTTCGTTGCAGATGTCTGAAGGCTGCCTGCACGCTGGACGCTGTTCTAGCAACTTTTGCAGAATGCGATGTCTGCAGGCTGGATCTGCGAGCTGGACGTTTGCAGGCTGGGCGTGTTAGCGCGTCTGTGGAGCTTCAATTTTTTTTGATTCGCTCACCTGCATGACTCTGCGACACAAACAAACATGCCTGCGAAAAAATTTTCATCTGCCCAACAAACTTACACAACTGGCTCTGATGCCATGTGAAAATCAAGAACAGATGTTTATTGTATTGCACATATTAAATAAGGATTACATATCCGGGAATAGTCACCGAAACGAACTCTGTTACAGGACTGTTACAACTCGTTACAACAGTGAGCTAAATAAAAATAGAGACAAACTATATTGTTAAGTACGCTAACAGAAGGCCTAAGACATAATCTTCTAAGTGTGAGTCAACTTTGTGATCAAGGGCACATAGTATCTTTCTTTTCAGATAGATGTGAGATAAGTAAAGAGAAAAATGGAAAACTCATTGCTAGTGGTACAAGGACTCCAAACAATCTTTACATGCTAAGTGAGATAAAAAAGGAAAAGTGTTTTCTAACTCAAGAAGATGAGAGTTGGTTATGGCATAAAATATTGGGGCATTTGAGCTTTGATAATCTTGTTAATATTAGTAACAAGGAAGCAGTTAGAGACTTGCCCAAAATAAAAAGGCCCCATAACATCATTTGCGGTCCTTGTCAACATGGAAAACAAAACAGAACCAGTTTCAAATCAAAAGGATATACTTCTTAAAAACCTTTGGATCTTATTCATACTGATTTATGTGGCCCTACCAGAACTCAGAGCATTCAGGGAGAAAGCTACTTCATGTTGTTTATAGATGATTATTCTAGAATGACTTGGGTTACTTTTCTCAAAGAAAAATCTGAAGATTTTGAAAAATTTAAAGCTTTCAAAGAAATTATTGAAAATGAGACTGACAAGAGAATCAAACGCTTAAGATCAGATAGAGGAGGAGAGTTCACTTCAAATGAATTTATGGAATACTGTGAGCAACAAGGAATCAAAAGAGAATATTCAACAGCAAGAACTCCTCAACAAAATGGAGTAGTTGAAAGGAAAAACAGAACTATTGAAAATATGGCTAGAGCTATGTTAAATGAGTCAAAACTTTTAGATGGCTTTTGGAAAGAGGCAATCAGTACAACAGTCTACATTATCACCAGGGCCCAACTTAGAATCAATCATCATAAAACTCCTTATGAGTTGTGGAAAGGAAGACTAGCTACAGTAAAATACTTCAAAGTGTTTGGGAGTAAGTGCTTCATCAGAAGGGAAGATCAAAATTTGGGTAAGTTTGATCCTAGGTGTGATGAGAGAATATTTCTTGGATATTCCAGCAGAAGCAAGGCCTACAGATGCTTCAAAAAAATAACTCATACAGTTGTAGAGAGCATAAATGTAACGGTTGATGAAAATACAAGGATAAGAGAACCAGTCAAGGAACTCAGTGATGAAATTTGTCAATAAGAATTCAGAGAGGTTTCAGATGAAGAAGAGGAAAGACAACAACTGCTTCCCAAAACTCCTTCACGATATGTTCAGAAACATCATCCCAAATATTTTATCATTGGTGATCCAAATAGTAGGAAAACAAGAAGAAGAGTCATTCCTTCACATGATTCTACAAATGTTTCATTATTATCTCAGATTGAGCCAAAAGATTTCAGTGAAGCATGTGCAGATAAGTTTTGGGTAAAAGCAATGGATGAAGAGCTAAATCAAATAGATAAAAGTGAAACTTGGGAATTGGTTCCAAGACCTAAGGACAAGAATGTCATTGGCACAAAATGGATATTCAAAAATAAACTCAATGAGGATGGAAATATTGTCAGAAACAAAGCTAGGTTAGTCTGCAAAGGTTATTCTCAAGTAGAAGGTGTTGATTTCGAAGAGACATTTGCTCTTGTTGCTCGTCTTGAAGCTATCAGAATTTTTTTGGCCCTTTCAAGCTTCAAATAATTCAAGGTATATCAAATGGATGTAAAATCAACTTTTCTAAATGGGGTGTTGGTAGAAGAAGTCTACATAGAATAGCCAGAAGGAGTTTCTCTCTCAGAATAGTCAGACTATGTGTGTAAACTGAAAAAGGCCTTGTATGGGTTAAAGCAAGCACCTAGGGCTTGGTACTCAAGACTTGACAGGTATCTTCATGAGCAAGGCTTCAGGAAAGGTGTGGTAGATAGCAATTTGTATATAAGGATGAAGGTGATGATATGTTGATTATGGTTGTCTATGTTCATGATATTATTTTTGGGGGAAATAATACTCAGATGTGTGAAGATTTTGCTAACACCATGCAAAAGGAATTTGAGATGTCTATGATTGGAGAGCTGTCATTATTTTTAGGTCTTCAAATTTCTCAATCAAAATATGGTGTATTTCTCTCTCAAGGAAAGTATATCAAAGAAATGTTGAAGAAATTTGGGATTATGGACAACAACCCAGTATGTACTCCAATGATTACAGGGTGCAAGATGAGTAAATATGATGAATCTCCTATGGCAGATCAGAGGTTGTACAGATCAATGATTGGCAGTTTATTATATGTTATAGCTACCAGACCAGATGTCATGCAGGCAGTTGGGTTAGAAGCAAGATTTCAGATAGATCCTAAAGATTCTCATGTTATAGCAGTTAAAAGGATATTCAGCTATCTGAAGGGCACTATGGACTTTGGGCTTTGGTATCCCAAAGGTGATGATTTCATTCTCACAGCTTATATAGATGCAAATTGGGAAAGCAATATTGATGATAGGAAAAGCACTAATGGTGGAGCATTCTTTCTAGGAAAGAGTTTGGTTTCTTGGCTAAGTAAGAAACAACCTTCAGTTTCCTTATCTACAACTGAGGCTGAATACATAGCAACAGTGGCTTGGTGTACACAGGTTTTATGGATGAAAACCACCTTGGAGGATTTCAAAGTCAAGCATGAACAACCCATCTCCATACTTTGTGATAATACAAGTGCCATAAGTATTTCCAAAAATCCGATAATGCACTCAAGGACAAAGCATATTTCCATCAAGTATCACTTTCTAAGGGAAAAAGTGCAAGACAAGCAGGTCAAGCTAGAGTATGTGTCTACTAAAGAGCAGATTGCAGATATCCTCACCAAACCTCTTCCAAGAGATACGTTTGAGTATCTAAGGGAGAAATTGGGAGTTGTACTCCCACCCCAAAATTAATCACCTTATCAGGAGGTGGGGGAGGGACCAAGCTAAGAGGCTCATTCTTAGTCTCAAGCCCCAAAGGTGACCCTTTGCCATTTATGACAAAGGGGGAGAGATATGAGTAAGGGGGAGAGCTTCAAAGTGAAGAGAAAAGCTTCAAGTCAGGGGAAGCAAAACTTCAAAGGAAGTTGGTTAGTTGTTAGCACAGTTGGTTTCAGTTTTGGCTCTTGAGAAGTGTTTTCAGTAAAGGTTTGCCATTAATGACAAAGGGGGAGATTGTTGGAAATTTTGGGTACTTTGGGTACATTGCCTTTGCTCAAGTATATAAGTTGTCATTGATTTCAAGAAGCTTTTGAAGGAATTTGATTTGATGTCAAATAGTTTGTTTTGATGAAGGTTACGGCATGACAGTTTCAAAGGTCTTTTGCAAACCCCAAGCTGACAGGTGAGAGAGAAAGAGCTCACAAAGAAAAGTGTCACGATTTCATGACAATTTTCAAGAGGGATTGTACGGACGAAAAAGTGTCATGATTTCATGATAGGTTCAAGAGAAAGAGCTCGCAGAGAAAAAGTGTCGCGATATCGTGACATGTCAGGTTTTCGCGACCTGAAGAAAAGAAAACCACTAAGGAGAAAAAGTGTCGCAATATCGCGACATGTCGGGTTTTTGCGACTCGAAGAATAGAAAAGAGCTAAGGAGGAAAAGTGTTGCGATATCGCGACATGTCTCATTTTCGTGACTTAAGCAAGAGAGAGAAAGCAAGTTAGAAAAGTGTCACGATATTGCAACATGTCGCAGTTTTGCGAATCAAAGAGCAAAGAAAGCGTACGAATGTAGAAAGTGTCATGATTTTGCGACAGGCAGAAAAGAAAGCATACGGAAGTAGAAGTGTCATGATTTTGCGACAAAAACTGAAATCAGGTCTTCTATAGGAGAAGTGTCATGATTTCACGATAAAAGCAGAGAGGAAGGTTATGAAGACGAAAGTGTCACGATATCACGATAGAAGTGAAGACAAAGTCTACAGAGGCAGAAGTGTCGTGATTTCATGACAAAAGCAAAAAGGAGGTCGACGAAGGGAGAAGTGTCGCGATATCACGACAAAAGCAAAGTTGATGCTGACAAAGACAGAAGTGTCATGATATTGCGACAAGAGCTTAGTTGAAGTCGACAAAGGTTGAAGTGTCATGATATCACGACAAAAGCCAAAATAAAGTGTATAGTTGCAAAGGTGTCGCAATATCACGACATGTTGTAGTTTCGCGACAAAAGCTACAGAAGAGTTACAGAGGCAGTTGAAGCCGACAAAGTTAAATGTGAGCCGATGAAGATTAGGGTTTGTAGTCGATGAAGTTTAGGGTTGTGCAGTCGACTAAAGATCAGGGTTACAGTCGACTAAGATTAAGGTTTTGATCTTGAAAGTGTTATTATAAAAGGCAGGCTATTTTGAAGAGTTTGTTGTGTCGTTAGTTGCAATGTTCGTAGATAGAGCACAAAGTGAGAAGTTCGATCGTCAAGAGTAGAGTGTGAAATTTGATGGAAGTGCACAGAGTGTGCGAAGATAGTGTAGAGTGTGTGCAGAGAGACGACTGAGAGAAGACGAAGTGCAGATGTAAGAGTGCAGAAGATATGTATGTTTCTTGAACAGTTTTGGATAGGTTTCGGTGGGGACTTATGAGCAGAATTGGATAGGTCCTAGTAGAGGACTTGTGAAATGATTTTGATAGTTCTATCAGAGAACTTGAGGATAGAGGTGCATTGGTTCTATGAGAAGAACCTGAGGACAGATTTGGCAAGTCTTTGAGAAGGCTTGTATGTAGAGGATTGATTTGTTCAAGATTTGGACAGATCTGATAGATAGAGGAAGACTTGTACTAGATCGACTGACTGTGAATAGTATAGGTTGCTGAGCTATTGTGGACGTGATCATAGAAGGTAGAGGTCTCTTAGGCTAAGCATTGAATATAGGAGGTCTTCGATGGAAAGGAGTTCCACGTGATGGCAAGAGGTAGAGGCAATTGATCTTCTGAGGGATCATTTCTAGAGCAGAGGGGAAGGTATCTCCTTTGAGCAGAGGCTCATAAATTTTTATTGGGGGAAGGTATCTCCTTTGGGCCGAGGCTCATAAACATTGTATTTGGGAAGGATTCCCAAAGAACTTTGAGATAACTTTTAGAGAAAAGTTTTTATGGATGTAGCCCAACCATTTTGGGTGAACCACGTTAAAAATGGGTCTTCAATGTGTGATGCTTTCTATCTTGATTAATGTTGTGTTGATTCCACTGCTATCTAAAGTTAAAATTATTAATTGGTTAAGTCTTATACTATTCACCCCCCCTCTCAGTATAAGCTTGTGTTCTTCACTGGCAAGATAGATATCTATAAGGAAGACATAGACTTCTAGCTACAGAGTAGACATCTGGTAGAATAGACGTCTAGCAATAAGACATAGATGTCTAGCTAAAGAGTAAACATCTAGTAGGATAGACATCTAGAGAAATAAAACATATGGTAGGATAAATGTCTAGAGGAAATATATGTCTAGCAGGTTGAAGACTTTAGGAAAAATTTGACATCTAAGTATAGGATACGTCCAAGAGGGGAAACCATGAGTCACCAAAAATATGGACAAGATCCAAGCTAATCCGATATGGTACCCGAGTCGATCATGGCTAAAAGGCTATGTCATAATCAAGAACATAAAAATACAATGCACATATAGGTTATGAGCCCAGACAAGGGGTAGACTCAAGGTAAATGTGATGTGGTACCAGAAGAAGGATCTTCTCGAAAGACCAGAGAAGTCCAACAAAGCAATAAGGATCGAGTCCTGATTAATGAAATCACTTGGACATGCCCCATGATTTTTACGGATAATGGTGGGCAGACACCAGCAAAAAGCCTTTTGAAGTTGAACATCCAAGCTACACGAGTAAATTTTATCTTGCAAGTCCCAAGTTTTGATAAGAAACTTTTTAAGGAATACTTGGTGCAGATGTTGTAAACTTATAACACACCTCAAAATACCAACACTGTACATGTCGTTGATCAAAAAATGGTGGTTAAATTTACTCCTAATGCATTTAGGTGTACCTTTGGACTTACAAAGAAGGGAAAATGAGTGATCAATGAATGGGTTGAACCCAAGAAAACTCAAAAGTTGATATTGGGTATCACTACACTAAAAAAGGAGGAAGTGGATGCCATGTTAGAAGCCCATGGTGGTAGGGGAGTTAAGAACCCACAACTATGAAATAAGGGATTGAAGTGTATTATGAATGTCCAGATGGTGAGATTTTTAGGTGGACAATGAAGTTTAGATCTTCCCATATTGTTAATTCCATACCAGCAGAGGATTGAATAGGGAGTGGCATATGACTGGGTAACTCATTTGGTACTTCGTATTTAAATATTTTTTATGTGAACCAAAAAAAAAAATTTCAATGGCATTTCATGCCATTGGATTACTTTTGGATGCAGATTCTAGGGTAGGAGTGTATATTCTAGACTTTGACCTACCTCATAAGTTTTTAAAATTAGCTTCAACCATATTGCGATGGAAGGATGCTAAACCAAAGTTGAAGAAACATACATCAGTAAATAAGCCACAGGTCAAACATATCTCCCATAAGTTATCACACAGGAAAAGGCTAGTGATTGATTCAGAAGGGGAGGATACTACACCACCTTCGGTTGAGGCAAAAATACCCAAAAAGCAAGTTGTTACATCACCATCAAAAATTCCCAAGCCAATGAAGAAGAGACAATGATCTTATTTACCACCTCCCTTAGTATCCCCAAATTCGATGCAAAATATTATAGTAGAACTCATAGCTGAGAGATAACTCAAAGTCTAGAGTAGTAGATATATGTACACTAGGAAGAAGTTGATTTCAAAATCCCCTCAATTCTGTAGAATGTTCCAGCTAGAACTAGTATTAATGGGTAAATTTGACCTAAGGAATATTTGGTAGAAGCTCATGTTTAGGCTCGTGCGATGTCACTAGAAGTAGCCCTTGAGCCTATATTTATTGCCACTTCCTTTGCAACTTTCCTATGGGCTATTTCCTTTATGGATATTCTCATAATTAAAGCAACCAAAATAGTAGTACCCACTGATATTCCAGTTGAACCCATAGTTAGAATGGTAGAGGAGGATACCCCAACCCCTAGTGTTGGAAATCTATCACCTAGGATAGCACAAAATTCCATTTTAGTAGATGTCAAGGTATCTTTGGGATATGAGACCACTATAGACAAGGGATAGCATCCCACACCAACAAATGAATCTTAGAAAGCTATTGGGACAAAAGGTGAAAGTATCCAAAATCAAGTACCTCTAGAACAGGTTGTAGTGATAGAATGGAAAGCAACCAAAAATCCCATCAACCTTTCTAGGAATGAAAATATGATGTTACAAGAAGATGAGGAACATGCGGATGCATGGTCCAAATGTTTTTTGGTACAACTACTCAATCTCATGGATCCATCAGATAATATGGATCAACAGATAGGGAAATATTTTTCCTAGCTAACAGAGATAATGAAAAACCTTCACTTGAAGTTTGACATAGCTTATGTCAGCCAATGTAATAAGTGGAAGTCCATGGTAGAAGAAGAGCTAGACATATTGGTGAAATGGGCCACACAGGGTCCTTGGCAAGCAAATATTTCTATAATTTATTAGACCCAACCTTAGATATTGCCTACTACACACTTGGCAACAATGGAGGTAATGAAATAACTACTAGAGAAAATACCTACCCTCTACTTGGAATCCACATAGGTGTATTTTTGTGGCCACACCACTAATACTCCTTCTTAGCACTCCACAAAATATGGATCACAGGTGGAGTTAGCACCTAAGATACTCCCCATGTATCAACAATATAACTTCTTGACCCACTTGTTATGTTGGCTAGTAGAAAGAATCAAATACTTGCACTCTGCTAAGAAGGTGGTATATAGTGAGTTACAAGGGGCACATGAAGTATTGCAATGGAAGGAGCAACTTCTAGAAGAAGGGATTGCTCACATAAATGATTTCACACAACAAATTTAGGCACTACAGTAGGACTTATACGACCTTTACACTCAACTAGAAGAATAGACCCAAAAAATTATTGTACTTAAGGCTAAAGTGTTAAAACAAAAGTAGGCTAAGGAACTATTTGTCAAGCAGACTAAAACATTAATAACCCAAAAGAATCAAAGTGAGCTATATTGATAGTAGGATATGAAACAACGTGAAAAGAATTGGCAGAAGAAGTAGATAACCTTACAAGAGGAATTGTTACAATAGTAGTAGTGCGAGGTGGATCTTAAAACAAAATTGGGATAGAAGGCTTCATATTCTTCTGTAGTGTTCAAACAATAAATGAAAAAGCTTTTCTTACAACGGGAGGCTGAACTATTATTGAGGCTCTAGGAAATAGAAGATTGTGCCAATACCTTAGGAGTAGAATGGGCCAAGTACTATAATTATGCCAAGCATGTTAAGGATGAATGTGAAGCTCTTCAGACATGAGTTCAAAACTTGGAGGAGGTACTTCAAGGTACTACACACAAAGATATTGAGATCCCTAAGAACGAGTATAGAAAGTCATTGAGGACATCGACTTATTCGAAGGGGAGGATAGATGTAGATAACAATTTCAAGCAAAAATAAATTATTGAGTTGTCTAACATGAATGTCTTATGAAGATTCACAATTTTTAATATGTATAATAATTTTGATAATGGATGAGTCATTTAAATGTCATGAATTGCAATGTAAAATTAGTTGATCCAATGAATACAGTTTGATTAGTTAAAATCGCATAAAAGGATAAATGCAACCATCATTGTGTTAGACGTTCAGTTAATTAGATGTCTATATTAGTTAGACATCCAACCTAGTTAGTCATACATCTATATTGTTGTGTTAGATGTCTAAAATAGTTTTTATGAATTGTTAAGCAATAGGTAGTTCGAACAGTTAAGACAGGTTAGTTGCAGTAACTACCTAATATTACCTATAAATACCCCCCTATTTTATTTTGTATCTATCTATACTTGTCTATAATGCAAATATGTTGGCAAAAAATATTATTTTGGAATGCAGGTTGTGTGTAATTACATTTGGATTATAGTGTTATATTGCAGGTATTGATCATCGCTTGGTATGATAGAAGCATCGTTGTGTGTTTTTTTTTGTTGTTACAAGAACCAACAAGAAGCATTGAATACTGAAGATGAGCGATTGAGTTACATATTCCTAGAATTTTCCATCTTACCCAATCGATCACATCCAAGCCTATCTATCTAAACATTACTAGTAACCACCCTAGATGTCTAGCCTTGTACCTTAGACATCTATTGTCTAGATGCCTGTTCCATTTGTCCTAGATGTCTACCCCCTAGACATATCACCCATATGACTTAGACGTCTGCCTAGACATCTAGTGTGTTCACCCTAGATGTCTAATCCTTAGACGTATCCAACTGCCTGACCTAGAAATCTACACCTTAGAAATCTAACCCCATTGTTCTAGACATCCATCACCTAGACATCTAGTCTAGTCTGTCCTAGATTTCTATTGTCTAGACGTCTACTTGTATGTCCAGATGTCTACTATCCTAGATATATAACTGAAACATACTCATCCATAACTGAGTAGCATATCAAGTTGTATGACACTGTTTATAACCCCTTCCTAATTCTTTTCATTCCTTCACTCTGAGAAAGCACTAACCCTTGTCTACACTAAGCGTGTCAAGTATACCAAATGTTTGTGTAAATAACTAGTAAATAAATAAAATATGTAGCGAAGGTATGAAATTAATGGCTTGTAGGAAAAATTCTCAAACAATGGATTGCTAGCTAGCCAAATCACCAGGAAATATAATTGAATAAACATAAGGAAATTTCCTAGGTCACTTATTGGAATCATAACACTTTATTTTCTGCCCCTCTTTTTCTTTTGTTTTTTCTGTTCTTTGTTCTTCTTCATTTTTTGTTGTTGTGATTTTGTAGCCCAATGAATAGTTCCCAACAAGTACAACAATACTTACATGTTGTCCTTGGAAATTTAAGATCACATGGAGAAGAATTTGAGACTCATGTAAATAGGACATAGGATCGATGGTGGAGAAAATTCCTAAAAAATAGGATCCAATTTCACATGCCAGTTACACCTCTGTCTAATCTGGTGTATGCCAAATATATCAAGAATAAAGTAAATACTCTATAAAAGACCTCCATGCACATCCATCGAAGTGTTAGAACCTAGATGGAGCAAAGTGATCTTTTGGTGAGCAACAATAAATAGGAGTTCTTGCTAGATAGCATAAAGAAAAAATCCCATGATAGAGTGGGCAAATATCATTTGATATTTTCTTATTCTCAAATTCATGGTGGGGCTTCGAGGAGTGTGTACATTGGAATGCAATTTCTTGGTTTATCCCATGGAATGAGTGAATTCTCTTCACTTTATCTTGAGTTAACCCCATAGTTACATTTTTATTTTTTATGTTTGTACTTTTCTACATCCTTCCGCTTCCTCTTTTTACCTTTGTTGTTTGTTGTCACCACCCCCTCTGGTTAGTTTTTATTTTCTTTTGTTCTATGTATTATACTATTTTTTGCTACCTCTCCTTTCCTCTTGTGTTATGTTGTGTTATTTTTGTTTACTTTTTCCACTTGTTATCCCTCTTCTTTTCTTTTCCATCATGATGTCCCACTGTGTTATTTTCTCCCCATCATCCCCCCTTCCCTTCTCCTGTAGCCCTAATCGATTGCATTTTTTCCATCTTTTCTTCTAGCTCCCTCTTCCTTTCCCTTTCTCTCAAGAAGTGTTAAGTCCAAAATTTTTATTGGCCACCTAGATTCCTTGTTTTTGAAAAATAAAAATCCCCTCTGTATTTCCAATAATGTGGGTATATTTTGATCTAGATTTGAAAGCCAACAAAAGAAGCATGTGAAAATAATAAGATTTAGAGAATACCGAAAGGTTCAAACTTGATAGGAACTTGATCAATGCTTAAAGGATCAGTGCATGGAGAAGTAGAAGATAAGTCGAATGACGGAAGCACCAAAAGAATTACACCTGATTATGGCCCACTAAGATTCTAAATACTTGACACAATAGAACATATCCAATCCATATATATAAATGTTGGGAGGGTGATGTACAACTGAAAACTATCTAAATGAAATAAATGCATCTCATAGATGTTCAAGTGATCTAGCAACCATTTCCAACAAGAATGGGGTCTTTTTCCCACTATGCTAGCTGGGCATGATCCTATGTCGGAAGATCTTAATAACAAAAGTTTGCTATAAAAGTGATAGGGCTTTTGGATAGATAAGATATCAAAGGATCGAATGCAGCCAGCAAGCTAGGCATGATGTAATATGGCATAGATCCAGGTCATGTCAATCAACCATGTTTAGTTCATTGGAGTTGGGAATGCTTCCAAAGTGACCCAATAGGCTGGTGGAATCTTTGAAATAGCAGTAATCCACTTCTAAGGTAATGATGTTTTTAGCTGCTTAAGAATTATAATATGTCTATAAATACTATAATGCAAAATAAAAGCGTGTCAGCTCTTACAAGTTTACAATTCATATGTATATATGGATTACTTGCATTTTAATACAAATTGATTGATGTTTGACTTCTGGTTTGATTCATTTACAAAGCATGTATGTATTGATGACTGCTTATTTCTAATTTAAGCATGTTGAATGTTTATGGTATTAATTCTGAATCCTAGATTTTTATTGTACTCATTCACTTTTTTGGAATTTACGGTTTGATTAAGATATAGTATATTTAAATTTAATGTTTTGTAATTCATTACAAAACAACTGGTCTATTAGGGAGTTGATTGTTTATATGTGTGATCCTTGTTCTTGCTTATCTCTTGATGATGTCTAATTTGTACCACTGTAAGTTTTTCCTTCGACCTTTTTTATCTCTTTCATCACTATTTTTCCCTCACATTTAGGTATAGTTAGATGGCGATCCAAGGAGCCGACATCCTCCAAAGATTGACCGTTGCAGTTCTCACAAGCTCCTTGGTCATTCAATGTTGGTCAAGGTCTGGGGATGCACAAACCTTTCCATTAGATAAATTATTTGACCAACACTAATAGTTGGGAAGCACTACAAAATCTAATATTTTTCATCAACATTACCCTAGATTTACAACAAATTATTATGGATATTTTAAGGTTTAAAATTGAAAATTTTTCATCAACCTACTTGAGCATTCTTTTATCTCATAAAGGAAATAAAAAGGAGCTCTAAGTCTTTTGTTTAGATATAATGAAAGCTTGTTTGGCAGGTTGGAAAAGCAAGTTCTTAATCTTGGATAAAAGGCTACAACTCATAAAGATTACATTGTAATCCATACTTATTTATATGATGTCACTTTCAATATTGTTAGTAGGTATAGCATTAGAAATTGATAAAATTCAAAGATACTTTCTTTGGAAAGGACGCGAGAAAAAATTTAGGTTTCCTCTTTGTAAGTGGGATAGGTTTGCAAATAAAACTTATTGGAGGCACATTCTTGCAAAATTGCAGACTTTTGAGTTTGTCCTTAAGGGCAAAGCTTTGTTGGAGATTATCCAAATATTAACAATATATAGGTTCTCTTGATACAATGAAATTATTTAGGAAAATAACCCCACCCAAAGGATCATCAAGATGGACAAGTTCTTGTGACAAAACTTGGGTGAAAAGTTACTACAAATTCTAACATTATTTGGTGTAATATCCTTAAGGCTAAATATAACTTTGATTATTTCTTAGCAGATTTTTTCTCATTGGAGGGTCGGTCTTCTGGAATAGCCTCATCAAATCTCGTAGGTTCCTCAAGTCTTGTTGTAGTTGGATTATTGGAAGTGGTGAGGCGCATAATTTTTGGGATGATATTTGGGCCAAGGAAAGTCCCTTAGGGGATAATCCGCCTCCCTTGTTGCTCATTCTAGAACCCACGGGCTTGAAAAGGAGGCAGACTTTATTATAGTCCAAGATGGACATAGATTTTGGCCTCCCTCCCTTTTAGGGCTGGTAGTTGATGCAGATGTAAGATTGTGGCGTGCTTTATTGGTGGATTTCAGGCTTATTGTGGTAAGTAATGTTTTAACAGATGATAGATTGGTGTGGACGGGGGACTCGGATGGGTCCTATTTGGTTAAATTTGCCTACGTTGCTCTTAGCTCAGTGGAGGAAGACTTATTTCCTATAAATAAAATTTGGTTAGAAAATCTCACTCCAAAGATTAACATTTTCTATTGGTTGGATGTGCAAAACAAAATCCTCTCGATCAAGAATCTTCTCAAGAGGGGGATGTGCCTGGTCAATAGGTGCTATTTATGCAAGAATGATTGGGAATCAATGACTCATATTTTACTTAGGTGTCATAGTGCGCAAAAGATTCTAGCTTCCATTCTCTCTTGGTTAGACGTTGCTTGGGTGTTTCCTAATTCCTTAATGGACTGTGTCATCCAATGGAAGTCACCCTTTCTTTCTTCCTGGTTTAAATATTTTTGAAAATTTCTCCTCCCACACTCCTTTTGGGGAGTGTGGAAGGAAAGGAACTCAAGGGCATTCAAAGAAGTGGAAAACAATATCACCCAAATCAGCCTCAAGATTCTATGGAAGGTGTCATAAAATGTGTCTTTAGCTCTCAGCAATTTGAATCCTTCAAAATTAATTATGGCACTCTCCCCAAGCGAGTGATTGTTGGAAGAACAGCTTGGTTTTGTGTCGTTAGCCTACCTTCCTCCTGCTCCTGACCCGAGGAAGGAGGTTTGTTGGTCTCCTCCACCCGTTGGGTGGTTCAAACTTAACTTTGATGATGCCTCTAAAGGCAACCCTGACTTAGCTGGCATGGGAGGTGCAATAAGGGACAACAATGGTGATCTTATTATGGCTTACGTGGACTACCTTGGAGTCCAATCTTCCACTGTGGCTAAAGATAGAGCGGTCTTCATTTTCTTGGAGTAGCTTAAGAACCTTGGCATCAAAAATGTAATTATTGAAGGGGATTCCCTATCCATCATCAACATGCTTCGTGGAGTTTCCCATCTAGGATGGAAAATAGCTAATTTAATTAATGAAGCAACTTGGCTTGCTCATTCCTTTTCTAGTGTGGAGTTCTCCCACATTTTTAGAGAAGGCAATTCAGTGGTTGATCTCTTAGAAAACTTAGGAGTTCATTCTCAAGGCTTATCTATCTGCAGTGGGATTTTTCCATTGATATTGTACTTTGCATCAGGGAGGAAGCTCCTTAACTCTTGTCATATTTTGGTTCCTTTTGGAGATCTAGACGATTTGGTTGGTGCTCGTAGGTTTAAACGCTTTATGGTGTGTATTGGCCTTTATTATACTGTCCCCTCAGTACGTTCCTGCCTTCCTTGATTGTCCCTTCCAAATCCTTGTGACGTCACCCCTTCTTTGCCCAGGCTTGTCGAGCGTTGCAGCATGTTGTGACTTTCAAATGTCAAATGATTCATTTATTTGGATTGATAGTTTCTAGCCCCCCGTGTTGTCCTGCTATTATTTAGGGCCGATTTATTTGTATTTTGCTCCCTGGCTTGCCTTAGTGAGGGTGGTGTGAACTCCCTCGGTTCCCCTTCGTCCAGGGGTGCTTGCCTCATTTTGTAATATCGTGTTGTCCTTATGGATAGGCCTCCCTTAAGAAGGTTGTCTTGTGTTTCAATTAACCTTCGAACTTACTCGTTGTATAAGATAGTAGGGCTCATTTCAAAACCCTCTTTTAATATTAATACCAAAAAAATAAAAATAAAAATAATTAAAATAAATTATTAACAAAATCTAATTAAAATATCTTATGATTTTTCATCAAAATTTAAAATTCTAAATTTGTAATAGTTAAACCCATTTTACTCAGGTTTTGATTTTTAACTCTAATAGTAAATTAATTCATAATCTCAAAATTTTAAAAATAAATATAATAAACAATAACTTTATTTTGTTTTAAATATTTAATATATAAAAATATTATTAAATTATGAGGGGATGAGTGTGTATGGTTGTATTTTTTATATAGACAGAAGAATTGGTTACATTCACAGTTCTTTTCTACTACCAAGCAAGGTTCAAATTTTGGGGCTGCCCTCTATAATCTCTAGGTCACCTCATTGTTGTTGAATCGACGTGAGGGGGAGTATCTATATGTGTTAATCCTCTATTGATAAGTTTAGCTTTTGACCTTACGGGAGGTCATGACTGAAATAAAAATGCAAGGTTTCTCACATTTTCAAAACTATATATAATTTTCATTTTTTTATTTTTAAAAATTAATTATATTAAAAAACCTTTGGCGAATAATACTTTTATTTTAAAAAAACATTTCAAAATTTTCTATTACAGTGATAATTTCACTTCTATTACACGATTTGTTTTTTCAAAATTTAAAAAATAAATAATTGTATTTTTTTTTTGGTTTAAATGTTACGCTCCATACACAAACTTATACTAGAGTGTTAGTGTTATTGTCTAGTGCCATAGTTCTTTTTTAACCATTGTCTTTTTTTTTAGTCAATTTTCTTTTTACATCTAATTTTTTAAATAAATATATTTAATTTCAAATATAAAAATAATTATAGTTTTAATTATTATTAACAAAATATTATTTATTTATTTAAATATAGTAAATTAATTAAATTATTTTTAAAATTTTAATAGATAATAAAGTAAATATGATTTTAATTTTAACAACTAGATTGAAATTTATTTTAGATTGTGTTATCTCAAAGAAATAAGATGGTTTTATTCATGGTAAACAAATTCTTGATAGTATAAAGAGGTTATACATTCTCTTCATTTTACAAAAAAAAAAAAAACAAGTATGCTTTTAAAATTAGATATGAACAAAGCATATCACATATTTTCTTGAGTTTTTTTTTGCATGATATTCTTAAAAAGTATGGTTTTGATTACAATTGGTGTGAATAAATTAAATATTGTTATAGCACTATAAAATATTTTATTTTGATCAATGGTTCTCTAGCTAATTACTTCAAATCATTTGGTGGACTCAAGGTCCCTTCAAATCTTATCTCCAATTTGTTTATGATACTTTTTTTACAATATTCCCTCAATCAACGAGGCCATGGAGTTTAAATCAATATTATCATGCTATGAGAAGGCTACTAGATAGTTGGGTAGCACTACAAAATCCAAGATTTTTCATTAACATTGCCTCATATTTATAACAAATTATTATTGATATTTTAAAGTTTAAAATTCAAAATTTTCTATCAACCTACTTGGACATTAAAAGTTAATTAAAAGGAGCTCTAAGTCTTTTGTTTAGATAGAATGAAAGCTTATTTGGTAGGTTGGAAAAGAAGTTCTCAACCATGAAGAAAAGGCTACAAATAAAAGACTACTTTGTAATCCATATTTATATGATGTCACTTTAAATATTGCTAGTAGGTCATTTGATAAAATTCAATGAGACTTTCTTTGGAAAAGATGCGAGAAAAAATTTAGGTTTCCTCTTTATAAGTGGGATAGGGTTTGCAAAGAAAATTTATTGGAGGCACATGCTTACAGAATTGTAGAATTTTGAGTTTGGCCTTAGGGGCAAAGCTTGGTTGGAGATTATCCAGATATCAATAATATATAGGTTCTCTTGATACAATAAAATTATTTAGGAAAAGAACCCTACCCAAAAGGATTGTCAATATGGAACTTCAAATCAGATAATTTACAATTGATAAAGAATTATATTAGATGGTTAGTCAATGAAAGGAATTATACCGATTTTTGGTCTCTTGCTTGGTTTTATCCTCTTATCTTTGAATCAAAATGTCAACCATTGTCTTAGGCATGCCTAGCTTGTAAAAGTCCAACAAGTCAAAGACTACTAATATGAGCAACAACTCCAGTTCATTAATTCCTATTAGTAACTTAGTTGAAGGAGAGGAATTCAAACAAAATGTAGGTAAACTAAAAAAGATGCTTCAAGAGTTTTATTTGCCAATTTTTACACAAAAAGTTGAGCTGGTTTGAAAATTTTCATTGGTTTGGAATTTATTAAAAGATAGTGGATACTTGGTTAAATTGTCATATGAGGATTTAGAGTAATCAAAAATTCCTAATCTCAAATATTTTCCTTCGAAGAATGTTTGATCACCAGACACTCTTCCTAAGGCCTCAAATTCCTTTGGTTAGTAGTTCAAAGTAAGATTTTATAGGAGAGAATTTATAAAGAAGAGGATATCATGGACCTTTCAGATGTGTCTTATGTGAGAAGGATTTAGAAACAACAAACCATTTATTTCTCCATTGTCCCTCTATTTGAGGTTACTTTTTTAAAAATATAGAAATAAATTGAGTGGCTCTATTAGCATTGAAAGAGTTGATAAAAGTTGGATTATTATTTTAAAGCTAAAGCATTATGTATTCTATAGAGAATTGAACCCACCATTATTTGTTGGAACTTATGGCTTGAAAGGAATAATAGAAATTTTAAAAATAAATCTCAATATTGTGTTTAAGTTTGAAATCACATTATTATTAAAGGCATTCTCTTGGAAATGTGAGCATATTTATAAAGAAAAAAATTGGGTAGCGCATAATCTAGCCAATCATTGTGTTGATTTTCATTTTCATAAAATTCAAATTTTAAAAGGCAACTAGTCAACTAAGATTTTATCTCTTAATAAAAATGATGTCAAAGAACTTATTGTGGAAACATAGCACTCTGAAGAGGTTGAAGAATATATTTTATAAAAAAAGAAATAAAAATATTTGTGACAGAAATACATGCTAGATATGGTTTAATTGATCTAATATTTTGGTATTATATATATATATATATATATATATATATATATATATATATATATATTGTTTAATTGGTACACAAAAATGTATAAATTTTGATAGTTTGATTGTGAGTGGTCCAGATAGAAGCCATATCTCTCTCTATTTATATATATGAATGATTTTGTTTTAATTGGTGTACAAAAAACTTTTAATCAATCTATTTGTTACAATTATAGAAAAAAATAATCAAATTTCCAATAAATATTGCACCTAGTTTATCTCTGTGTGTGTATTTATTGGTACTAAGAAAAATCTTCTAATCTTAATTGTTAAAAATATGGCAAATTGTGTGTGTGTGTTTGTATTGGTACTAAGAAAAATCTTCTAATCGATTTAATTGTTAAAACTATGGCAATTTTTTATCAAATTTATAATAAACATTGCACCCAAAAAGTAGGTTTTAACGGTGAAAATTAAGATACTTAATTTTTTAAGCTCATGTCCAAAATTTATATATAAATTTTTTTATCAACTTAATTTTCAAAATATATAATATTATTAGAAATAAATTGTTAAAGCCTAATAATTATTTTAAAAAATTGATTTTATTTTTAAAGTTATTTTGAAAGAGCTTACTAGATTTTCTAATTATAAAGAATCTTAAATCCAATCTTAGTTTATTTTATTTGTGCAACATATTAAATTCTTCTCTAGCAAAAAAATCATAATAAATTTTATTTTATTTTTATTTAAATAAAATTATATATATACAAACGGGCACACTCACACATAGAGAGAGAGGATCTCATGTTTTATCTCATCCAATACAAATAATCCTACAGGTCTATGTAGTAGTTCCCCGATCAAGGAATAATTTGACTTCTAATTTGATCAAAAATGTATCCCAATTTCATCTTATCAAAACATAATTAGACAAAAGGGTTTATAGTCTCTTCCAACCTAGAAATATAGTCTGAATCCCCATTATCCTTATTAATTATAATTTAACCTACTAAAATTGCATGAAATTAAAATACATGCAAAATTAATTTTAAGGTTTAGGTTACGAAGAATTAAAATGAAAATGTGGTTGTAATCATACCAAGGAAAGAGTGTGATCAATCAACACATGAGATTCTGAATAACACTAATGTTCTCATTAAATAAAATATGAAATGGTGAGGCAAATGATAATATGTGAAAAATGGTTATGCCTCCTACACATTTTGCAATTTAAGAGGGCAATGCCACTAATGGAGAGTAAAATACTTAACAATTTTCTTCAAATTTCATTAGTTACAAATCACAATGTGGGTTTCATAGAGTGTAGCTTTAAATTCTCATGGTCAAAACATGTTTACAATGGAGCAAATGACTCCTATTTATGGAAGAATTTTCTCGTAAGTTACTTGGGGTGAGGAACTATTACTTCTAGTAAAAGTAAATGATTGGTATTTCTAATAAATTGATGCATCTCCAAATGTCACATGCCTCTAAATATCTTTGAAAGGCTAAAATGAGCTATTGTTCCACTACGTGCCAAATTTTACTCTCTAAGTATTATTTTAGGATTTGTACCCTAATTTTTATCCCTTATTTTAGGATTTGTACCCTTATTTTAGGTCAATGAGTGATTCATTATAGGAAGTGAGCAAATCATTTACCTTTGTTAGTGATACACTAAATGACTTTGTGCACTTTGCTCCTATCATCCAATTGGTGAATTCTACTAATAGATCACTCTTGAAGTAATTGATACTTTCAAAATAAATTGACACTTACCTTACACTTAGTAAAAATTTGAGGGGGTTTGCAAGACATCAATGGACCAATTTTATTATTTTACATCATTCCAAAATTGTTATTACCAATGTAATAACATGTCACTATATTGTTGACGACTTCATTAGACATTAAGATTTTTTTGGAAAGATATCCTAGATCCTACCTTTATACTTAGGCATGGAGTCTTCAAAAATTGAATCCCTATTGCAAAATATGAAAATTATTGTTGTCCTACTTTGTATTTTATTGTAATAACCTTAACAACTTCTGCCATTCCTCATCTCCTAGAAGTTGAATGTTGTCTGAATCCTCAAATTCACCTGTTAGATCTTCATATTATTTTTTGACAACTCACCCTATTTCCCATTTAGTTATTGTATTTCCTCAATGATGTCACCATTTAGGAGTTTCATTTAGGAGTTACGACTAGCCTCTAAATTTATTTAATCTTTTTTTATTCTAGGGTTTTCAGAGAGGCTTATATATCTATGCATGCCTCTATGCATCAATAATATTCTTGCATTTCTTGAGCTATTCTCTTTAGTCTCTACATAGTTGCTATGCTTGTGATGTTAACATTGTGAAAAGAAGCTTCAACACATTTTAGAAAATTTCCTTATAGCAAATTATTCCTCAACCTATTTAATAATTTATATTACTTTTTTAGGGTTGTGTTTTGCCTAACACTGAAAGTGGAAGTACTTATGGGTATTTATCACATCTATCTTGATTTTGATCCAAAGGATTGAACCAATTGAATGTCAATATTTATGATGCGAGGAGCATCCGACGACAGTAGAGCAATCTTGCACCTTTCAAAACTTTTTGTTTCAATTTTTTTTTTCTAAGTACTTTTCTTCAGTTTTTCCCAAGGGGGAAGTTTGTGTAAGGCAAGGGGGAAGGGGGTCGTGAAATCATGACCTCAAAAGCTACAAAAATGGTAAGGGCAAGTTTCGTCATGATATCGCGATGTCGCGATATCATGACAATATTTCAGAGCAAGGCGTAGGGGGGAGTCACGATATCGTGACAATATTTCAGAGCAAGGCGTAGGGGGGACTCCTGTCACGATTTCGTGACCTGTCGCGATATCGCAACCAGTGAAAAGTTACCACATGGCAGTATTTCCAAAGCAAGGTGAAAGACAAAGCTAAAGGCTTTAGCAAGGCGCAGGCAAGGGTGGGGGGTCGCGAAATCATGACATGTCATGAAATCGTGATCCCAAGTGGCTCGGCATGACGAAGGCGAAAGGGGGTCATGAAATCATGACCCTAATGGGCTCGACAGGGTGAAGGCACTTTTGGTCGCGATATCGCGACATGTCGCAATTTCGTGACCTGTCACAATATCGCGGCCAATAAGAAGGCAGACCGAAGTTTGCACGCGGACGGCCAGGCAAGGCTGAATTTGGCACGTGGCTACCACGTGTGTTAAAAGTAGCACAACCAGTTGGGGGTAAGGTTGAAATTGACACACGAAAGCATACATGTATTAATTCAAAATTGAGGGCCACGTAATTTGAAAAGAAAGATGTCATCCACGCATATGTTTCTTTTTATTATTATTTCTGGTAGAACAACAGTTACAGGCGATGGACATTAAGGATGGGACAGTGGTGCAGAAGAACAGTCTGACCAAAACGGCGGTTACAGGTCAAGGGAGGCCATTAATGCAAGCTTCATGACGGATCGGGCAGTTGCCCATTTATGGCAGACAAATTTGAAAACTCGGCCGAGGGGGAAAATCAAATTTGAAATTTTGTTAGGCGGGGGGCATTAATTGCTAGAGGGTCGAGACCTCGATAAAAACTCATTTTAATGTCTTCTTGGGTGGTGGTGGACTGAAGAACGAAGATAAGTAGCACAGTTAGTGAGACCGAAGCCAAGCTTGGTCATTATAAATCCTACGGGCTATTTTATTTTGGATGTGTGTATAATTTTCAGAAGTTTTTAATAAAAAAGCATGAAATTAGTGAAGGTGTGATATTCTAGTCCCCATCAGTGGTATCAGAGCTGAAAGTTCTTGAGTGTGTAACAGATCGTCGGATGTGAGGCAGTTACACCAGGATCTGTGGGAAGGCTCGTGAGAAAGTGAGAAGATGCCTCCGAGAAGAAACCCCATTGGTGGGAGAGGCATGGCAGTAGCAGATTTCCAAGCTTTGCAGCGGCAAGTTCAGGCCTTGCAAGAAGAACTGCACAGAGGATATGAACCAAGAAGAGATGCAGACAGTGAAGATGAAGTAGATGAAGAGGAAAACCAGTTTGAAGAAGAAGAAGAAGTTGTAGATCCGACACAAGCCAGACTATACAAGGCCATATCCCAGATCAGGAAGAGGCCGAAGATAGAAGTTTCCACATATTCCGGGAACTTGAATCCAGAGGAATTGATTGATTGGATAAATGACCTGGAAGAATACTTCGAGTATGAAGAAGTTGAAGATCCCGAGCGGGTCAGATTTGCCAAAACCAAATTAAAAGGTCATGCCAGCATATGGTGGAAGGAGGTATAGCTGGAACGGAATAGAAGAGGAAAAGAATGGATAACAAGATGGGAATGGATGGTTGAAAAATTAAAAAGGTAGTTTATTTTGATAGATTATGAGTTGGATCTGCTAAGAAAAATGCAGGGTTTAAGACAGATGAATAAAACTGTTCAAGAATATACGGAGGAATTTTATAAAATCTCCATCAGAACCAGCCATTTAGAAGCAAGCAAAGAAAATGTGGCCTGTTATATTAATGGGTTGAGACCCAGTGTCCAGGAAGAGTTGAGCTTAGTGCGGGTGAGCACCATTGAAGATGCTTACCAGTTTGCTCTGAAGGTTGAAGAAAAATTGAACAGAAGGTTTGAGAGCAAGCAAAAAGGAAGAGGGCCTGGAGGAAAGACCGGTGGAAGAAAGGAGGAAGGAAAGGAAGATAAGAAAGAAGAGGTTAGTAGCAGCCGAAATCAGAAAGAAGATGAAGAACTCAAACCGCAAGTTCAGAACAATGGCTATCCAAGAGGAAGAGGTAGATCTGGACACGGGTATGGAAGAGGAGTGTTTTGGGGAACATGTTTCCACTATGGAGAAGAGGGGCATCGGGCATATGAGTGTCCCTAGCACCTCGAGAGAGTGAACAAGAAACAAGTGGGTCCTGCCAGAGTTGCTGTGGTAGCGAAAGATGCTGAATCAAAACATTCTGAAGAAGCTGAGAAGGGAGAAGCCATGATCGTGAGGAGAACCATGTTGATTGATGAAGACAAACCTGAGCAGAGGAGAAGCCTGTTTTGCACACGGTGCAAAAGTGCAGGCAAAGTCTGTAATGTTATTATAGACAATGGGAGTACAGATAACTTAGTCTCTAAGGAGATGGTTGCTAAGTTACAGTTGGAGAGAAGGAGACACCCGCATCCATACCGGATTGCATGGTTGCAAAAGGACCACAGAGCATGGGTCCGTGAATAGTGTTTAGTCACGTTCCATATTGGGAGATACCAGGATGAAGTCCTGTGTGATGTTTTCCCCATGGATGCTTGCCATTTGTTGTTGGGAAGGCCATGGCAGTTTGATCGGAGTGCAGTGCATGATGGTCGTGCAAATACGTACTCCTTGATGAAATATGGAGTGTGGCACAAGTTGAAGCCATTACAAACAGAGGATGAGAAGGTGTGTAGCAATGCCAGAATTTGTCTGGTAGAGGGCAAAATTTTTTTTTGCCAGGAGACGAAATTTGAGCAGGTTGCAAAGGCAGATGACTGTTTGGAGGTGTTACAGAAGACGCAGACAGAACAACATAGAAGTGAAGGTCACTTCTCCTTTTTACCCCGGGTGTCTGATGCAGGAGCATCCGGCGACAGTAGAGCAATCTTGCACCTTTCAAAACTTTTTGTTTCAATTTTTTTTTTCTAAGTACTTTTCTTCAGTTTTTCCCAAGGGGGAAGTTTGTGTAAGGCAAGGGGGAAGGGGGTCATGAAATCGTGACCTCAAAAGCTACGAAAATGGTAAGGGCAAGTTTCGTCGCGATATCGCGACGTCGCGATATCGCGACAATATTTTAGAGCAAGGTGTAGGGGGGAGTCCTGTCACGATATCATGACAGGTCACGATATCATGACAGGTCACGATTTCGTGACTTGTCGCGATATCGCGACCAGTGAAAAGTTGCCACATAGCAGTATTTCCAAAGCAAGGCGAAAGACAAAGCTAAAGGCTTCAGCAAGGCGCAGGCAAGGGTGGGGGGTCACGAAATTGTGACATGTCACGATTTTGTGACATGTCGCAAAATCGTGACCCCAAGTGGCTTAGCATGATGAAGGCGAAAGGGGGTCACGAAATCGTGACCCCAATGGGCTCGACAGGGTGAAGGTGCTTTTGGTCGCGATATCACGGCCAATAAGAAGGCAGACCGAAGTTTGCACACGGACGGCCAGGCAAGGCTGAATTTGGCACGTGGCTACCATGTGTGTTAAAAGTAGCACAACCAGTTGGGGGTAAGGTTGAAATTGACACGCGGAAGCATACATGTATTAAGTCAAAAGTGAGGGCCACGTAATTTGAAAATAAAGATGTCATCCACGGATATGTTTATTTTTATTAATATTTCTGGTAGAACAGCAGTTACAGGCGACGGACATTAAGGATGGGATAGTGGTGCAGAAGAACAGTCTGAACAAAATGGTGGTTGCAGGTCAAGGGAGGCCATTAATGCAAGCTTCATGGTGGATTGGGCAGTTGCCCATTTATGGCAGACAAATTTGAAAACTCGACCGAGGGGGAAAATCAAATTTGAAATTTTGTTAGGCGGGGGCATTAATTGCTAGAGGGTTGAGACCTCGATAAAAACTCGTTTTAATGTCTTCTTGGGGGGTGGTGGACTGAAGAACGGAGAGAAGTAGCACAGTTAGTGAGACCGAAGACGAGCTTGGTCATTGTAAAGCCTGTGGGCTATTTTATTTTGGATGTGTGTATAATTTTCAGAAGTTTTTAATAAAAAAGCATGAAATTAGTGAAGGTGTGATATTCCGGTCCCCATCAATTTCTTTGTATTTAAAATTGTCTCTCATTCCTTCAATATGACTAGTTCTTTTTCGAGCTTATCAATTCTTTGATATCTCACTTGTTGGGCTTCTTGTAGTTGTTTTACATGATCCTCTAGTTGGAATTTTTGTTAATTACTTTACCCCCTCAACTAGTGCTATCCCTACGCATGTTGTGAGATATCCTCTAGTTCTTGAATTTTCTTCTTGATCTTATCAAGCTAGGATTTGAGATCCTCAAATTCCTTCTTAATCGATATCTCTCAAAAGTATCCTTCTTTAGTGCCTCATTTTCCCATTCAAGTTGGTTCTTGTTAGTCTTTAGTTGTACCACTTCTACCTCAAACTTGTTGTTCTTCTTCTCTATGCCTTATCCCTTCTTGCTCATTGGCTAAAATTAATGTTCACACTAACAAAATACTCATTTGAGAGATGAACTATTTGGTAAGTATCTATTTGCATAAATTCTACCTTAAATATCCTAGTAGTAAAGTTTATAAGGGATGTTGTAGTCTTGGATGAGTCACTTTTCATTGCCTCCATGATGACGATATTATCTATCCTATATGCAAAATATGACCACAATAACATTGCATCATGATAGGTTTTATCCCTTAATTGCTTGTACTCCTTCTTTAATATCTTATCCTCCATTATGAGGCATCAAATTCCTTTTAGGTATTTATTTCCTTGAGCTCACATATCATATTCTATAAAACTGCTTGACTTGGCCATCTAGCTGAAATGGATTCTAGGGGACCTTTTTAGACTCAATTATAATTTATGGATTGGGTGACATCATTGCCTATAGTAGAATCAACTTGGTCTGAGATAGACGGTGACATGTTTGGGTTGAAATTGTGGGAAAAGTTATTTGAGTGGATATTGACATGAAGGTTGTGAGCATGGAATGGGTTGGCCTTGAAGCCACTTGTACCAATATTTTTTCTAGTGGAGGGATCAATTATGAATGAGGGAGTGATGGTAAAGGGGTCAATGTGTATGATAGGTATCAATGGTTGTGTAATGACACATGGATATATGGTAATTAAAATAGGGTGAATAGGTGGTGCCAAAATTGACCTGATAGTTAGAGGTAGGGTGTTTCTAAGAGAACCATGAGTTTCACTAGTGGATGTTGATGGAAGTACAATAGAAGAAAGGGTATGGGAAGAGTGAGAAGTAAAAGTAGAGAAATAAGTAGGAGCCATGGATAATGGAATGGATGTGGATATGGATGTGATAGTGGTAACAATTTTGGTTGTTCCAAAATTGGGTGGAGTTCCTCCTTGAGGTAAGGTATCTATTGTTATTGTTCCTCGGCCACTTCTATATTTTTGTATATGGAATTGTATCTCTCAAAAATTTACTTTCTCTTTCTATCTATTAAATTGTAAAATTGATGGCTATTAGTGTTTGTGTAGGATATATAATAATTTTTGGTGTAGGGATATACTATGGTCTTAGTAGACTTGGTGGGATACCTAGATAGTATTATATTGTTCTTACCTTATTTGTACTTCTTGGGTGTTACCAATCCTATATAGTAGAGAACTTACCATCAAAGTATCTATCTTGTATTAGCCTTATTGAAGTCCTTATTTTATATCTCATTTTTTTTCATGCTAGGATTTTTCAATATGAATACCCAAATTCCTCAAGGCCCCCAAATTTTGATGTTTCATATAAATATTTGGATAAAAATTATTATTTTCCCTAGTGTATAAGGAGATTAATTTAGGTGGATTTTTGTATCATCCCTTTAACTTATCCTCATATTTATGCATACTTCTTAGGGTGGTAAGATCTAGCTCCTTGTTAAGGTAGGCCTCTTTCTCAATAAAGTGCTTCTTATCATGTGAGAAGGTGTTCAAATCCTTGGATTTATATTATCTTTGAAATATCCAATTATATCATAGGACCACTTACCCCTAAGTTGCTCTAGCCTTTTATACATTAGTTTATCTTCTATCACTTGGTGGAATTCTTGTAGCTTAAGAGTGGTTTTCACAATAGGCTACTTGTGTGGGTAGAAGGTAGTTTCCTTATACCATTTGAATTATGTCAAGTACATGTGGTCTTGTTTCCTAGCATACTCAAGATTTAACATGGTTGGGAATAAATGTTGGCAACATGAAGGGCATGGCTAAAAAATCATAAAGGCATATGAAATAGTAGGTCCTCTATAGATAAAATATCCTTTAGGCCATTATTGATACTTAATTAGTTTCTTGTATTCAATATAACAATGTTGGGGTCTTCCCCCTCATATTTTCGATGATAATGTCATACACTTTGTCATAGAAGTAAGAAATATTATCAACTTCTTAATAAAATATGTCAACGCATTCCACTACAGAGAGGGGATATTCATTTAATCCCACTTTTTGTAGTTGTAAGGTTGGACCAATATTTCTTTTGATATATGATCAAACAAACTAAATATGAACTATTTATTAACTTCCTCTCCTTAAATCCTTTGAGTTTATTTTCCATCTAATTTGTGATGTACCTATTGGAATATATTATATTATTTTACACATGCCAATGTACCACCATGGGTACATCTATAGATTAGGAAAGAGTGTCATAGATTAGGATGAAAGTATTTACTTTATGCAAAGTAATAAATGCACAAGTGTGCAAAGTATTTTAGCAATGTAAATGTGCATAGTTGTCCCTAAGTACATTTGTCCATAGAGTATGAAGATGAAGAGTCCTCCATATGAAGAGTCACATTCCATTCCATATATGTGTATATGGATGTGATATATATATATATAGTGATAGAGAGTGATAGATTATCATATATAGTAGTTATGGAAGGTGATGAATAATGATGCATTTGAGTTCTTTATTTAATAGATTTCAAAATTTCTTGAGCATTTATCATTAACATTATTTGAGTTATTTTCTATAGTAGTTTATGAGTTTATATGCTTGATTTCTTAGCATTATTATATCTTTCACATTTGTAACTTTATTATGGATTTTGAAGCCATATTATTTTGAGTATTCAATCACCAAAATCTAACAATGGTATTAGAGCTATAACAATATTGTGTCCTGCACATTTAGCTTTAGCTGCTAAATTATATTGGAGGATGTTGCATAACCCCAATGCTCTTTGGTCCATTAATCTCCGTGCTAAATATGCTGAGAACAAAAGTCCTGAAGACCTTGTTCGCTATCAACTTCCTACCAAAGGTTCTCCCATTTTAGCAGTTCTTAAGACTGGTCAGGATTTGATAAAGAAAAAATTATTTTGGATCATTCATAATGGTCAACATGTAAATTTTTGGACAGATTCTTGGGATGGTCACAAGCCTTTGATAAATCAATTTCTTGATTGGAGGCCTTGGATGGAGGAGCTTCACCGAGCTAATTGGATAAAGGTGGCTAATTATCGTCGATACCATACTGGTAATTCAAAGGTTGGTAGATAGTGGATCCCTATTGAGGATTGGCCTATTCAAATCCCAAAAATGCAAACACAAGATATCCAAGACATCCTTCATATGAGATCCCTCTCTTTGTCCCATGAAAAAGATTGTTTTGGATGGAACAACACTACTAAGGGTGAGTATTCAGTTGCTCAAGGTTATTTGACCTTATGCCATAATAATCCCAACCATTATTCTGACATATTTTCTCAATTGTGGGTTCAAAAGCTCTGGCCTAATGTGAGGTTCTTTAATTGGATTTTATTGCATCGTAGGGTGCTTACTGGTGAGCAACTTATGAAGCATGGTTTTCATGGCCCTTTTAGATGTGAAATGTGTGAAGAGAATGTAGAAAATATAAACCATATTTTTATTGAGTGTACTTTAGCCTCTGAGCTATGGAGGAGAATGACAACTTTAATTGGCTTACAGTGGTCCAATTTTTTCACTTTTGAACAGCTTTGGAGGGATTGGCCTAATCAAGAGGGTGTTGATCATTTTATTAGGCGCTTAGTTTGGATGGGTTCTACCATTCTTCTTTGGAATATTTGGAATGAAAGGAACAACCAAATTTTTAATCAAGATAGGAAGGATATTCACTATATTTGGCAAAAGACCATAGCCAACTTAGTTGAATCAGTCCATCAACTCCTTAATCACCCCCAAAACTCCTACCAAATATGGGATCAAGTGATGCAAATATTTAAGATTAAACCTTCTAAGGGCAACCATCTTAAAGGGAATGTGAGTATTAGTAAGATGGATAGGACTAGAAATTGGCAACCTCTTCCTAAGGATTTTGGAAAATTCAATACTAATGGAGCCTCTAGAGGGAACCCTGGAAAAGCTAGTGTGGGAGGAATTGGTAGACTTTCAGATGGCTCCCTGGTTTTTACTTTTGCTGAGAATTTGGGTATTCTTTCCAATAACCTTGCTAAGGGGTATGGTATCCTTAGAGGCCTTCAGGAGGCTACTAAGGTTGGATGGGAAAAGGTGTTAGTTGAGTCTGACTCTCAACTTATGATTAATCTCTTGAAGACTCCTAAGAATCATAAGGTGGATTGGAGAATAAAAAGAATTATTGAGAAGATTTAGTTAATCCAGATGAGATTTTTGAAAGTTGATTACAATCATGTGGTCAAAGATCAAAACAAGAGTGTTGATGCTTTAGCTAATTGGGCTTTGGGCAAAGGTGATCTTACTTTTTATGGCCACCCTCCTATATGGTGGGCTTCTCAAATTAGGAAAGCTCTTCTTTCTATCATTTCTTTGGATGGTTCCAGTTCTGAAGGTACCTAGTTTCTTCTTGTTTTTTTTTTTTTGTTTCTCTTTGGTTCATTCAGTTTTTTTAGTTCCCTAGCTCATTCTATTATTTATTTTGTTTCCTCTGTTTATTCTTGCATTAATAGTCTTCTGGTCTAGATAGGTCATTGTTTTGTTCATTTTTTTTCTTTTGTCTTCTTTGTTTTTTTGTTTAGTTTTTTAAGGTGGGTGGGTTATTTTTTTTTTGTTTTTTTTGTGTTCTTTGTGTTGTTTTTTGTTGTTCTTGTGTTTTTGTTGTTGTTTTTTTTTTTTTTTATGTTTTTTGTTATTGTTCTTGTGTTTTTTTCGTTCTTGTTCTTGGGTTTCTCTTTGTTTGTGTTATTTCATTTTTTTATGTGTGAGTGTTTTCTATGTTTTTTTTTTTTTTTTTTATTGTCTGTTGTTGGTTGTTTTTATTTTTATTTTATTTATTTTATTTTTTAGGTTTTGGTTGTGTTTATTTTTCATGTTTTTTTGGGTTATGTCTTTGTAGTGTTCTGTTGTTTTTGTCTTGTTTGTGTTTTGTTATGTGGTTCTTGTGTTTTTCTATGTGATTTGTGTTGTGGTTTCTTTTATCTTATTGTGCGTGTTTGGTTGTGCTTTTGGTTTTGACACACTCAAGGAGCATGTTTTTTATTTTATTTTATTATTTTTTGTTGTTATTTACTTTTTTTAATTTGGTTTTGTGTTTGTTTGCTCCTTTGAGTATGTCAAATGTGGTAGGCCAGGTCCAAGTCCTGGGCATTTTTTGTGGAATGGATACCCCTACCTCCTTGGGTCTTACCCGAAAGTGGCATCCCTTTTAGGATGTTTTCCACAAATAAAAAAAAAAATATTGTGTCCTGCACAGGTTCTTAGTTGCAGAAGATATATCTATTGGTTAAGGAGAGATCAATAAAATTAAATGAATTACCTCTAGAAATGGAAACTAGAGAAGATAGCATTTCTCATAGTGTTGAATGAAAATCAATGATATTTAAGGATTTACATATTCCAAGAGCCAATTTGGAATAGAAAGGGATTTATAGGTCTTGAAGATAGACCTAGATATTAAAAATATCAAGATAAATCTAGAGGAGGTTCTATTCATAAGCTTGATAGATAGAGAGAGAATATTCTAGACTAGTATTTTATTGGAGTCTTTTCATAGCATTGAGGAAAACTCATGAAGACTAATATCTATCCTAGATTTACTTCCACTAGTTTTTGACATAGCTAGTGAATATTATTGATTCTAGAACTTTGGATATATCAGATTATTATTGTCTATGTTTTTTGTAGAAGAATAGTTCTTATAAGTTGAGAATATTTCTACAATGGATAGAAAATAATTTCATCTTATATTGCATGAAAGTCTATGTTATTTCCTAGTGTATGGATTAACTCTTTTTTGTAGAAAAGTAGACTTTGAAGTGAAGAACACAAGCTTATACTGAGAGGGGAGGGGGTTAATAGTATAAGATAAAAAAAATTACTTTTCAATACAAATGATAACAACAATGATATCAATGCAGTAATAAAAAAATGCACAAATCATAACACATATGAGAGATACATATTTAACGTGGTTCACCCAATATGGGATACATCAACGAAGAAATATTGCTTATAAATTTCTCAACAAATTTTTTGGGCACCAACCCACAGGAGAAACCAATCCCCTATTACAATGTTCATGGACACCAATCCATAGGAGACACCAATCCCCTCTCAATTTAATGGACATCAATCCACAGGAGACACCAATCCCCTCTCAAGTTCATGGAAACTAATCCATAGGAGAAACCAATATCCTCTCAAATTCATGGACACCAATCCACAAGAGACACCAATCCCCTATCAACTACGTGGATACCAATCCATAGGATACTCCAATCCCCTCTGCTAGTTCATGGATACCAATCCATAGGAGAAACCAATCCCTTCTGATCTGGTTCATGAACACCAATCCATAGGAGATACCAACCCCCTCTACTCTATTTCATGGATACCAATCCATAGGAGACACCAATATCCTTCCTCAAGTCTAGTCAAAACTCTACTCAGGTCTATCATCAAATATTCATCATAAACCTACTCAAATATGCTCCAAACCTGCTCATAAATCCTACTCAAATTTTCTTTAAACCTACTCATAAATCCTTCTTAAAATTACTCCAAATATTATCACAAATCCTGCTCAAATCTTCTCCAAAACCTACCTCAATTGTGCTCAAAAATTTGATCCAAAATCTACTTACAAACACTGCTCAACTACTCCCAAATAATGCATACAAAAAATGCTCATCTATTCCCAAACCTTGCATAAAATAATACTTATATATTTTCAAATATTGCATACAAAAATGCTCATCTATTTTCGAATATTGTATTCAATCAATGCTCATATATTCCCAAAATAATGCTCATCTATTCTCAATTCCAATCCACTTCATATTCATTAAGTTTGTCGCTTTCACATGTGTCACACAAAAAAGAAGCTCTATTCTAGCACTTGAATGCTTATTTTTTCTTATTTCCACATGCACTTCAAAACCAATATTAGTGCACAAATTTGCCCTACTATCTACTTCCAAGATCAATCATGAACAATCCATAAATTTACTCTTAATTTTTATCTATAACCATTGCACATTTACTATCAATTTTAGTCAAAGGTAATGCATAAGTTTTCTCACAAATCTAATCTATAACCTTTGCACATTTATTTTGAATTTCAATGAAAAACAATGCACACGTTTGTTCTCAAATGTGATCCATAACTCTTGCCCATTTATTTCCAATTTCAAGCAAAAACAATGCACATGTTTGTTCTCAAATCTGATCCATAACTCTTGCTCATTTATTTCCAATTTCAAGCAAAAATAATGCACATCAAATAATTCCTTGTACCTCCCACTATATGATAAAAAATATATTTTCCTTAACCAAAACCACCAGAGAAAGGAATTATATCACCATACCTCTAAATATACCTCAATGATAATGATCTTCTTTTACATGAGCTTTACAAACCTTTGCACAACCATGAGTTGAACCCCTGACCTACAAAAGCGCAACATTTTCACAAGCGCTCGTGACCAGTTGTGCTACCACAATAGGTTAGACAAAAAAAGACACCCAAATATTTATCCATGTTCTTGCATTCTCTCAATAGAAAAATCACATCAAAATAGTGTCAACCAGATTTGACCCTCTAACCTCCTACACAACAATGATCCACACAAAGCCACACAACCAACTACGCTACCCCAATAGGTGAAACCAAAGGAGCACAATGTGATATTTTTTCATCTCCTTCAACATGACATTGATCATATTCGACCCCCTAACCTCTTGTACAGTATCACTCCAAGTAAGTCTAGCAACCAGTTGGGCTACTCCAATAGGTGAAACAAAAAGGTTCACACATATATTTATCCTTGTCTTGTTCTTCCTTAAAATTTTGTTGCTCTTCTCCTCTTTCTAACATTTTCACTCACAACTTCGGATGTAATAAAAAATTTCATCACTCAAAGGTGAATTAATACCATGTATTTTTCATTTTCCAATTGCTTCAATTTTGTCCAAGGAGTTCGGCTCAAATTTATTTGCTTTCAAACTTTATAATTGCTCCCAAATATGTCGATGCTTTTTATTATAGAATCACTTTATATTATAATATTTTAAATATTATGATTTAAATATTATAATATTAAATTTTAAACCTATGTCCCTCTCTTGTAATATTTAAATATTTTTGTCCCAAGAAACTTTTAAACCTTTGTCCTTCTCTTGTAATATTTAAATTTTATATTTAAATATTATAATACTTTACTTAAACAAATTACCTTGCTTTGAAATATACCTTGGCTTGAATAATTTTCCATTGTTTTCTATTCACCAAGTCCATTTTTGACACCATTGATATGTTGTCCAACCTTATAAACTTCTCACCCTTTGAATACCATTCACCTTTGACATCAATGACAACTCAATATTTCCAACATGAAGGAGGTTCAAGAAGACGACCTCATTGAAGATTGAGAAGAACCAAGGATAAAGTTCTCATTGCAATATTGCAAATTGAAGAGACCCAAGAAGAGGTCACACTGAAGAGCTTCTATATTTGGAATATTGAAGACTGAATATTTAAGATAGATAGGTATTACAAAATATCCTATTATAGATAGGAGAAGTAAATTTTGGAGATACAAGAAAGAGATCCCATTGTAGAATTTCTATAATTGAAAAAGTCAAGAAACCAATGTAAGGTTTCACTAAAGTCTTAACTAAGAGAGTTGAAGGTTAAAATATTAGAAGACCTAAGAGTAGAGGTCTCAAGAAGATTTCATTGAAGAGGAAAATAGGGCTATATAAGTCCTTATTGTAGAAGTTCAAGTAGTGACAATTGGAGGAGGTTCTAAGAGTTCATGTCAAGAGATTACTAGTATAATAAGCACCTAATAAGAAGATATTGAGATGATTATTTCCATCCGAAAAGAAACCCAAAAGGAAAGAGGATTTGGCAAGAATTTTACCAAAATTTGAAAGATTTTTAAGATCTCAAGACATCTAGATTCTTGAGAAAGAATAAAATGAACAGAGTTAGATTTGAAGTTAAATTCAATAAGAATTTTGAAGAAAGTAAGAATATTGCAAAGATCATAGGATAAAAATTTGAAGAAAGTAGAAAGCTGCAATTTGGAACAACTTTGGAAAGCTTTTAGAGCATCTTTGGATAGCCAACTAATAGAAGGCTTGATATTAAAAGAGAGCAATAGATTTAAAGGTTTATGGACATCACCGAATTAGTTTTTGTAAGCAACAATTAGAGAGGTTTTGAGTTGTAAATTTGGACAACATTGAAAGATTAAAGCAAGCTCCATTTTGGAGGAGTTTTGGGATAGATTTGGAATAGATTTGAACAAAAAAGTACAAGTGGATTTAGCAATATTTAAGGAGGAGATATACTACATATTTGGATAGGAAAAAGGGTAGCATTTGTAGTGGAAAAATTTAGATATCAAGAGCACACATTTGAGGACTAGAAAGCAGATTTTGGGAAATAAATACAACTACAAGATAAAGAGCCTACAAGTGGTGATATCAAAGGAGTATTGCTACACATTTAGGATAACAAGCTATCAATAAGGAGACCTACAAGAGAATCCATAAAAGGTGTGTTAAATTTATATCATACAAAGTGTTATTTTAGAAACCTTATAAGTTCTTATTACAAGTTTTTTAAGAGCATCAATTAGAGCTATTAGGAGCTAGAGAAAAGGATTTTTTAGAGTGTCTCTAAGCCAAGGAAAAAATACACCATTGCACACCATTATCATTGTAGAAATTTACATA
Organism: Wollemia nobilis; assembly: GCA_028583015.1. Lineage (NCBI taxonomy): Eukaryota > Viridiplantae > Streptophyta > Pinopsida > Araucariales > Araucariaceae > Wollemia > Wollemia nobilis. Next base: position 3,804,716 of record JAQPPZ010003551.1, on the reverse strand, counting down.
TTATAACAGCTAGAGTTAAATATTGTAAAGAGCTTAAAAGGAGCAATAATAATATTAGTATATGTTGTTGTTATAATTAAAAGAAAATAGTGGTATTATCCTACATTATAGTGGGTCTAAATAGTCTTCAAAATCAAGGTAGATTTAAGGTTTTTAAAAACACAACATTTATATTACATTATTGAAGGAAATCACCAAAAATTATGGTAAAAGCCACCACTAGAATCACCACCAAACTGCATATGTTGAGAACCATTGAAGAGTGCAAAAGTGATAACCCAATCTAGGGGGGCAAGTGACCTAACAATGTCTAGATGAAAAACCACAAAATAGCATTCGATCCAAGGAGTATCATTGTGTAATAACCACCAAAGGAGCACCCAAGCAAAATAAAATTGCCACGAAAGAAGCTAGCAAAGAAGATCATGTGAAAGCTACCATTCATGAAGTTGAAGAGGCACCTGCAAATCTAGAAATAAAACTAGCAAAGAAGCTACATTTTGCTATTGAAAACATATCAAGGAGGATAAATATAGAAGTTTTTTCATTCACCAAGAAAGGATATGTTCATAACGTAGACTTTAAGCATATCACATGCACATCCAAGTGTCCAAAATGGAGATGTAACACCAGGGAATGTTAGAACTTCGAGCACCAAAAGTATGGTCAAAAGAGACATTACAAATTCCTCAAAGTGTGGGAAGCATTATAACACTACATGAGTGTTGGAAATTTTGAGTTATTTGTGTTGTCATTGATGTCAAGATTCAGTGTCAGGAATCAGTGTAGGACTTGGCAAAAGAAGGGTTAAAATATTTATATTTTAATCCGAAGAGATTTGATCTAAGATCTCGAGTTGCTTGGTCAAAAGTATGGTTAAATACCCTTAATAAAAGGCCTAAAGAAAATAATATTATAATATTAAAGGTAGTCAAAAAAGGCCCAAGGGAAAAAGAGGAAAACACCTAGGCTCAATGGAAATAATATTATAATAATTCATTGTAATATTAAAATTTTAATTATGCCTAAGGTAGTTTATAAATAGTTTATAATGTTTACATTAAAAAAATATTTTTAAATAATATTTTTAAATAACCCAAAGTTGGGTTAGGTTCCAAAAACCATTTATCTCCACCGAAATGCATTGGAAGGCACTTAATTAATTATTTCCATCGACATGGAGGAGAGGGAGGCATATGGTATAAATACCATAGCCTTTCCCAAAAGGAAAGTAAGTCTTCAAAAATTCAAGCACATGTGAATTAAGAGGGAATGCGACATAATTTCGTGAGCAAGCAAATCTAAGGAGAAAGATTTAATTTTTATTTAACCTTCGAATTCTGAGGAAGTCAAAGCGGTGAAATAAGAAGGGACCACCAACCCAAAATGGTTGGGCTAGCGATGATTTGAAATTGTGCAAAGGTTTCATAATGTGAGGTGTTGCATTCAATTTCCATCGATGACGTGGAAAGAGCATTTTTGGCTCTTGGTAGGCAAGGGAGAGTCAAAGCACTTTTAGCGCCTTTGACTCCCACCTGAGTGCTTAGCTCACGTAGCTAGGGAGTTATGGCTAAGATGATGTAGACGCTTTGACCAAGGATCGATCCCTCGGGGAGTACACAAGGAGGTATTTATTTATTCTTTATATTGTGTATTGTCCTAAGGTTGTTGATAGCACTCAAAACCCTTGGATTATTTATGTGCTTGGAGTGTAGAGTAAAGAGGGACAATTAGCACGTGAGGTTAATTTTTTTGTTAAAGAGTTTAGGGAGTTAAAAGGGTAAGGTAATTAATTTTTACCTTAGAGAGGTTGAAATATTTTAATTGAAGGTTAAAAATATATTGCACTATTTTATAAAGTTAATTACTTGAAAAATGCAATATTGAGTAGGGAGACATAAGTAGTGTTTGAATTTTTTCATGCATTAAAATTCTGAAAAAGGGTTATTGTGAAATTGAATGGTTGAAGTCTTTATTTGACAAAGTTTTAAGGTAATAAGGTGTACTTGAGTTTTGTTAATCTTGTAATATTTGAGTGAGGATTTTTGCTATCTAACCCTTGAGATTGGCAAAAAGGTTGATTGTGATTGAGACAGGTTTTGAGGTTATTTCTACATCAAGAAAAAGGTATGGGCATATATTCTTTGAGAGTGAAATATTGTTGGATTGAGTGTTGTAAATGTTAATTTGGAGTGAAAAGGATTTTTTGACAAGCATTGTTGAGTTTGGTTTTGAGATATCCAATATTGTTGATGAGGGTTTTTTCGGAATGAAGGTTGATGCTAGAAACCTTATTTGATAAGCATTTTTGGAAATATTGAGTGAGCCTTCATGTGCATGATTAGGGTTTGTGAAAGATCATGAGTATCATTGTTAAGTGAGATTTGTTTGATAAGCATTGTTAACTAAGCTATCATTGTTGAGTGATTGGTTGAGTGCAGTTGATTGAGCTTAGTTGATTGGAAGTGTTGGAGTGATAGTTCAAGTTCTGTGAAACAAATTGTTCTGTACTAATTTGAGAAAGAGTTTGAAAGTGATTGAGCATTTTTGAAACATATTAAGTCTCTAACAATTATCTATATATTTTTGTGGTTAAACAAAAGAGTTTTAAAGTGATTGAGAATTATTGTGAGTGTGAAGCATATTGAGTCTCTAACCATTCTCTATATGTTTTCGTGAGATTAAACAAGATTCTATGTGAAGCTTGTTTGTGTGATTGAAGAAATGTTTTGTGATAGATTGAGTTGAGTTGTATAAAGCTTTTGTGAAAGCTAGTGGACAGATTTGAGTAAGTCCTAGAGTGGACTTAAGGATTGAGTTGAGTAAGATTTTGTGGAATCTTACAATGCAGATTTGAGGTAAGTCTTAGTGAAGACTTGTTGAGCAGATTGGAAAAGTTCTAGTGAGGACTTGTTGAGCATATTGGACAAGTTCTAGTGAGGAATTTTTGAGCATATTGGACAAGTTCTAGAGAGGACTTGTGGATATATTTGAGGTAATTATTTAAGAAGACTTGTGAGTAGAGTTGATTGATTGATTTATTCAAACCTTGAGTTAAGGTTTGAGGCAGATCTAGCAGATTTTATTTGTGATTGGATCAAGATTTGTGTTAAGGCTTGAGGACAAATTTGAGGATAGATTAAGGATAGTTTTTGGTGCATATTTGAGGATAGGTTTGTGCCATACTAGAGACAGATATTGAGCAAATTTGTGCTAGACTGAATGACTATGTTTAGTACATATTAGAGATAGATATTGAGTAGATTTTTGCTAGACCGAAGGACTATTTTTAGTGTAAATTTAAGATAGATATTGAGTATATTTGTCCTATACTGAAGGACTATGTTTAGTGTATATTTGAGGATAAATATTGAGTAGATTTGTGATATACCGAAGGACAATGTTTAGTACAGATTAAAGATAGATATTGAGCATATTTATGCTAGATCGAAGGACTATGTTTAGTGTAAATTTGAGTCAGAGCTTAGAGTAAGATTTGGAGGTGACAAAGCAAAGGATAGTAGTCTCTAGTGGATAGAGATCCATTAGCCAGGATAGTGAGGATAGAGGTCTTCTAAGTGAGTATAGGAGTCTTCAGTGAAGAGAGATCCACAAGCCAGTGTAGTGGAGGAAGTAGTCTTCTAGAGGATCACCAACTAGAGTAGAGGAGAAGGAGTTCTCCTATGGATAGATATCCACAAATTAGCTAAGTGTATTGGTGTCCCCTATGGATAGATATCCAAAAAATTGATTAGGGAATTGGTATATCCTTTGTACAGAAGTCCATAAATATTTTAATAGGGAAGGGATTCCTAAGAGATTTATTGAGAAAATATTAGTGAAGTATTTTCTTCATGGAGTAGCCCACATTGGGTGAACCACATTAAATTGATGTTTCTATTGTGTGTGGTGATTTGTGCATTGTTTTTATTATCACTATTGATATTGTCATTGATATATTTCATAACATTGTTTTAGAAACAAAAGTAAAAAGTGGTCTTATACTATTCACCCCCCCATATCAGTATAATTTTGTGTTCTTTAATGGGACACTTGTCACAAGTGTTGGACACCTTCAAAGAGTCATAGGAGCATTGATATTAGTGAATCCATTTGTCATAAGGGAATAGAAGCACCACACAACCACAAGCTACATTAACAAGAGAGAAGGAAGAACTATAGTAACACTTATCACTCATCTTGTAAGGTTACAAGTGTTACTAAGGAAGGTGAGAGGTTTTTGAGTGCTCATTGCATGATATGGAATAGACTCATCAACCATAATAAAGGAGTAATTTTACATAGAGGAAATGATCCTTGACCAAGTTGGAAGGAGAGTTGATCAGAGAAGCACCTAGTTCTTCGAGCAAGTTCAAGTCAAGCATTAAAGAGGGAGTACCTAATGTAATAAAGGTATTGTTTAATACGTTTTTGAAGATAAAGTTTATTCTAAGTAGGAGTTATAAGGTTTAAAGTGAAATATTATCTAAGGTTAAAAATTAAATGTAGTTTTGAAGAGATAAGCAATATTTAAAACCTTAGAAAATTTGAATATTACCTTTAATCATATATTGAAGATTATTTTTGGAAATTGAAGCATTAATTTGGAGTTTTGTAAAATTGCATATTTGAGTTTACAAAACAAATTAAATATTTGTAAAATTGATAAGTTTGGAGAAATAAGGCATTCTACATCAAACTAGGAATAAAACTTGCAAATATTATTTTTATAAAATTTCTAAATTTCTAGAGTTGGAGGTATAAGGAATTCTACATCAACATAGTTTATGAAATTTAGAATTAAATATTATATTCATAAATTTGGAAGATAAAAGGAATTATACATAGAAATTTTTTATAAAACTACATTTGATAGTTTAATATCTAAATTCAAATTTATTAGAGATATAAATTTGAATATTTGTAAAGATTTGGAATCACATTCAAATCACCAATTGATTGATAAAAATAAAGTTGATATTGAAAATTGTATTGTCTTTCAAACATTAGAGAGATATAAGGTATTATACAAAACATAGAATTGAAAGAACAATATTGAAAATTGGGAGACAAAAGGTTGTCAACAATTCAAATATTATCCTTAATCTATCATTCACAACTAAGAAAATTTTAATTTTGAGATTGTTTCAAATAGTTGTTTGATAAAATAAACTAGGGAGTCATAAGTCTACCTCAAAGGTTTAATATTTTAAAATATTTTATTTACATGGAAGATATTATTAAATATAGAGGATTCAAGATATCAACATGGGCTGATAGACGGAAAAAACCAATATGGCTTAAACGTTTCTTTAAGAAAACACAAATTGACAATTCAGCAAGAGCAAATACTTTAAAGACATAGCCTAACAATATGATAGAAAATTTTGATGACAATCATCATGAGCATTCTCAAAGCATAGAAAAACATGTAGGACAATAATTTCTCCTACAAGTTTATGAAATAAGCAAAAGGAGAATTACTCCGGCCATTCATACATTGTTATATTATTTTATCAAGAAAATAGATGAAATTAAGTTGTTCAAAACAACATAAGAAAACATGAAATGCACTTACTATAATAGATAAGGACATGAAATGGCTGATTTTTGGAATTTGCATCCATGCAAATGTTGTGGGAAATAATATCATTCATATAATTTTTGTAAAAACAAGAAAGAATATTACTTGAATTTTGAAAAGATTCTAACTTTTAGACTACAATGCTTGTTTCAAAAGATTATTTCTAGAGCCTTTGCTAATAGTGAATATAAGAATGAAGAATAGGAAAAAATATTGTACAAAGATAAAGAAAATTAGAAATATACTAGAGATGTAATAATATATCTTTCTCGACAAGGATATCTGACAATAGATTATATTAGCAGCCCTAAATAGAATTTGAAGACAGGGAAAAGAAACCAAGCCAATATGAAGACTTGTAATGTGAAGAACAAAAGGATAAAGAAAATATTTTTACAAGGATCAAATGACAACACAACATCATCAAAGAGCTTATAGATTAACATCAATGATGAATACAATAAAGAATAATATAAAATTGAACAAGATGAAGAATATCTACACAACGAAGATACATATTGAAGACTAAAGTCTTCAATAACCAAATAATGTAATACATGAGGGTGTTGGAATATATTACATTATTTGGTACATGCCAATGTATAATCATGGGTATATTTATATATTAGAAAAAAAATTATAGGTTAGGATGAAAGTATTTTATTTATGCAATGTAATAAATGCACAAGTGTGCAAAGTATTTTGGTAATGTAAATGTGTATAGTTGTCCTTATGTACATGTGGCCATAGAGTAGGAAGATAAATAGTAATAGGAAGAGTGAAGTACAAGAGTCCTCCATATGAAGAGTCACATTCCATTCTATATATGTGTATATGGATGTGAAGGATATATATAAAGTGATAAAGAGTGATAGACTGTCATATACAGTAGCGATGGAAGGTGATGAAGTATGATGTATTTGAGTTCTTTATTCAATAGATTTTGAATTTTATTGAGAATTTGTCATCAAAATTATTTGATTTATTTTCTATAGTAGTTTATGAGTTTATATGCTTGATTTCTTAGCATTATCATATCTTTCATATTTGTAACTTTATTATTGATCTTTTTTTTTTTATATAATCTACATGGTGGAATCGGTAGCCGCCATGAATATGGGTAGGCTATCCAGCTTTTATGGCTGCCACAGTATTCTGCATTGTTCACCCCAGAAGTCGCCACATAGATCTTCATGCAGTCTGCCCCTATAACCACCATGCCATAATCATTTTAAACCTTTTACGCCGTTGAAAGCACCAGGAAAGGGACAAGTGTTCAGTCCGACGAGGACCAAGATTTGAACCTTGGACCTCCGCCTCCTTATGGGGTTTGGATGAACCAATTGGTCTACACCTCGAACCTAAAATATTTGTTTTTAGAGGACCATCAAGGTAAGCGGTCCAATGCAGTTTACGAGATGGATCGGGAGCAACGTTTTACGAGGTGGGTCGGGAGCAGTCCACCGAGTCAAGTTCCAACACATTTCAAGGCGGTTATAGAGGCGCATGTTGGAGAGTCAATCTTATTATTGATATTGAGGCTATATTATTTTGATTATTCAATCATCAAAAGCTAATAGTACCTAGCATAGTCAATCATCTAGGAGTGCCCTAAAAATATTTCCATTGCATGGAATAGGACAATGTGATCTTTAGAAATTTTTATATTAGACCTCTCTCTAATCACTATGAATATCCCCAACAACACCATCTAAGCATCATATTTTATGATCTATAACTCTAGTAGAATGATAAAGTTAATTACATTATTGGGGTTCTTTAGGTGGGGAATTAGAAAGTCCAACCAGTAGTTTATGCTACACATAGAGTGGAAGTACTTTTACAGTTTTAGATTGCGTGATTCTAATATCATTGGTTCATTGACAACTTTTATCATTTTATTTGTCTCCTTCCTTTACATAGAATTATTATTCGCTCCATTGAGGTGGTCATATTATCCTACTTGTGTGATTGTGTCTTTCTACACATGTTTCCACTAACTCAAGGTAGACCCAAATTTTGGGGACTATATTTATGGACAAGAGTAAAGTCCATATTGTCCTAATTCTCCAAGATCAAACATTAGTGAAGATCTATAATATTAGAGTAATTTTCTCATTTCCTATAGCAAAATACTTTTGGATTAATAGAGGGGTAAATGAGAAGCATGAATCCAAAGGAAGGTCTTTGGAAAGTGATATTTTGGAATGTAGTCATACCTTAACTCATCCTAGAATACTTCAATACCCTTAAGGGATCTAATTAGAGGCATGCAACATTTGGAGGTGCATCATTTTTTAGAGGTGCCTCCAAATGTTTTCTTTTACTAAGACTAAGAGTTTGTCACCCAATAAAACTCATGGGTAAACTCTTCCTATAAATAATAGGCATCCATCATAGATATATTTTGGACTTAAGGAGTTCAAATATACACTTTGTGAAGCACACATTATATTATTTTTTCATGATATTAATGATAAATTGATATGTATTTTGCTCTCCATTAGTGGAATTGTCCTCTTAGATTACATAATGCATGGTGATTGTGGTACCCTTTTTGCCCATCTTATCGTTTCTCTCATAATTTCAAATCATATGAATGGGAATGCATTATTTTTATTTAAATGTATCATGTGTTGATTTATCACACCCTCTCCTTGCTATGATTTTTATTGTATTTGCTTTAAATATCTTGTAGCCTAAACTTACAAATTTACATTTACTTTTTTTTGCATTTTATTTCATGCAATTTGATTAGATTAATTAGAGCTAGCAAAAATAGTTGAAAGCTAGCCTAAATCCAAAGGTTGGAAGAGGCTTTAACCCTTCCATGTTGAAAATTGAATTAAGGGTACATAAGAGGCTAGACAATTCCCCTATTCAATACCACCTAAAAGTGAACTAAAAGAGAGAAGAGCTTATCAATGGGTAGTTATTTGTGATTGTAGTGGATTACTACTACCATAGCTTCTAAAATAAATCTAGTCATGCAATTAGTATGAAAATGTGAAGAGATCAAGCAAGACTTTATACACACTTCACTTTAAGCATTTTATATTCCATAAAGTGCCTACATTTCAAAGTGTCTTGCTCTCCAAGCATCCTGCTTTCCAAAGTAATCCACTTTCTAAGTGATCTTACTCCAAGAAAAAATGTCTATTGCACAAGCTAAGGAAGAGGATAGAGCAAGGAAAAAATCAATAACTGGTTAATTTTTTAGAATAGGAAGAACAACTCTATGAGCACCTCATTCTCATAGAGACTCACTCTTTGAGTTATTTTCTTTATAATAAACCTCTCTCCTTGAACATAGGTCTATCACACAAGGTGAGCCTGAAGACAAAATACAAAAACAATCAAGAATTGGTTAAGTATTTGTAAAAGGGCACCTTGCTCTCGGAGCACGTCACTCTCATAGCAACTTAATATTTGAGCACCTTGCTCTCATAGTGTCTTGCTATTCAAGCACCTTGATTTTTGAGAGATCTTGCTCCTCATATGAAGTTCCATATCACAAGCTAAAATAATAGATAAAGTAGGTAAAGAATAAAAATTGATTAATTATTTGCAAGAGGAATCCCCACTCTTTGTGTGAACTGCTCTCTAAGTGATCTTGCTCTTTGATAACCCCAGTCTTTAAGTGACCCACTCTCTAGAGCAACCCACTATTTAAGCAACCTTCATCCTTTAATAGAGGTCCACAAAGGTAGAAGACAAAGAAATATAGATATAAATAATTAGTTAAGTGTTTGTAAGAAGGAACCCCCACTCATTAGAGGGACCTTCTCATTGAACTCTCTCACTCTTTGAATGACCTATTCTCCAAGTGACCTTGCTCTTTGAGCACTCTAATATTAGAGAAACTTGTCGTTAGGGTGTCTCACTCCTCGTCTATTTTTTGTAAATATACAAGGATGATGTTATCATATTATAATTATCACTAGGGTTCATTTTATGTATTCCATTTTATGGTTACAAGCTCAAGTATAAATAAGAACAAAATGCTCATTATAAAAGTCTTTTGACCTTCAAGCATATGCAAGCTACTCTTCAAAGTAATATTGTAATAAAAATCCAAATTATAAATTCAATTAAAGAGTTGTGCATGACATTCTAATTCAATTGTATCTCCAATTGTTTATCTTATGGATGTATAAAATTAGTGGCTCTACCCTCCTTTCCCTTGATAGTCCTTCTATTTTCATTGTTATTGAAAGTTATTCAAAGATCTTACATGCTAAAGTTATTTGGTCCCTGCTCAAACTACTAATCATAAAAATTAAATCTTAGTATAACTTCGGTCATATTTTACATCTCTTTCCTCTTGCACCCTTTTCTCTTCCACAAAGTAGATAATATTTATTTTTTGCATTTAAGATTAATTTTTTTCATTATTTTTAGCTTAGCTAGAAAGTAGAATAGAATAAAACCAAGATTTAGAGTTTGGAGAGAGTAGAAACCTCCCCATCTATTTTTTGAACTATGGTAATAGGCATAAATTGCACTTGTCAATTTCTATGTTCAATAGTTTTGGCAAGCCTAATGGGACAAACCCAATTTATCTATAAAAAACACCGACCTTGTATGAGTCAACAATTCTAGCATACCCAATGGTATGAATCTGATTCACCCCATAAGAAAACACCCACTGCAGATGAGGTCAATGGTATAAATTTAGATAAAAAAATTAAGCATATGGTTTTAAATATTCTATAACTTTTCACATAGGAGAATGAACTTGATGAAGGGAATATGTTGAATCTTCAATAGGAATATTTTGAGATGACCAATGAAAATAACTAGATGGTACCCCATTACAATTTTTTTTAGATAACTTAATAATAATAGAACTATATGGTGAATCAATCCATCGTATTCAATCAACCATTGACTTATCAACCCATGATAAAACAACCAACAATAAGTCAAGTGTTTGTATTTCAAACAAATGCAATGCAAGTCCATGTGGTACCTAAAAAATACTTAGTGGGAAATAATTACACATTTTTCTAGAGTGTTATCACATACAATAACCACTCTAATGAGTCGATAATTACTATAGGAGGTTCCCTACCTGAGAATTGCGATTCATGTCCCCTTCACCTATGATGGATCCCAAGATAGTAAAATAATAATCTAAAGATAAAGGGTTAGAACTGATAGAGTGTGAAGTGTTTATCATATTAGATAGAAGAGGAAAACCTCTAGAGGTGCTAGAGAAAACTCCACAACTAGAATATTAGACTTTTATATTAGATACTTTTAAAATGATACAAAAGGAAAGAAAACTAGAGAGACTAGAAGAGTCATTAGATGAGGAACCATTGGTGGAAGACTTTCCCTTACTCAAAGGAAAAATTACCAAAATAGGGATACAAACTTAGTGGAACATCTTGTGAGCCACATAAAGAACCTAAGATAGATAATGTTGATTTAAGGGAGGAGGATTCAAAGGTTAAAATAGAGTACATGACATGTGTATTTTCATTAGAATAGGAAGACACTATAGCAAAAATGAAAATAAATTTTACTCTTAGAGTATGAAACATGAAATTATACCCTAGATATAGACAATGTTTGAGCAATGGATATGGATACATATGCAACTTCCAAATATTCCCATAATATTTCATATGATGGGAGCATGCTAAGTAATAGGGAGATCATAATTTTGATAATGACATGGTTTCCTATGATTTTTGGGAGTAAGGTTGAGGTAGGGCCCACATTTCATTAACTTAATGCTATGTATAATATTAGCAAGTTCATGAAATAAGTACATAAATAGGGATTGCTACTACTGAATAATAATCTATTACTTGATCATATGGAAATGAAAACCCAAACTAGCTTCAAATACCAAAGCCCACCATAGGATGAGACAAGGAGTAAGGACATAGGAGCTCATGCATTAAGTCTTGTTTCCAATTAATTTAGAGTTGAAGGTAATGCTTTTCTTTAGAAAAATAGTATTAAGATTCTAACCAAGGATATATCAAATGGGTAAATACAATTCTAGCTTACAAGAATTTTAATTTTATTTTTACATTCAAATTTTCCTCTTATTAGGGGGTATATCTTTCACTAAAGGGCACTTACAAATTTTTGAGTTGGAAAATACTTATTAGATAAACATTGTTAATGACATCTAATATACTTTTCTTGCATCAATATTGAAATATTATGAGTTGGAATGACAATTTCAAGAGGAAAGACAACTATTTTTTGGAGTTAGTCAATGGAAGCAACCTGCTCAACAAGAATAGTCACCAGGAAATCCAATAAAAGTGATCCATACAATTAAGGAAGAAAAATTTAAACAAAGAAAAATAAATTTAAGTCTAATAGCACCCTCTAGCCCAAATGATGCTTGACATAGAGAAAAAATTACACCCACTCTAAGGGCACCCCACTTTAGAAAATCAACCAAGAAAGAGAATTTTTTGGATGCCTCACTTTGAGTGGAGCAGCTCATTCCGATCGGATCATCCCACTATCAGGGATTTCCATTTTGAAGAAACCCACTATGAGGGAACTTCACTTTAGGATGAATGCCTTGCTATGAGGGCACTCCATTCTAGAGTGCTCTATTTTTCCCTTTTTAATTTAAAAAAAAATTAAACTAAATGTCCAACTTGAGACATTTGGTATCTCCCTCTTTTTTCAATCCATATCTAATCCCAAGTTTCACCTCATAAAAAATATCTACTACTTAAAATAGGAGTAATGTGAATTCCACAAATCACTTTTACTTTTCATTGTATAATGACTCACAACTTCACCCTAGCAAGATCTTCATGGGATCTATTATTCTGGATTCTAACCTCCCTATTTCACATCCATACACCCACTATGCCTTAGTCTATGGAATGATATAATCTTCTAATTTAATCATGAGGTCCTCTTGCTACAAGTATTGCTCCAATATTCCTCTATCAAGGATGAGTACCATATAGTTCATCTTACCTAGCTAGAATTTCTTGACAAAAAGGAAATCTATGGATTGGAGCACTTACGATATTATCAATTTAGGATTTGATGAACCTATGCTAAGAAAGTGTGATCACAATATTTCAAAGTTGGTGATTTGGTCGTTAAAGTAAATAAAAGTAATACTAATTCCAAATATGATCTCAAAGGTAAGTTTGAACCAAACTAGCTAGGTCCATTCATAATTACTGCTAAATATGGGTTAGGATTATATCACTTAGCCATGCTAGATGGTAAATAAATTAAATATCCCCTTACTATTATGCACCTTAAATGTTATTATGCTTAATTATGCCTTTGGTTATCTACATTGATTGCCCAGTCACTTACCCAACTACATTTGTTACTTAGTTGCTTAAGATTTGACATCATCCTCACATATGTGAACATATTTGTGACTACCTGGTTTTCCTATTTCATACTATGTCAATGGGATTCACCATGACCCATAATGATTCTAGCTAGGAATAGCTAACTTGCATTGTATTTGCATTAGGTATCTGAGGTAGAAGATCCCTTCAATCGTTCTTTCATCATTTATTGTCCATTTGTATAATTGTTTAATGATGATATTACATAGTTGAATTTGCTTGTGCTTACTTGGTTTGTTTATATAAGGAGATACACCATGATGCATTGATGATGCTAGTCATATTAGATCACACACATTGCATTTTACCTAGGTTATTTATGCTAGTGGATCTCTCTTTATCTAGCTCTCTCTTTCTCTATAGATTATTCCTTGCATATCATGATTGCCTATTATCTTACATACTCTCTCCTTTTTGAACCATTCTTTTCTAGTGATATTATTTAATTATAAATACTTGCTCAATGCATTTTGCTTGATTTTGTGTGATGCCTACTTGATGATTCAAGAGGGATATGATTACTCATGATGATTCTAGTTATGAATAGGTCACTTGCATTGCATTTAAACTAGGTATTTGAGGTAGTGGTTCCTCTCCTAGTCCTTTTGCTTGATTATTAATGAGATATATGCATATTTATAAAATAAATACATAATTTTCGCTTATGCTGGGAATATGCACATGTTTTTATAACATATTATGTCTTGCAAAATATTTTTTGAACATTTATTATGCATATATATATAAAACACCCTCTTGGGTGAGCATTATCTAAAACACCCTCTTAGGTGAGCTTTATCTAAAACATCCTCTTTGGTGAGAATTTATCTAAAACACCCTCTTGGGTATGCATTATCTAAAGCATCATCATGGGTGAGCATTATCTAAAACACCCTCTCAAGTGAGCATTACCTAAAACACCCTTATAGGCGAGATTTATCTAAAACACCTTCACAGGTGAGAATTATCTAAAACACTCTTATGGGTGGGAATTATCTAAAACACCCTCATGGGTAAGCTTTGTTTGAAACACCTTCATGGGTTATCATTAACTAAAATACCCTCATGGGTGAGATTTATTTGAAACACCTTTACAGGTGAGCATTTATTGGAAACAACCTCTCGAGCGAGCAATGTTTTTTAAAACACCCTCGTGGATGAGAATGATTTAAAACACCCTCATAGGTGAGCATACTCTAAAACAACCTCGCAAGTGAGCACATTTCTTCTTTGAAATATTTTCATAGGTGAACATACTAAACCATATTTTTTGTAAGTGAGCATATTAAAGCATGTTCATTTGGACGTAAGCATATAAAAGCATCTTCACTTGGAGGTAAACATTTTATTCCTTGTGCTTGTCTATATTTTTGCATCATTTTATGAAGTCATATATTTTGTATTTTCTAATTTTCCCTTAGTTAGGGGCATTAAATTTAAAGCACCAAGAAATTATCCAATCATCTAAGTGTCTATCCAATCATATACTTACACCATTGATAGTCCATCATGTGTTTATTTCAAGCCACCATTCTCCTATTACTATCAACCCCATGTTAATTGAGATCCCTTGTTCCAATTAGGTTTCCCTTCGTAAATTGAGGGGGCACACATGGGGGTAAGGTAGCACTTCATGTTGTCCTAGGTACAACCCCTAGTAGTTTCCTAAGTAAGCAACCTTTGCACCTCCAAAGCATCAACCCAAAACTAGGGGCATCTATACTTTTTGACACGTTCATTATACAATGAATGCATCAAAAAGGGGCGAATGTAGACACTCCAAAATTGACACACCTTAAACCTCAGTAACCAAGCTCTTGGTCAATTAATTCAATTTATCTTCTTGGCATGTGATATAGGTCAAAACAATTAATAATAAAATTATTAAATAATTAAAATAAATATTAATTCAAAATAATTAATTTATAATAATTATTTAATATTAATTTAACATTATATAATAAGATTAATTTAAGTATATATTAATTTTACCTAACACTAAAAATTGATTAATTAAAATTTAACTCAAACTAAACTTTAACTTAACACTTAGTTTATTTAACTAAAAATTAAAATAAAATAATAGTAATAGTAATAAGAAGTAACACTTTAAAATTTAAATCAAAATAAATTAACAATTAAAAAAAAATCTAAAATCATAGTGCCTAGATAGGCGACGCATCGACTCCCTTCCTCTCACCCATTATCTCCATCATATGGTCTATAAAAGGAGGTCAAATCCCTCCACAACAAACAAGGAAAAAGTATTTTGAAAATAGATATACAAATAAGAATATCTATGCATGCTAATAAGCATTCATAAGCATATAGGGAAATTTTCAAGTTGAGGGTTCATGTAAATGGTTTACAACATTGAATATTCCTTCCACACTCTACTTTTTATTTGCCCCAGGGTCTTAAAATTTCATTGGTGGCTACATTTTTACTTTCCTCTTGTACTTGCACTAGTCCATGACTATGCATTGTGGCATTTTGATTTCATGTTTGTCCATCATCAATTGCTATTCACTTATTCCTAGCTATGACTCAAACAACAATACTACGACTTTATTATTCTTCACCCAAGTTATGCAACATATTTATTGCATATATTATACATATTGTCTTATTCATTATTCACTTGTCTCTTGCTCTCTACCTTGTTTCTTATTCTCTTTTCTTGTCTTCATCTCTTATCCATAGTTGCATTTTACATATTGCAAAGAAGAACAAAGCTTGATTGTCTATTAAGGAAGCTTTTTTGCTCTCACATATTGATAAGCCCTTAAAACTAACACATTATTTTTTGTTTATTTTTAGCTTAGCATTCCTTGCTTACATATTATACAAATTTAAGTTGATCTAGAGTGGTTTACACCTTAGTTTACTAAGAGGTTAAATAATATCTAGGTAGGTGTTTTCCAACTGCTCTCAACTGTTTAAAAATCTTCCTTTGTCATGTTGTGTTTGCATCGTCCAACTTTGATACTTATCCTACTTAATAGTTGTGTCATTATTTATGCTCTATGCATTGTCATTCATTCTTTTATTTTTTTAATTCTAGGTTCTTAAGACTCCAAAATAAATCTAAAACATTACACTATGTTCTATTAAAATAATTTTCTCCTTTCATTTTAGTATATTAAAATATCAAAGCATTTTATTTTATGTATTTCAAATTATAAAGTAAAAATAAAATAGTTTCTTTCTTTATATTTAATCATTAATTATTATTTTTGTAAGTTATCTTTTTTCACAAAGTTTTATTTTGTATTTTACCACATTTTTTTGTTTGCATCTCTTGAAATTTTGTACTTCACCTATAAACTTAGTCATAAAACCCTATTTTTAAAGTGTAGGTGTTCTTATTTTATTAGTTATTTTTGAGTGTGATACCTTCCCCCCCCAATTTTTTTAGGTCTTACATAGTCAAATTAAAAAACAAGGCACCAACGTAAAAAGGTAAACTAGAAAAAACACAAAAACTATACAAATGGGTTGGAAGGAGACTATGTCTATAAGTGTTTGACATGCACATAATTGGTGGTTTCATCCAACTCAACTCCATACATAATTTGTAATCTTATTTCTCTATATCCAAATAATTATTTCATAGCATATGACCCAAGCCATTTTTGTTGCTCTTGCTCTTCTTCTACACAATATCGAGCCTGATGGTAAGGTCCCCAACTTTGAAATCATGAGGATAGACTTTCTTATTAACTTTATTATTATATTTCTTAGAAAAATAGATCTTATAGGTTCTATTATGCTCATAAGAATATAGATGCATCTCATCAAGAGTAGTAAGTTTGACAAGCCGAGCCTCATGATACTCCTAATGGTACTCATGGTGACTCAATTTTTTTTTAAAAGACAAAGAAGAAAATTAAATTTCAAGCAACAAAACAACTTCAGTATCATAGACCAAAGAAAAATGGGTTTTCCTATAGATATCTAATTACTAGCATAGTATGCCTACGATGTGGGATATAACTTTAAGTGTCAATGTTTCTTTGATTCTCTAACCATATTTTTCAAATAGAATCAACTTGATAGTTCCCTTGTGGGTAATAATATGTAGAAATAAATAACATTGACCTCAATAGCATTTACCTCTATTATATGCACATCCACTATGTCATCAACGATAAAAATTATAGGTTTATCGTGAAATTTTAGCACAAAACTAGTTTCAATAATGTTTTAATGTCTTATGAATTACTAGTCAAAGCAGCTAGGGATTAAATCTTAAGATTCTACCCCCTTATAGAATACCTAATGGAAAAATAAATTCAAATAATTGGTCAAATTAGTAATCGCTTAGTAGTAAGGGATCAAAAGGGGATCTTTGGCAACATATTCAAAAGTTATCTTACAAACCACAAATTGAGAATTGCCTAAAATTTTGATGTATTTAACACTCATATGTTGGATATTTAGGAGACCTAAAGTTAAAACCTCATATTTTGCAACATTATTAGTAATCCTAGAAAATTTTAGGTGGAAGGCCCTAGAAATAGCTAAGCCATTTAGAGACTTGAGAAAAATACTAACTCTAGCCCCAAATTCATTCCTTAATCCATCAATGTGAAGGACCTAAGTGTTAAGGCATAGATATTTGAAGTTGAAGGTGTGTTGGCTTTGGATATAGCCTTTGTTTCATGGTTTCTCTTTATAATATCATGATACACCAAGAGTTTCTTTTCTTTCTTAGTAAGCTCATAAGAAACATACTTCTAATAAGACAAGAGACAATGAAGGAAGGAAATATGATAGAGTCATGAAGAACACATGAAATAAAAATTATATCCTCATCATGAAACACTTTTTTTAGGGATTTTTGTATAGGTTTAGGTTTTATATCCAACTAAATGACAATTACTTAAGATTTGACAACTATTTGTGTAACAATATGGAGATCAAATTCTTGTGAAGAACACAAGCTTATACTGAGAGGAGGGGTTGAATAGTATAAGACCACTTTTTATTTTTCTTTTCAATTCAATATTATGCAGTGTATAGATAGCAGTATCAATAGCAATAATCAAAGTAATGCACAAAACACCATCCACAAAAGTGACACAATAATTTACGTGGTTCACCCAATGCAGGCTATTCCACGAAGAAAATATTTTGCTAAGACTTTCTCAATTAATCTCTTGGTAATCCTTCCCAATTATAATATTTATGTACCTCTGTCCAAAGGAGATGCCCATCCCCTAAATCTCAAGTTTGTGGATCTCTTCCACAGGAGAACTCTTTCCCCTTCTGCTCTAGCTAGTGATCTTCTAGAAGACTATGTCTCTCTGTTGCACTAACTTGTGGATCTCTCTCCACTTGAAGACTCATCACTCAGATCTATCTTCAATTGTCCTGGCTACTGGATCTCTATCCACTAAGACTTTTTTCTCTATACTCTATCACCTCCAAATATTTTTCAATAGGTTCACTCATAACCTCTTCAAATCTTCTCAATAGGATCACTCATAACATGCTCAAATCTTCTCAATAGGCTCACTCAAAACCTGCTCAAATATTCTCAACAAGCTCACTCAAAACTTGCTCAAATCTGTTCAACAAGCTCACTCAAAACTTTTCCAAATCTACTCAAAAATTTCACTCAGAACTTGTCCAAATCTTCTCAATAAGTCCTCTCTAGGACTTGCTCAAATCTGCACAATAGGCTCACTCATAACTTGTCCAAATATGCTCAACAAGGTCACTTAGAACTTGTCCAAATCTACTCAATAAGTCCTCTCTAGTACTTGCTCAAACCTGCATAGCAAGACTTCACAAAAGCTTACTCAAAATCAGTCCACAAGCCTTCTCAAAGACTTGCCTCAAATAAGCTCAACAAAATCTCAACTCAATCTCATAGAAGCATAAAGAGAATTGTTAGAGACTCGATATGTTCTATACTCAAATCCCAATATCAACTCAAATCAATCTCAACTCAACAATCTCATAGAAGCATAAAGAGAATTTTTAGAGACTCAATATGTTCTATGCTCAAATCCCAATCTCAACTCAAATCAATCTCAACTCATAAATCTCATAGAAGCATAAAAAGAATTGTTAGAGACTCAATATATTCTATACTCAAATCCAATTTCTTTCTCAACTCAACTCAAATCAGAATGTAGAATAGTTTGTTTTATGGAAATTGAACAACCACATCACACAATCACTTGACTAGGCTCAAACAACTTTACTCAACCAATAACCACAAGGAACAACTCTTTCTCACAAACCTTAGTCCAAGCATTAATCAACCAACTCAAAATGTCTTCAACAATACTCAACAACAACTCTTCATAACAATGATACTCATGTTATTTTCAGCTCAAGTTCAAGTTCTTTGCACAACAACTTACTTCAACAACAATGCTTATAAAAAAAGGTTTTAATCACAACTCTCAAACTAGAAAACCTTGAAGCATTAAACCAACCATTTTCGAATAGGAAACCACAATCAATCCTTTTCACTCCAATGATAGTTTAGAAATCAACCACCATAAAAATCAATAGGAGAATGTGCCCATACCTTTTTGATGCCAAGAAGTTGTTCACAAAGTCTGCCACACTCAACAAAAATTTCCTTTCCAATATTAATAAGGGTTAGTGGACTTCAAATAATAATCACTAGATAAAGTATAACTCAATTTACACCTTTTTACTCCAACTCAATAATCACATCCATCAAAGTCCTTCTAGAGAAAAACCCTCTAAAAATAATAATCAATAATCCATTATTCAATTTCCACAAATTCTACTTCATTCAAAACCCTTATTTCTCATGGATACCCCTGTCTCCTTGGGTCTTACCCGAAAGTGGCATCCCTTTGGGATGTTTTACACAAAAAAAAAAACCCGTATTTCTCCTAAAATAATGCTCTCAAAAATTCAAATCAATATCATAAGGCTCAAATAATCATCTATGGTTTTCACCAACAAAATAATTATTTAACCTTTTAAACACAACAAAGGTTTACAAAAATAAAATATTTCCTAACCCTTATCACTCCAAACTTTAGAGCATTAATTAAATTTTAATAAAAAAATCGCATACCTCCTTAATGGGTTTTGACCCCTCAACCTGCCCTCCCCGTGAGCACCTTAGCCATGGCTAAGGTAGCCAAACGAGCTACCCACTCATTCATAATGCAAAATGGGCATGACTTCCCTTTATTTGCTAGAGGCCCACATGCCTCAAATAAACCATGTGCCCTTGGCACTTGCACCACAAAGCACAATGAATGAACCTTGCCAAAATCGAACACACGACCTCATGCTACCAAATGCCTTTGCACTGCCTAAGTTTCCAATAGGCCACACTTTCTAAGGTGACTTGGGTTTCGCACACCGTCTGATTTATTCATTGCTTACACCACTAAAACCCTTTTCCACATGAGCTCTATTCGCTTTCCAACAATCGCATTAACAAAAAGAGCAAGGATGATTAATCTTCAAACATTTAATGGCATATATATGCCTTTCCTTAGCTTGTAAATGTCGACACTTTTGAACCTTCCTTTATGATGTCGATGAATTTTCTTTTAATTTAATTTTAAAATTAAAATTTAAATTTTAAATAAATTAAAATTTAAACTAAATCTTTAAAATTAAATATCTCCATCACCGGGGAAAATTTTTCGATGAAATGAAAAGCCAACTTGAGTTTTACAAAAAAATCATTTCAAATCTGTCATCCATAATTTTAAATAAAACCTTTTGCTAAGATTACCTTTAAGCTCCTTTTAGAACCAAATGCCATGCATCCCTTCTTGAAACTTTGATCAAAACATTTGCTTTTACACAAAAATGTTGTTAGCTTACATAGATCCTTTTGACATCAATGACAACTCTTAGCTTAGGGACTCAAAATGTCCAAAAATCTCCCCCTTTGTCATTGATGGTAACCCAAATCATTTTATTCAAATTTGACCTTCTTTTTTGCTCCCCCTGGGACTTTGCTCCCCCTGGCTTAATGCTCTCTCAAATATCAAATCTCTCCCCATATCAAAAACTCTCCCAAATATATACAAATCTCTCCCCCTTTGACATCAATGGAAAAGGGTCACCTTTGGGGTTCGGGGCTAAGAATGAGCGTCTTAGCTTAGCCCCTCCCCCACCTCCTCATGAGGTGGTTAATTCTGGGGTGGAAGTATTTCTACTCCTCGAAAGCACTACTCTTTACCTTTATCTTTCTCTCTTCCTTTATGAGTTTTCTGAATCCTCTCACTATTTCTTTCCAAGCCATCATCCCTATTTCTGTTATCATTTCTATTTATGTTCTTGTTCATGTTCCTATTTTCATCCATTTTCCTACTTCTGTTCCTGGTCCTATTCCTGTTCTCATCCATGTTCTTGTTCCTATTCTTTTTCCTGTTCTCATCCATGTTCCTGTTCCTATTCATACCTGCTTCTGGAATATTTTCTCTATACCATATTGTTGTGTGTCCATCATTATAACACTTAATGTTATTATTCCTTGGAGGTGTAAATGTCTTAGGATACCTCCTAGTGAAGCCATATCCTCTTCTGCCATGAACCCTGCAATTCATTTCTTTATGACCATACTCATTGCATGAGTAGCAATACCCATGGAAAAGTTGTACTTTCCCATATTCATGTCTTTCATATGACCTGCACTGTGAAGCCATGTGCCCAAAATTGTGATATGAGAAGCATATCCCATTGAAGCTTCCTTGCCTAGACCTTATTGGTCTCCTATTCTGATTGTTGTTCTATCTATATCTTCTTCGTGCATTGTTCCTATATTTTTTGAACTCTCTATTGTCCAACTCATCCTTTGATGTCTCATTCCTACTTACATTGTCATCTTTTGAAGTATTTTCTTCCAAAGTTCCTTCTTCTTCAAGACTTGAATTATAATTTTCTTCCCATTTCTTTTTAACCTGTTTGGAATCAAGACCTGTCTTGTTTGTTGCTCCTCTTTGTATCTTAATTATTTTATCTACAC
The DNA here is from genome assembly GCA_028583015.1 of Wollemia nobilis. Lineage (NCBI taxonomy): Eukaryota > Viridiplantae > Streptophyta > Pinopsida > Araucariales > Araucariaceae > Wollemia > Wollemia nobilis. Next base: position 3,782,785 of record JAQPPZ010003551.1, on the reverse strand, counting down.
TCTTTGCACTGTTTACATACTTGTACAGATTTTTCTTGGAATCCTCTAAATATTCCTTTAATAGTACCACTTCTTATGTTAACTTTTCACACTCCAAAATATTTGCTTCTAACTTATCCTTGAACTTACTTGCCTTAGCCTTTGACTTCTCTAAGTCCTCTATGAGCAATAACATTTCTTCATCACATTCTTGAAACTGAATTTCAAGCTTAGAGTGTTGCTTTCTTACCTTATTTACTGTCTCAAGGGTATAGATAAGTTCTCCCTTGAGATCATAACCATTCTCTATTGAGTAATCCTCTATTTGTTTTCCTTTGTCCTTATTATTACTTCCTTTTGGCTTGTCTTCTATAGGATCACTTCATCTTCTAAAGCCATTAGAAGATTCTCATATGGTCTTTCAAGTGCATCTTCAAAACCATCATCACTAAAACTATAGCCATCCCTAGTGCAATCATCTTCAAGATGTCCAAATTTACCACATATAAAACATTTGAGAATAACTGGAGTCCTTTTCTCTCTAACCATAAATAGGACTTCATCTTTATCATTGTCTAAAAAACTAGCATCACTATCAATTGAGTACTTACTTGCATTATCTGCATAGTAGCTTTTCTTTTGCCTTTGGAAGAACTTATTTCCTTGTCTATTTTGTCCATCCTTTCCTTTCTTTCGATACTTGTGTCTTTCTGATTCCCTATACTGTGATCATTTTTTCCTTCATCACTATTGTACTTTGGCTCTTTGCACTCTGTTGCATAGTGTCCATACTTTCCATAATTGAATCACTTAATAGATCTTATATCTATGGATATTTTGGAACCTTTGTCTCTTCTACCATAGTTAGCTTCTTCATCACTAGATGACTCACTGCTTGATTCTATCTTTTTATCTTCTTTTTTTGTCTACTTTGAACGCAACTTCTTTCGGAGGAATAGGATATTTTGTTCTTATCTCAAAAGTAGTAATCATTCCAAGCAAATAATTCCTTGTCAAAGAATCACTATCAATTGATGTTTCTATAGTAGAAAACTTTTCACTATACCTTTTTGGAAGATTTCTCAAGATCTTATCACAAGCATCAGATTCATCAACGTTCATTCCAAGACCTCCCATCTCATGTACAAGCTCATCAATCTTACTGAGATAATCATGAATATTTTCATCATCTCTCATTCTTAAGTTCTTATATTCTCCTTTGATATTTTTGATCTTAGCTTTCCTGACACCTTTATCACCCTCATATATGTCATGCAGTAGATACCACATATCTTTTGTTGTTTTACAATCCATAACCTTCATATATTCTTATCTACCCAATCCTTTTATAATTACATTCATAGCTCTTGAATTTGCATGCATTAGAAGCTTACATTCCTTATCTGTAGGAGGATTGACTGTTGAATCATATCCAAGTTCCACTGCATCCCAGACTTCATTTCCAAGTGCCATCAGGTAAAATCTCATCAGCATACACCAATACAAGAAGTCACTTCCATAAAATACTGGTACTACATTATTTAATGACCCATCCTTTTGATCCTTGTGATCCATTATGTTATTAGACCGCTTTTCCTTCAAGATATCAAACTCTTCTGAAGGAACCCACTCTGATACCAATTGAATAACACAAGCTTATACTAAGAGGGGGTGTGAATAGTATAAGACCACTTTTTACTTTACTTTTCAATTCAATATTATGCAATGTATAGATAGTAATATCAATAGCAATAATAAAAGCAATGCACAAAACACCATCCACAAAAGTGACAACTATTTACGTGGTTCACCCAATGCGGGCTACTCCACAGAGAAAATATTTTGCTAAAACTTTATCAATCAATCTCTTGGGAATTCTTACCAATTACAATGTTTATGGACCTCTGTCCAAAGGAGTTGCTAATCCCCTAAATATTAAGTTCATGGATCTCTTCCATATGATAACTCTTTCCCCTTCTAATCTGGCTAGTAATATTCTAGAAGACTCTATCTCTCTGCTACACTAACTTGTGGATCTCTCTCCACTTGAAGACTCCTCACTCAGATCTGTCTTCAATTGTATTGGATGTTGGATCTATATCCATTGACTTTTTCCTCTATACTCTGTCACCTCCAAATATTTGTCAATAGGTTCACTTAGAAACTCTTCAAATATGCTCAATAGGCTCACTTAGAACCTTCTCAAATATGCTCAATAGGCTCACTCAAAACCTGCTCAAATGTGCTCAACAAGCTCACTCAGAACTTGCTCAAATGTTTTCAAAAATATCACTTAGAACTTGTCCAAATCTGCTCAACAAGCTCACTCAGAACTTGTCCAAATCTTCTCAATAAGTCCTCTCTAGGACTTGCTCAAATCTGCACAACAAGCTCAATCATAACTTGTCCAAATCTACTCAACAAGCTCACTCAAAAATTGTCCAAATTTGCTCAATAATCCCTCTCTAGGACTTGCTCAAATTTGCATAGCAAACCTTCACAAAATATTACTCAAAATCAGTCCACAAGACTTCTCAAAGAGTTGCCTCAAATCAGCTCAACAAAATCTCAACTCAATCTCATAGAAGCAAAAATATAATTGTTAGAGACTCAATATGTTCTATACTCAAATCCCAATCTCAACTCAAATCAATCTCAACTCAGCAATCTCATAGATGCATAAAGAGAATTGTTAGAGACTCATTATGTTCTATACTCAAATCCCAATCTCAACTCAAATCATTCTCAACTCAAAAATCTCATAGAAGCATAAAGAGAATTGTTAGAGAATCAATATGTTCTATACTCAAATCCAATTTCTTTCTCAACTCAACTCAAATCAGAATATAGAATAGTTTTTTTTATGGAACTTGAACAACCACTTCACACAATCACTTGACTAGGCTCAAAAAACTCTACTCAACCAATCACCACAAGGAACAACTCTTTCTCACAAACCCTAGTCCAAGCATTAATCAACCAACTGAAAATGTCTTCAACAATACTCAACAAAAACTCTTCATAACAATGATACTCATGTTCTTTTCAACTCAAGTTCAAGTTCTTTGCACAACTTACTTCAACAATAATGGTTATAAAACAATGTTTTAATCACAACTCTCAAACCAGAAAACCTTGAAGCATTAAACCAACCATTTTTGAATAGGAAACCACAATCAATCATTTTCACTCCAATGATATTTCAGAAAACAACCACCATAAAAATCAATAGGAGAATGTGCCCATACCTTTTTGATGCCAAGAAGTTGTTCACAAAGTCTGCCACACTCAAAAAAACTTTCTTTTCCAATATTAATAGGGGTTAGTGGACTTCAAATAATAATCAAAAGATAAATTATAACTCAATTTACACCTTTTTACTCCAACTCAATAATCACATCCACCAAAGTCCTTCTAGATAAAAACCCTATAAAAATAATAATCAATAATTCATTATTCAATTTCCACAAATTCTACTTCATTCAAAACCCTTATTTCTCCTAAAATAATGCTCTCAAAAAATTAAATCAATATCATAAGGCTAGGTCTAAGGTGTAGACCAATTGGTTCATCCAAACCCCATAAGGGGGGTGGAGGTCCAAGGTTCAAATCTCGGGCCTCGCCGGACTGAACGCTTGTCCCTTTCCTAGTTCTTTCAGTAGCTTAAAAGGTTTAAAATGATTGTGGCATGGTGGTTATAGGGGCGGACTGCATGAAGATCTGTGTGGCGGCTTTTGGGGCGGACAGCACAGAATACTGTGGCGGCCATAAAAAGTTGGACATCATGCCTGAATTCGTGGCGGCTACCGATTCCACCATGTAAATTCAAAAAAAAAAATATCGTAAGGCTCAAATAATCATCTATAGTTTTCACCAACAAAATAATTATTTAACCTTTTAAACACAACAAAGGTTTACAAAAATAAAATATTTCCTAACCCTTATAACTCCAAACTTTAGAGCATTAATTAAATTTTAATCAAAAATTCGCATACCTCCTTAATGGGTTTCGACCCCTCGACCTACCCTCACCATGAGCGCCTTAACCGTGGCTAAGGTAGCCAAACGAGCTACTCACTCATTCACAATGCAAAAGGGGCATGACTTCCTTTTATTTTCTACAGGTCCACGTACCTCAAATAAATTGTTCACCTTTGGCACTTCCACCATAAAGCACAATGAACGAACCTTTCCAAAACCAAGCGTACAATCTTGTTCTATCAAATGCCTTTTTGTTGCCCGAGTTGCCAACATGCCAAACTGCCCAAGGTGACTTGGGTTCCGCACGTCGTCCAATTTATTCGTTGCTTCCACCACTAAAACCTTTTTTCGTACGAGCTCTATTCCCTAGATATATGAAGAAAAATCTCTATTTTAAAGAGATAAAATATTGAAATAAGGCCATGAATAAGGATATGGAGGACTTGTACAAATGCAATCATTGGTATCTAGTTGTTTTACCTATAGGTAGAAAGACCATCGGTTGTAAATGGGTGTTTAAGAAAACGTTTAATGTAGAGGGTAAGTTCGAAAAAATACAATAAAATAGTGGTGGTAAAAGGATATTCCTAAGTTAAGGGGATAGACTTTGGTGAAATTTTATCTCTTGTTTCTAAGTTAAATTCTATTAGATTCCTACTTTCCATTGCTTCAACATTTGATTTTGAAGTAGAACAAATGGATGTTAAAACTACATTTTTACATTGGGATATAGAAGAGGAAATTTATGTGAAACAACCTAATAAATTTGTGGTTAAGGGGAAGGAAAACACAGTTTGTAAACTAAAAATATCCTTGTATGGTTTAAAGCAATCTCCTAGGATGTGGTACCAAAATTTTGATGCTTATGTCATATATCTTAAGTATGATCAAAGTCAAGTTAAGCATTGCTTTTAAGTTAAGAATGTTGATGATCATATTCTAATCATAGTCTTGTATGTTGATGATATGCTTCTCATTGGAAATAGTAAATATATGATTAGGGAATTGAAGGCTCAATTATCTAAGAAGTTTGATATGAAAAATTTAGGGAATGCTAAATATATCCTAGGCATGGAAATAAAAAATGACTGATTGAACAAGAAAATTAGGTTAAATCAAAGGAAATATGTTGAAACAATTTTGCATAGGTTTAATATGTAGGTTATTAAAGTAGTTAATATACCCCTAGAAGTTAAAAAAAATTATTTGGAACAACATCCTAAGTCATATGAGAATGTTTAAGACACGTTTAAAGTTCCTTATGCTAGTGCTATTGGAAGTCTTATGTATACAATGGTTTGTACTAGGCCAAATATTTCCCAAGTAATGGGAGTTTTGAGTAGGTTTATGGCTAACCCTGGAAAGGAACATTGGACCTTTATAAAAAGGGTATTCAAATATCTACAAGGAACTTATGATTTTGTTATTTTTTATCATGGTATTAATAATAAGGGTAGGTTATTGGGCATATAAGGCTTTATTCATGCACATTGGGCTAGTGACCTTGATAGCAAGAGGTCTAAAAGTGGCTATGTGTTCACTCTATTTGGAGAAGTAGTTATTTGTATGAGTAAGAGGTAATCTACTATTGATATTTTTACTATTGAAGTGAAGTACATGACTACAACACATGCTTGCAAAGTAGTGTGGTTATAGAGGTTGTGTTTGGATATAAGTTTCAAGCATAGGACAGTGGGAATACATTTTTATATTTAGAGTTACATCAATTTGTCCAAGTATCCTACCTTTCACACATAGAAAAAATATATTGATGTTCAATATCACTTCATATGGGATATGCTGGAAAACAAGAAGGTCATGATACTAAAATTTAACATTTTGGTGAACATTACAGACTCTCATGAAGTTGGTGAGCATTGATAAGTTTCTTTGGTGCAGGTAAGCTATGGGGATGTCTCCCCTTAGAACTTAATCTTCTTTTTTATTTCCTTTCTAGATTCCCTTAAAATTTATACAAGTGATAGAATATTAGAACTAATTCCATTATCTACATGCAAGTCCTAGGTACAACAATGTAATATATAATTTCCTAAAAAACTATTAAATAATGTAATGTTTTATGGGTCCATGATTCCCTTATGGAACCTTTAGAAGAGTCCCTAGATTCTTTGAAAAGGTTGTAAGAGAATTAAAGATATTTGTTTACAATGGTAAAAAATTATTTAAAAATTACCAATGATCATTAGTTGTAATGATAATTGGTTATTTAAGGATTAGGTTAGTGGTTATATTGCATACAATGTTTAGAGGATTATTTGGCTAGCATTTATTTCATATATTGGAGAAAAAGGAGACTTGCTATAATTGTTTTTTCAAGGACTTTTGCTATACCTATTTTTATAGGAATGTTGCTATGACTATTTTCCCTAGGTCCATTGCTATGGTTTTTTCCTAATATTGTTTCTATAGTTGATATTAGGGTGCATGATTGTATTTTGAACTCATTGAATAATTAATACAAGTGCTTCTCCTTTTCATTCTTATTTTTTCTAAAAGGGTTTTCCCAAGGTATATATTGTCTTAGTTTTCTCTATTTCAGTTTTCTTTATATAGAGATCATCCATTAAAGGATTTAGATAAGATATATAAAACTTGTTGAATATACTTAATCATACTAATTAAGCCCATATTGATCCCCATACTAATTAAAGGATTTATATAAGATATATAAAATGTAAGATGTTGGAAATTTTGAGTCCCTAAGCTAAGATTTGTCATTGATGTCAAAAGGATCTATGTAAGCTAACACCATGTTTGTGTAGAAGCAAAGGTTTTGATCAAAGGTTATAGAAGGGATGCATGAAATTTGGTTATAAAAGGAGCTTCAAGGGAATCTTAGCAAAAGGTTTTATTTAAAACCATAGATGATAGATTTGAAATGGGTTTTTTGTAAAACTCAAGTTGGCTTTTCGTTTCATCGAAAAATGTGCCCCGGTGATGGAGATATTTAATTTTAAAGATTTAGTTTAAATTTTAATTTATTTAAAATTTAAATTTAAATTTTAAATTTAAATTTATTTAAAATTTAAATTTAAATTTTAAAATTAAATTAAAAGAATATTCGTCAACGTCATAAAGGAAGGTTCAAAAGCGTTGATGTTTTCAAGCTAAGTGAAGGGATATATATATGCCATTAAATATTTGAAGATTAATCATCCTTGCTCTTGTTGTTAATGTGATCCGTCATCGGTAAAAGATAAACAAATACATAATGGAAATCTAGTGAGCTATACCTTTCAATTAGTTTTCATCATCTTGTGAACCTTCTCAAGGGCACTAGAGAAATATATTCTTTCTATTCATCATATTCATGTTCATGTTTGGGTGTATCTTCTTTAATTTCAAAGTGCATATTATACTTCTTTTGATTTGGTTGTTCATTTCTAAGAAAATATCTCAACTTCCTAGAAATCATGTTCTTGGAATATACAACTTTAGAAGTTAATGAATTCCAAATCACCAAAATTGCAAAAACAACAAGAAAATCACCCAAAATTGAAAGTGAGTCACTTTGATTTACAAGGGAATTTATCAAACTTATAATTTACTAAAAAATTTCTTTCTAAAAGTGAATCACATGAAATTGTGAGCGAATTGCTCAAAATAGGTAAATTTTAGAAATTTTAATTTTTTTATTTCAAATCTGAATTTTTCAAAATTTGACCTTGTGGTTTTGTTACTATAGGTACAACCATATGAATACATTATATAAATTGATAAACATAGTTGTATTTCATTAGAGGAAGGCAAAATAAAAAATAAAAGAACAACTTGTTGTAGGGATGTAACAAGAGGAGGAATTTGAAGAGATCTCAATATACAGTCCCATCTCATCAAAAGGAAAGATCCCTATGGTTGATAAAGTTAGCCTAGGCTTCACTCCTCATAAAATAGGTTACCTAAATTAGTAAATGAGTTACTAAACATTGTTAAAATATATTACATTATTTGTTATATATGCCAAGTGTCATGTGAAGTAGACCAAGTATCATTTGAGGTATACGAAAGGTCATTTTATAAAACCTATATTATGGGATCTTAGATCCATATTTCCGTGTACAAGTTTATTCAAGTAATTATAAGTTATGCTTATTTTTATCATAATGTTATTTTGCTTTTTTTCTCTTTAGCAATTATATTTCTTGATTATATTGACTACTGTAAAAGCTATCATTGGTATCATAACTACAAGAGGACTTGATAGGATATTGAAGAAGAAGAAGGCCATTCAATTTTTTTTGAAGAAAGTTCAAGATTGCAAGTAAGGAGAAGCTCCTGATAAGAAGAATTTGGGATAATTATTGCTATCCAACAACAAGCCTAAAAGGAAAAGGATTTGAAAATAATTTTATCAAATTCTAGAAGGTTTTTATTAGGATCTCAAGAAATTCATATTATTCAGGAGACCAAATTTGAAGATAAAATTCTATAAGGAGTGAATTTGAAGGAGAATTGAAGTCACAAAATAAGTTTTTTTAGCACTAAAGCATAAGGAATTGGAGTTGAAAATTTTACAAATTCATGGTAGCAAATAGGTGAATCAAATCACTAAGAAATATATCTACAAAAGGATATCAAAAGATATGTGATATTGGTGCAATAAAAGTTCATTATTTAGCTTATTGTTAAGTATTGAAAAATACTACATTTGAGTTTTTAAAGTAGCAAGAGGAAAGATCTCAAGTTTATATCTTCAAAGTTGAATAAGACAACATTACAAGGGATTAAAACCTACACAAAAGAAAGGAGAAGTTAGATATAATACAATGAAAAGAAATATCAACTTCTTACTATCTATTGGAAAATAAACAATTCAATACTATATAGCAAATATTGGATACAACAAACTATACAAAAGGTAAACTTTTTAGCATAAATTACAAGCTTGGAGTCACCATAGACCTAAGGAATGTTTGTAGTAGAAAATTAGTCAACGTGGAAAAGAAACCACCATTACCACATCTTTGTAAAGAGGAGCCACCATAGTATTAGTAAGAAGGAGAGGTGCCACCACCATTTTCAAGAGGATAAACCACCATTTCAAGAAATAAAGTGTGATGATTGAAAGTATAGGGAGGCAAAAAATTGAAATGTACAAGCTTGTGTTTTCCTAAAACTATGTATAACAACCATCAAGCATAAAATAACCATGAAACAATAAGGTCAAGTCACCAAAGGGCCATTAGCAAGTAAATAAATGCAAGATCCAAGGTTATTCGACTGTTGAAGGTTAGAAAACATAGCATCATCTTGAAAATTCCAACCAACAACATCAACCAACGTAAAGCAGAGGTATAATTCATAGCAAATGAATTCAGCTACAACATTAAGCATTACTAAGTGAAGAAGGAACAAACTAGCATTATAAAGGAGCTTAAAAATAAAGGAGTCATGTTGAGAAGAGAATATGCTTAAATGAGTGTTACAATTTAAAGGATATCACCAGGTAGATAAGGGATAGCACATGAAGGAATATGATAAATAATAGCACCATGTAGATAAGAGACAACACATGCAAGAATGTTAAAAAATATAGCATTAAATAGGAGTGTTACAAAGTAAAAAATAGCACCATATAGATAAGAGTTAGAAATATACCAAGTAGAGAGGAATGGAGTGTTAACACTACGTTGAAGAGAGATAGAGCATTAGGAGTAATGGAACGTTAAAAAGAAGATAAGTACCATCACTTGGAAGGACAAGGAGGTGAAGAGTTACATTGCCACATCCATAGTGTAAAAGAAAATTCCAAGAAAAGAGAAAATATTTTCTTTGCATGAGTTATAAGTCTCACAAACCATTCATGCAATAATAAGGTAATACAAGTGTATGTGGCACAACACAATGGAAGGATAGTGAAATCAGCAGCATGAGGAAGATAGTCAACAACGTAGAAAGTGCCAAAAGGGAGAACATTTAATGTTGTAATAAAGGTGTCATAGGTATTGTATATGGAGAAGTGAATAACACCTTTAATTCATGTGCAATTTGGAGAGAAGTCAAGGAGAAGTAGATCTCATACTCAGTGCACACCCAAGTCAAGAAGGTATTTGAAATTATTTAAATTAACTTGCACTTTTATAAAGTTAAAGGAGATAACTTGCTAAGGTCAAACCTAGTTAATATTTTATGCTTGATATTAATTATATAAATAGAGGTATAAGGAATTGCATTGATATATTACAACCTTAGATGCTTTATTGAAAGATTTGAAATATTTTTAAAGTAGGAGAGATTTAATTTAGAAAACATTTGGAGTTACTTTATTCAAGAATAAAAAATATTTGCAAATATGCATAGTTTCTAAATTTCTAATAAGGGAGTTATAAGGAGTTCAACACTAAAATATTTTATTGAAATTTAGAACCGAAATATACAAGAAATAAAACATAGAGTTATTGAAAAGTTGGTAAATTACATTTGGAATTAGTCTCTTGCTTTAATTAATGAGACATAAAGAATCCAACTTTAAAGTTATTAAATATAGAAAATTTTATCAATTGAAATTGCATTAAATCTATATTTAGCTTTCTATTCATTAATAGGGATAAATAAGGTGAAGAATAGAAGTTGAACATTAAGGAGATACAAAGGATTCAACTCAAAGGAAAAACTAAGAAATCTAAGCATACTTTCAAAACCATATTAAAAAAAATTGGGATATACAAGGTATTATACAAAACCCAAGAATTGAAAATATCTATCAATATGATCTTAAACTCAGAACTAGGGACTCATAAGGTATTCAAATTCATTTAAAAAAATTAAAAATTTATAGTTATGGATTATTGGTACATAGATTCAAAAGCAAGAAAACATATTACTGGTAACAAACAGTGGTTTGATTCACTACAAAAAAAATGAGAAACCGGTTGCTCTAGCAGATACTTAGGCCTTCCTTTATTTACAGGCAGAGCTACTGATTCCATGTGGACTAATGTAATTGAAAGAATTCAGAGGAAGCTAGCTGGATGGAAAGGGAATTTGTTAGCTCAAGCTGGCAAGGCAGTTCTCACCAGGTTTTCCATTCAAAGCATCCCTGTCTACTTTCTCTCTGTTTTTAAAGCTCCTACAAGTGTCTACACTAAAATTGAACAGATCCAGAAGAGGTTCCTATGGACTGGTTTTGAATCTAAGCAATTCTTTCACTTGGTGTCCTGGGATAGGGTTTGCAAACCAAGGGAGTTTGGAGGTATTGGGCTAAGGAGAATACAACATTTAAACATGGCCCTCCTGGCCAAACAAGCATGGCGTATTCTGACAAATGCAAATGCAGAATGGATTATTATAATCAGAAGAAAGTATTTGCAAGAAACTGAATTTTTAAGTTATTCCTTTCCTCCCAGGGGATCAATTTTTTGGAAATCAATCCTTCAAACTAAAAACTTGCTAAGAAAAGGGCTACGTTGGAAACTGGGAAATGGAAGAAACATTAATTTCTGGGACCACAAATGGTTAAAGGACTATCCCCTCTCTGCAGACTCCATCCTTTCAACCCTTAGAGCTTGGACAATTGAAGTTTTTGGTACCAAAGTTGCAGATTTTATTACTTTGTCAAACAATAGAAGGGTTTGGAAGCCAATAATGAACAATGATCTACCAGGGGTATCAATAATACTGGAGAATGAATTAAGACAATATTTACTCCCTTCTGGCATTCTTGAGGACCAGCTTATCTGGGAAGCTTCGGACAATGGGGAATTTTCTGTCAAGTATGCTTATCTGATGCTTATTGATAATGATGAACCTACTTTCCCTCACCTGGAAGTTTGGCCCAAAAGCATTGTTTCGAAGGTTGGGTTTTTTGCATGGTCGGCCATCCAAAATAAGATCCTCACCATGGATAACTTAATAAAAAGAGGTGTGATTGTTGTTAATAGGTTTTATCTTTGTATGTCTGAGTGGGAGTCTATTGATCATTTGTTTCTGTATTGTAATTTTTCTGTCTCAATCTTGTTAGGTCTATTACAAGTGTTTCATATTTATTGGGTCCATCCTCAGTCCATTTTTGACTTATTTGTCCAAATGGCCTTCTCCCTTTTTGAATAGGCATCTTAGGTATATGTGGAAGATCCGCCTTCATCACTACTTGTGGCGGATATGGTTGGAAAGGAATCATCGAGCCTTCTTGGATAAGGTTTCTCAGTCATCCTCTGTCCTGTCAAAAATTTTAGTATATGCTAATGAGAATGCTTGTTTAGTGCCCGCAGCATCTAGACCTCCAAATCCTTTTGAAGCTTCATTAGGCCAGTCATTAAACTTACCTCTCACTGATGGCCTCAATCATCCTCAAGTCTGTCCTAGAACCATGATCACTTGGACCCCACCCCCCTAGGGTGGATTAAGTTAAATTTTTATGGGGCATCTAGGGGCAACACAGGTGAAGTCAGGGCTGGTGGCTTACTTAGAGACCACAAGGGTGAGGTGCTTGTAGCTTTTTCTGAACATCTTGGAGCTCAAACTAACAATGTGGCTGAAGCGAGGGCAGTTTGGAGGAGCCTCAAGGTGGCAGAGAATTATCCAGGGAAACTGTTGGTGGAAGGTGATTCTCTTATTATTATAAATATTCTAATGAACACTAAGAGAGCTCCTTGGAGATTTTATGACTACATCCATGAAGCAAGGGCTCTAATTCATGATCGACCTGAGGCCATAATTTTGCATACCTTCTGGGAAGAAAACATGGCAGTTGATAGGCTGGCAAATGAAGGCATTGTAGCAGCAAATTTGATCACGTGGACTGAAAATCTTCCTCATGCAGTCTCAATGGTGATAGATAATGAAAAATTTTAGATTGGAAGGCTCAAAGTGGATCAATGACAGAAAATGGGGGCATTTTTAAAAAATATTTTTTTGAACCTTATAATGGCTTTTGTCATATTTGTTTTTTTTTTCATGTGACTAGTGTTTTTTGCAGCTGGTGGGGCACTGATATAGGTTTTTTATCTACAAATTCATGCATGGGAAACATCCGCTTTGGCCTCAAGTATTTCCCAAGGTGTGTTTGGATTCGATGTCGCAAAAAGGCCCTAGCAAGAAATAACAAAGTGTTGGTAATAGTCTTGGAGAAGATGACAATTTCATCAGCCTCCAACAGTATCAACCAGTTGAAGAGTCTGTATGGCCTCATCAGTGCAGCTGTTGATTTGTGTGATTCTCTAAATCTTCTGTTTTATAGCCAGCAGTTCTAGGGGCACAAGGAGTCGAAGGCAAAATCTAAAGATGATGGCAAAGAGGATGATAAGAAGTTAGATGAGGACTACAAGGAAGACTGCTTGGCATCTTGGTTGTCCATTCTATGGGATGTTTTTTTGACCATATTCTATTATTTTTATATGGGCACAGGCTACTCTGCATGGTGCCCGCATGATTAGTTTTTGTCTTTGTTAGTTCTATTTTGCGTCTTTCTTTTTTGATGGCCATAATATTAGGCTTCCATAGTTTAGTTTGGCCGTATTCTGTTGGAAGAGTAGGTCTTGGCCCTTTTTGTTGTCAGTTTAAACTTTTAGGGCTTGGCCTTTGTCCAGTTGATCGGTGGACCCTATTTTGTAAAATGGTTTTGGGTCAACTAGTTAAAACCCGGTGTTAATTATAATATTCTCTTACTTACCAAAAAAAAAAAAACTTATGAAGTAAAAGGGATAGGAAATTTTCTAATCAATCTAATAAATAGAAAATGGATAATTAACAATGTATTATATGTTCCTAGATTGACTACCAATCTTCTCTCAGTTTCTCAACTCATGGATCAAAATATGATAGTAGAATTCAAAGTTTCTAATGGAAGAAAACAATGTCATATTCTCAAACAAGGAAAAAAGATAGCTTTAGGTTCCTATAAAAGTGGTCTATTTGTTTTGGATATTACTACACATTCAATTTTTTTAGTTAAGACTTCATATCTATGGCACAAACGACTAGAACATACTAGTGTATCCTCTATAAATTAAATGCTCAAATATCAAATGGTTAAAGGAATGCCAAATCTATCTTTAGAATCGATTAATTATGTAGAATGCTTAGAAGAAAAACAACATAGAATTCTTTTTGAACTTCCTCAACATAGGAATTAGCAACCATTAGAATTGATATATACAAATTTATGTGGTCCAATGAATGTAACTAGTATTGGAGTACATAAGTATTTTAAATTATTTGTTGATGATCATACCTGAAAGATGTGGGTGTACTTCATAAAGTAAAAATTATAAGCATTTAGTTGTTTTAAAAAATTCAAAATTCAAGTAGAGAAAGAATCAATAAAGACTATCAAAACTCTTCATTTAGATAGAGGAGAAATAATTCAATTCATTTCTAGAAGAAAATGGAATTAAAATACAACTCCCTACAACATATTCACCATAGAAAAATGGAATTGCAGAAAGAAGAAATAAGTCTATAATGGAAATGGTGAGTTGTATGTGAAAAGAAACATATCTTGATCATCAATATTAGGTAAAAGCAATTAAAATAGCAATATAATTATAAAATAGATTACCAAAAAGAATACTCAAGCGTATTACACTAGAGGAAGCATGGTTATGACAAAACCACATATTGAAAAACTAAGAATCTTTGGATGCAAAGCTTATATGCATATTCTAAAATAAAAAAGGACAAAATTAGATGATAAAAATATGGCTAGTATATTTGTTGGCTATGATGATGAATCTGTAGGGTATATAATAATAGATCTGAGTAAAAGAAGATATACATAAGAAAATATGTAGTTTTTGATGAAAATTCAAGATAGAAACTAAAAAACAAAGTAATAACACTAAGAAGAAACATTGGCATCAACAACCAGAATGACTACTATCAGAACAATATGTGCTCTAGCAGCTCATTAGGGTTGGAAACTTCATCAAATGGATGTAAAAAGTGTTTTTCTTAATGGTGAATTAGAATAGGAGGTCTATATGTCACAACCAATTGGATTTGTTGTTAAAGAACAAGAACATAAGGTTTGCAAATTAAACAAATCCTTATATGGTGTAAAGCAAGCTCCTAGAGCATGGAATATAAAAATTAATAATTATTTGTTACAACATAATTTCAAATGAAGTACATCCAATCCAAATCTATATAAAAATAAAATTAGAAATTATATATTAATTCGTATAGTATATGTTGATGATATAGTGATTACTAGAAGTTTCAAAAAAACTAATAGGTGAGATAAAAAATGATCTTGAGAAGGTATTTGAAATGACTGATTTAGGATTGATGAATTATTGTATTGGTTTGGAAATTCATCAAAATGGAGATAATATTACAATTACACAATCAAAATATGCAACAACTATACTTGAAAGATATAAAATGAAGAATTGTAAGCCAAAATATAATCCTATGTAACAAGGGATTCAATTATCAAAAAATGATGGAACACCTTTAGTTTTAGCTACAATGTATCATCAATTAATTGGCAGTCTTCGGTACTTAACAAATAGTCAAGCTAATCTAGATTTTTTTGTAAATTATCTTTCATGATTCATGTAAGAGCCAAGAGAGAGTCATTGGAAAGATACAAAAGAATACTGGTATATATTAAGAAGACTATTTTTTTTTTTTGTGGAAAACATCCCAAAAGGGATGCCACTTTCGGGTAAGACCCAAGGAGGCAGGGGTATCCATTCCGCAAAAAATGCCCAGGACTCGGACCTGGCCTACCACCTTTGACATACTCAAGGAGCAAACAAACACACAAAACCAAATTAAAAAAAGTAAATAACAACAAAAATAATAAAATAAAATAAAAAACATGCTCCTTGAGTGTGTCAAAACCAAAAGCACAACCAAACACGCACAATAAGATAAAAGAAACCACAACACAAACCACATAGAAAAACACAAGAACCACATAACAAAACACAAACAAGACAAAAACAACAGAACACTACAAAGACATAACCCAAAAAAACATGAAAAATAAACACAACCAAAACCTAAAAAATAAAATAAAATAAAAATAAAAATAAAAACAACCAACAATAGACAATAAACAAAAACAAAAAACATAGAAAACACTCACACATAAAAAAATGAAATAACACAAACAAAGAGAAACCCAAGAACAAGAACGAAAAAAACACAAGAACAATAACAAAAAACATAAAAAAAAACAAAACAACAAAAACACAAGAACAACAAAAAACAACACAAAGAACACAAAAACAAAACAAAACAAAAGAACCCACCCACCTTAAAAAACTAAACAAAAAAACAAAGAAGACAAAAGAAAAAAATGAACAAAACAATGACCTATCTAGACCAGAAGACTATTAATGCAAGAATCAACAGAGGAAACAAAATAAAGAATAGAATGAGCTAGGGAACTAAAAAAACTGAATGAACCAAAGAGAAACAAAAAAAAACAAGAAGAAACTAGGTACCTTCAGAACTGGAGCCATCCAAAGAAATGATAGAAAGAAGAGCTTCCCTAATTTGAGAAGCCCACCATATAGGAGGGTGGCCATAACAAGTAAGATCACCTTTGTCCAAAGCCCAATTAGCTAAAGCATCAACACTCTTGTTTTGATCTCTGACCACATGATTGTAATCAACTTTCAAAAATCCCATCCTGGATTAACTGAATCTTCTCAATAATTCTTTTTATTCTCCAATCCACCTTATGATTCTTAGAAGGAGTCTTCAAGAGATTAATCATAAGTTGAGAGTCAGACTCAACTAACACCTTTTCCCATCCAACCTTAGTAGCCTCCTGAAGGCCTCTAAGGATACCATACCCCTCAGCAAGGTTATTGGAAAGAATACCCAAATTCTCAGCAAAAGTAAAAACCAGGGAGCCATCTGAAAGTCTACCAATTCCTCCCACACCGGCTTTTCCAGGGTTCCCTCTAGAGGCTCCATCAGTATTGACTTTTCCAAAATCCTTAGGAGGAGGTTGCCAATTTCTAGTCCTATCCATCTTACTAATACTCACATTCCCTTTAAGTTGGTTGCCCTTAGAAGGTTTAATCTTCAATCTTTGCATCACTTGATCCCATCTTTGGTGGGAGTTTTGGGGGTGATTAAGGAGTTGATGGACTGATTCAACTAAGTTGGCTATGGTCTTTTGCCAAATATAGTGAATATCCTTCCTATCTTGATTAAAAATTTGGTTGTTCCTTTCATTCCAAATATTCCAAAGAAGAATGGTAGAACCCATCCAAACTAACTGCCTAATAAAATGATCAACACCCTCTTGATTAGGCCAATCCCTCCAAAGTTGTTCAAAAGTGAAAAAATTGGACCACTGTAAGCCAAGTAAAGTTGCCATTCTCCTCCATAGCTCAGAGGCTAAAGTACACTCAATAAAAATATGGTTGATATTTTCTACATTCTCTTCACACATTTCACATCTAAAAGGGCCATGAAAACCACGCTTCATAAGTTGCTCACCAGTAAGCACCCTACGATGCAATAAAAGCCAATTAAAGAACCTCACCTTAGGCCAGAGCTTTTGAGCCCACAATTGAGAAAATATGTCAGAAGAATGGTTGGGATTATTATGGCATAAGGTCAAATAACCTTGAGCAACTGAATACTCACCCTTAGTAGTGTTGTTCCATCCAAAACAATCTTTTTCATGGGACCAAGAGAGGGATCTCATATGAAGGATGCCTTGGATATCTTGTCTTTGCCTTTCTAGGATTTGAATAGGCCAGTCCTCAATAGGGATCCAATATCTACCAACCTTTGAATTACCAGTATGGTACCGACAGTAATTAGCCACCTTTATCCAATTAGCTCGGTGAAGCTCCTCCATCCAAGGCCTCCAATCGGGAAACCGAGTTATCAAAGGCTTGTGACCATCCCAAGAATCTGTCCAAAAATTTGCATGTTGACCATTATGAATGATCCAAAATAATTTTTTCTTTATCAAATCCTCACCAGTCTTAAGAACCGCTAAAATGGGAGAACCTTTGGTAGGAAGTTGATAGCGAACAAGGTCTTCAGGACTTTTGTTCTCAAGCATATTTAGCACGGAGATTATTGGCCCAAAGAGCATTGGGGTTATGCAACATCCTCCAATATAATTTAGCAGCTAAAGCTTTGTTGTTATTAATTGAAGACCGAATCCTAACCCCCCTTCACTCTTAGGAAGACATAAAGTATCCCATTTCACCAAGGCCCATTTTCTTTTCTCCTTAGTACCACTCCAAAGGAAACGATGACTGATTTGATCCAATTCTCGAAGAACAACCTTTGGGATATTCAAAATGGAAGAAACATAAATAGGAATAGCTTGAAGGACTGATTTTACCAAGGTGATTCTACCCCCAGAAGAAAGCCACTTGTTGGTCCACTTTCCAATTTTCTTCTTGACTTTGTCCAACAACCAATTCCAATCTTTATTTTTTTGCCTTTGAATATTTATGGGAATACCTAAATAAGTGATTGGAAGAGAGGTCTTCTTATATCTTAATTTATCCAAGACCATGGATTCCTGTCTAGCAAAGTAGTGAAAGAAAATAACTTTAGATTTGTCTTCATTGATCAACTGCCCAGTAGCCTTAGAAAAATAGCTAATGATTTGCTTAATATTAGAAGCTTCCTTAACTGTAGCTTTACCTAAAAGGGTAGAGTCATCCACAAATTGAAGATGAGAGATAGGTCTAGCTCCATGAGCAATGGTAACTCCCTCAAGGGTTTTGTTTTCCTCTTTTTGGTTATAGTCCTACCCAAGCATTCAGCAAGAATGATGAATAAATAAGGGGATAGCGGGTCACCTTGCCTAATACCTCTGGAAGCTGGGAAATACCGAGAAGGCCTGCCATTGATAAGAACTAAGTAGGAAACTGAAGAGATACATCCCATAATCCAATCCATCCAATCCTTAGAGAAACCAAATTGCCTCAAAACTTTGATAAGGAAGTGCCAATCCACTCTGTCATAAGCTTTGGATAAGTCTAACCGGATGAACATAGAAGGAGAATTTTGCATATCCATGGAATGGATGGCTTCCTGAGCAAGAACTATCTCATCTACTATTTGACGTCCTTCCACATATCCCCCTTGCTCTGGGGAAATAATCTTATGCAAAAGAGGCTTCAACCTTTCTCCCATGATTTTAGTAATAATTTTGAGAAGAACATTACATAAAGCAATAGGTCTAAAAGCTGAGATATGATCAACCTCTTGAGCTTTTGGAACAAGAGTAATATAAGTTTTATTGATAACCTTCAAAATTTCTTTGGATTTCCTGGCTTCTTCCACCACCTCTAATAAATCAACATGAAGGATATCCCAGAACTCTTGGTAGAACTCAATAGGAAAACCATGAGGACCTGGGGTTTTCCCTTTTTGCATTTTAAAAACTACTTGTTGAAGCTCATTGATAGTAACAGGAGCAGTCAAAATAGAGTTCTCCTTCGAAGTGATAAGAGAAGGGATTGCTTGAAGAACATTTTGTTGTGAAGCTGAGTCAAGAGGAGTAGCAACAAAAATATTGGAAAAGTAATCAACAACAATAGAGTTCATGCCATCCCAAGTATAAACAACATCTCCAGAATCTGATTTTAAGGAAGAAATAAAGTTGTGAGATCTTCGAGCTAGAAGAGATTTGTGGAAGAAATTTGTGTTTCGATCTCCTTCTTTGAGCCATTGAATTCTAGATTTTTGCTTCCATAAGATTTCTTCTCTTTTTTCCCATTCCTCTAACCGAGTTGTGAGTTTAATTTCATCTGCACTTCTCTTCTCTGTGAGGCCATCTAAACGGATTTTCTTATTCAAATTTTCAAGATGAGCAATAACTTCATGTTTTTTTTTATGAACATCCCCAAACCTTTTCGAGTTCCAAGTCTTGATTTTGGATTTAATGTATTGCAGTCTTTTGGCAAAATAGAACATCTTAGTCCCATGCCTAGGTTTACCTTCCTTCCACCATTGTTGCACATGAGGTCTGAAGGAAATGTCTCTAAGCCACATTAATTGAAAATGAAAAGGAGAGAAACTCACATTGGTTTTCCACATTTCCACCATGACTGGCCAATGATCCGAACCAACATTATTAAGAGTCTTCACTTTAGGAATGTGACCATGGATTAAGAAATTTTTAGAGAGCAAAAACCTATCCAATCTCTCCATTATACAAGCTAAGCCTTGCCTTCTGTTAGACCAAGTCATAAGGCCATTATCTAGTTGGATATCCACAAGATGGAGGTTTGCAATATATTCGCTCATGAGGTCAGTACTTTTGTCCAAATTTCTATTTCCCCCCTTTTCTCATCCAGAGAGAGGATGGTATTGAAATCTCCTCCGATCAAGATCCAAGATTTAGGAAAATGAGAGATAATATGAGTAATATCCTTCCACTGTCTTCTTTTTTCCTCCAAAGAAGTCGGGGCATAAACAATAAATGCAGAGCATAATCTGGTTGGAATGTCTACTTTGAATAGCTATAGCCAACAAACCCCAACTGCCAACCATATGGTGAATAACTACCTCTTTTGGGTCCCAAAGACAAGCAATGCCACCCGAAGTCCCTTGGGAACTGAGGGAAACCACTTTTCCAGCTGGCCAAATTTTACTGGCAATTAAGTCCATATCCTCCATTGACATCTTTGTTTCTTGAAGGAAAACAAGATGTGGATGATTTATCTGAATCATTCTTCTAATTTCATTTTGTTTTGAAAGACTCCCTTTGAGTCCTCTAATATTCCAAGTGATGATCTTCATTAATACCAGGGCTAAAAATGTTGGGAAGGGCATTAATCTTACCTTCCTCTACAAGCTTTTCACCTTCTTTTACCATATGATATTGATTGGTCTTGCGACCTACTTTTTGATTAGAATCCATCTTCAATTTTTTTTCCCTGTTTCTTGACTTATTCCAATTGAATCTGAGATGGCTTCTAACCTTGAAGAATGCTCATACACAACCAAAATTTTACTAGATGGTTCAATGGAGTCTATATTGGGACTTGCATTATTTGAAGTTTTGACATTTGAAATATTGTTTTTCTTGTGTAAATTTTCTCCTTTTTTTTTCTCGTTGAAAACCTTTGATTTGTTGGTTTGTCTCTTGAGTTCTTTCCTTCATATTTAAATTGTGTTTCTAAGATTTTAGTTTCCATTATTTCCTCTTCCTCACTTGGGACATCATTTGTGGAAAGGATTTCAAACATATTAGCAAATGACTTTGATTGATCCTTCATTACTGGTTTTTTCTGAGTGTTCTTCTTCTTAGGTATTTGGAAACTCATCGAGTTTATATCTTCTTTCTTTTGATCAGGAATTTTATTTGGGCAAGCACCGGCCAAATGACCATATTCATGGCAAATTCTACAACGAAAAGGAATGTTCTCATAGTCCACTACTTGCTCCCAAGTGTCTTCCCCAAATTGTAATGTGATATTTTTAGGTAGGGGTTTGTCAAAATCCATTAAAACACAAATTCGAGCATAAATAATATGTTCAAAATTTTGAGTACAATCAACAGATCATCATAAAAGTTCCTAAAGAGTTTCCAATTGAAGAAAAAATAGTAGGATTCCAAAATTCAATAGGGAGGCCAAAGAGTCTAACCCACACGGGAGCTATAGAAGGCATCTCTTCTTCGACTTTAAATTTAGTATGCCAGGGCTTCATGAAAAGCCCTGCCCTTCCAAAAAACCAAGGACCCCCTTGAAAAGTTTTCTCTCTATCTTCATTATTAGCAAATAAAACAAGAAAATAACCATTTGGATAAATAGAGATTTGTAACTCACCTTTAGTTTTCTAGCTTTTTGCAGCCCAGACTTTGAAAGCAGATAGACTCGAACGAAAACCCACGAACCGACAAATTAGTCCTCTTTTTTCCAAATCTTCAATGCCAGTCTGAATGTTACCCATATCAAGCTTAACAATAGGAGTTCCATCAGCTGCTTTAAGACATCCTGACTCCATTTTCCTGGGATCAATCTTAGGCATTCTTAGAGGTTTATGAGAAGCCCTAATATTGATATTAGCATTGGGCTGAGGCTGTCCACCATGAAGGGCATCCCTAAAATTCATTTTTGGGACTGAGTCTTCAAAATTCTTACCCTTGACAGGGGTTTTCACAGTAGAATTATTTTGTGGGTGCACCTTAGCACCAGATTCACTTGAGATATGAGCCATTTTTTGATCAACTGCTTGAAACTTATTTCGTGGTCTCTTTAATCCTTGCCCTAGACGTCGTGGAAAGGTATGGTTTTCACTTTTCTTTTGTGCAGCAAATTGGAAGCCGTTGTCACTCAAGTTCATAGTATGATCTATTGAAAGACAAATTTCTAACCCATCTTGTATCCCCTGCAACATTTCCTACTAAAATATTGAGCATAAACCACAAAAATATTGGCCGCTAGGGCCCGAAGGCCCTAAAAACCAACCTCTGGAGCTGCTTGCACTCAACCCAGATGAAACCCTCGCATAGCCGCTTGCCAAATATATCGTTCACACATAGGGATGCGCTAGGATCTGTGTTGCTCCAAATGATATGAAAATTGGTGGAGATGTTCTAGGGTTTTTCAGGCATCTACCCTCAAAATTTTAGCTCAATCCGAGTTCGGATGAGTGAGATATGGCCGAAACGAGTTCGGCAGTTTGGGCAGTCCTACGAAAAACGTCTAATCCTCCCTAATTTCAATGTTCCTCTATTAAGAATACTATTTATTATGGACTAACTTATATGAATAATATTAAAGTATCTTGTCTATAGGGTTACTCAGGTTCTGATTATGCTGGTTATATTGATGATAGAAAGTCTACTTCAGGGTACATTTTTTTATCTTGGATCACAACCGATATCTTGGAACAGTAATAAATAACATACAATGGGACAATCATCTACTGAAGTAGGATATTATGCAGCAAGATATACAACTTGTGAAGCTTTGTGGTTACAATATATATTATCTAACATGGGTATCAAATGAAATCTAACTCTTATATTTTGTGACAATCAAGGAGTACTCAATATGATCAAAAATCTAATTGTACATGAATGAACTAAGCATATTGAAGCACAATGCCATTTCATTAGAGATAATCTTCAGAATCATCATATCATTTTAAAACATATTACTATAGAATAATAACTAGTAGATATATTTACAAAAGCTTTAGGATGAAACAAGTTTCAAACATTCAGATATCATCTATGCAAATCAAGGGAAGTTCATACCAAATAATTTAATACAAGGGGATGTTAGAATATATTACATTATTTGTTATACATGCCAAGTTTCATGTTAAGTAGACTATATGTCATTTGAGGTAGACAAAATGTCATTTGAGGTAGTACAATATCTAAATTCTCTCATATTTCAATTACTCCATCACGTACCTTTATCCATCATTCTCAATCACTATACATTATTTCTCACCCTAAATCCTCTACTTATAGCTCTTCTCGCTCCATCTAATCCATGAAGTGAGCCCAAAAACATATTTAAAATGAGTGAAATATTGGAAGTAATCAAGACCCTGGTAAATTAGAACAACACTACAAAACAATAGTGGTACTAACCATAGTATTGGAAATCATAAAACATCTCATACTTGACAAAAGTTTAGGTTCCTCATCAAGGCATGAACCAAGAATCAAACCAAGTTTATAATCATATGATAAATGCAAATGCAAAAGTAGAACCTACTTGGTGGCTACCTTATAATAATAGGTATGATCCTATTGAATGCATGAGTACCATCAAGTATTACTAGATTGTATAGTACACTTAGCAATGCTAGGTTCAATAAGTTACCACCAATGGTCAAGTTGCCCTGATAGTAAATCTTGATATATATTAGCAACTGTAGGCTACATAATCAACACCGCCTTTTCTAACCCTAATAATGTAGTATTGGAAAATTTTAGTGCCATTAAAATAGATGAAGAAACACCTTTAAGGTGTAGAAGCTAGATAAAAGAGGAAAATAACTATAGAGCAAGCAATTGATAACCATGCTAATACCAAGAAAGATATGTTGGTCCTTAGAAGAGGAAGGTCTTATTTTCACATAAAATATAAAGGACACATCATTGCAAAATGAGAGAGATAGAAGGAGAAGGAAAATATAGGAGGGAAGTCTACAAAAATACCTCAAAAGGAGGTCCAAGAGATACCAAATAGAAAAAATCTAAAATATCAACAAAGAGAAAGAATTGACAATAAGCACTGAAGGTAGAGAAGTAGCTAGTAAACCAATTGAAAGGAAATGCAATAAGGGGAGAGATCCACTATAAAGATATATTTAAAGAAGATTGAAGTACCTTTATCTCATGTGCAAAGAGCATCAAATTACTTCTAGGTATCCTACAAGTTTTATCACAATAAGTGATATCCCTTTTGTCAAATTCAATATTACAAAAAAAATGAAGAAAATGCTAGATATGGTTAGAGTGATAGAGGCTTTGGCTCTACCTAGGTAATGAGACCTACTCTAAGAGGCTCCAAAACAAAAAAAATTAGAGTTATTCCAAAGACAAAAATCTAGAGCCCTATTCATCCCAAGTAGCCAAGCAATAAATTATGTTCATAGAACAACCATTAAGTACCAAAGTCAATGCTTCTAATGTGCAAAATAATATAAAACCTAAAGATATAAAGTTACCTTCATTCTACTTAATACTCATAATTAAAAATTATATTCTTAGGATATGTATAACTGATTCCAGAGTGTTGGAAATTTTGAGTAGTTGTTTTGTCATTGATGTCAAGAGTTAGTGTCAACGATGCCAAAATTTAGTGCAAGGGATTGACAAAAGTATAGTTAAAATATTTATATTTTAAGCCCAAGAGATTTGGTTTAGAGCTTCACATGATTGGTCAAAAGGTTGGCTAAATTCGCTGAAGGAAGGAGATACCTAGGCCTAAAGGAAATAATATTATAATATTTATTATTGTAATATTAAAGATGTTAATATAAGGCCTAAGGTTAAAAAGGAAAAACACCTAGACCCAAAGGAAATAATATTAAAGGTTAAAAGAAAAGCCTAAGGTTACTTATAAATTAATCATAATATTTATATTATAATTAATTTATAATATAAATTAATTATAACCCTAAGTAAGGGTTGGGCACAAAATATTAAGTTTAATATTTATTCTTGCCGACGTTCGAGCAAGGAAGGAATATGGTATTTATACCATATGGTTTGAAGATATTAAGCAAGCCTTCGATATTGTGCATGCGAAAGGTTGAAAATTATTGATGCAATTTTTATGAGCAATGAAAGACAAATCTTTTTATTTTTAAACTGTGGATGAATAAAGGGATAAGAGTGCTTGTCTCCATTACCACCCACTTAGTTGGCCTAGTGGCAAGGCTTGGCAGTATAAGGCATAGGTAGAACAGAGGTCCTGTGTTTGATTCCCGATGGCAGCAGAGGGAAGTGTTTTATTTTCAAACATTTTGGTTCCAACGCATGCTACAAAGTGTGGTGAGCACATTGTGGTGGTTGAGGGGGTGCATAGCCCAAGTGGCAGCCTATCCACGGCTAAGGCACTAGGTAGGCGGTGAATGCGAGTTTGATTCACATGGAGTGCGTGTTAGTGTTTGAGGTGCGCAAAATATTTTTTGATTAAAGTGGCTAAGGTATGATTAAAATTTTATTATTTTTTGCCATATGTTGATTAAGAATTTGAGATTATAAGGTGTGTGCAAGGATTTTTGTTGGTGTAATTTGGTATGTATGGTGGGTTAATAATTGGAGAGTATAAGGTGTATTCAAAGGACTTTATTATTGTAATTTATTTGAATTTTGAGTTAGAATATTAAAGTGTTTGGAAGGTTGAAATTTGGATTGAAATATTCTATGATGAGTTGGATTTAAAAGGAGTTATAGGGATATTATCATTTTTCTTGATTGAGTGAATTATCTATTGATTGGAGTTATTTTTAAAGAAGGAGTAATAAGGTGTATTTGAGTCTTGACATTTTATTGTATTTTTTGTATGGTGAAATATTTGTTGAGGTAAAATATTCTTGTGGAGATTTTAAGATAGACTATTGCTATCTAACCTAGAATTGGCAAAAGGATTTGGTTGTGAGTAAAACGATTTTTGAAGACATATCTCCATAAAAACAAAAAGGTATGGGAACATCATATTTTGAATGAATTTTTATTGGATTGAATGTTGTGAAATATAAGGTGGAGTGAAAAGGATTTATTGATAAGTATTGTTGGAAATATTTGAGTTTTTATATGCATGATTGGTGAATATTTAGAGAACATTGGAGATAGATATTGAATATTATTTAAGTTAGGGTTTGAGACCCACATTGTGCTCTTTGTTTTAAGAAGTGTGAAAACACTTTTTTAGGGTTTGTGAGCAAGTTGTGTTTCATTGATTGAATGATTGAGTGAAACTTCTTGAGCATTGGTTTTGAGTTATATTGAAAGTGAATGTGAAAACATTAGAAATCAGATTTGTGAAAGCGATAAACTTAATGATTGAGTAGAACATATTGAGTTTTTGATAGAGTACATTATTTTCTGTTGGAAATTTTAAGTAGATGAGTTGTCATTGATGTCAAGAGTGAGTGGTCATTGATGTCAAGCTTTCAGCACCAGTCAGTGGCAGTTCCAGTGAGAAACATCAGTTTTAGGACCTCCAATAAGTGCAAAAGGATAGTCCGCCTTCAGTTGATCAAGACCCGGTTCTAGGAAGTCAAATGAGGACCAAAGGGCAAAGAAGAGGCCCAAGAAAATAATATTATAATAGTTTATTATAATATTAAAAAGGAAATTTAAATTAATTATAAATTAATTTATTAATTAATCTAATTAACTTTCATGTTACTTAAGTTAATTATAAGTTAATTTTAATTTAATTATAAATTAATTTTTATTAATTTAATAAACCCTAAAAAGGGTTATAAAGCTAAGTTTAAAAATCAAATTTAAAATTTGATTTGAGCACCGACGTGTTATGGCAATAAGGTATCATGTATAAATATAGGCGAAACCTTTGCGTTAGAGGAATCCCTATGTTTTTTAATTTAAATGCCCATGTTATAGATTGAGCACAGAAAGAATGCAACAATTTTTGTGTTGAAAAATATTTGGTGGCAGAAGAAAGAAGTAGGAGCTAGGCTCCTTTCACCTTGCACACACACCGCGTATTGCAGCTGGTGACAATGGAAGGTGTTAAGATGTTTTATGGCAAGGAGGACATTGGTTCGAATCCCATGGGGTTCACGTTTTGCAAGGATGGAAGGTCTCCAATTTTTGGAAGCAGCACCAATGAGGAAACAAAGGGGGGCAAGCACCTTCCCCTCCTCATAGAAGTGCCTAGCCCACGTGGTGGGGTAGTACCTTGGTAAGGCGCTCGACAGAGAGGTTTCGAGGTAAAAACCCTCTAAGGCCTTTTTGTGGTTGAGATAAAGGTATGCACTGATGATTGTTATGTTGGTCGCTTAATTTGGAATGTGCTAAGGTTAAAAGGAAAATAAAATATTTTTGCGTGCCTAATGTTGAAAAATAAATTTTTATGGTTTTTAAGATTTAATTTTTGCCTAAATTAAAATTGGTTATTAAGTGTTTTTTTTAAATCGAAAAACCCCTTGCGGGGCCGCCTTGGTCTCAGAGACCATGAACAAGAGGTTCTACACCGTCAAAGTCACACGGGAGTTGCACCCGACCCTACTCATACCAACATTATCACTTGGATTTTAGATACCCAATTCAGCTTTTTGGTAGGGTGGAGATTTGAACCTGGGACCTCCCTTGGAGGATTGCCCTCTCCTCTCCAACTCACCTAGAACACCTGGGTAGTTATTAAGTGTTTTGAGGGAGATAAAAGCGTAGACAATTATTATTTTTGAAGGGTTATTTTTGAAAGATTGATTTATTAAATTGGATATTATAAAGAGCAATTTGAGTGGTTCTTTTTATGTGTGATTTTATGATTGCTAATTTTAAGAAGTAATAAGGTGTATTTGGGATTGATTATTTTTATGTTTGAAAAATATCTTGAAAGAGAGTTAGCATGATATTTTTTCATCTAACCATTGAAATTGGCAAAGAAGAAAATTGTGATTGAGATAGGTTTCCTAAGGGCACTTCTACATCAAACAAAAGGTATGGGCACATATTCCTAGTGAATGATTGTTGAAAGTTGTGAATGCAAAGTTGGAGTGAAAATGATTGTTTGGTAAACATTGTTGAGTGTGTTTTGAATTAATGCTTCAAGGTTTTCTGGAATTAAGAGTTGTCAATAAAATCTTATTTTATAAGTATTGTTATTGAAGCATTTAGTCGACTAAGGAACTTGAACTAGGGTTTGCAAAGATCATGAGTATCATTGTTATGTGAGATTAGCATTATTATTGAAGCACTTAGTTGAGTGAGGAACTTGAAATAGGGTTTGCAAAGATCATGAGTATCATTGTTATGTGAGATTGATTGATAAGCATTTTTGGAAATATTTAAGTGAGTGTTCATATGCTTGGACTAGGATTTGTAAGAAAAGGTTAATTCATTAAGTGATTGGTTGAGTAGAGTTGGTTGAGCCTAGTCAAGTGGATGTGTTGAAGTGATATTTCAAGTTCTATGAAATAAATTATTCTATATTCTGAATTGATTTGAGAAAGAGGTTGAGTGTTGATGAATGTGAAACATATTGAGTCTCTAAAAATTATCTATATGTTTCTATGGTAAAAAGAGTGATTGAAAGTAATTGAGCATTGTGGTGAATGTGAAGCATATTGAGTCTCTAAAAATTCTCTATATGTTTCTAAAAGAGTGATTGAAAGTGATTAAGCATTGTGATAAATGTGAAGCATATTGAGTCTCTAAAAAATCTCTTTATGTTTCTATGAGATTGGACAAGTTCTAGGACTTGTTGAGTAGATTTGAGGCAAGTCTTGAGAAGACTTGTGGATAGATTTGTGTAAGATTTTTGTGGAAGATTACAATACAAATTTGAGTATAGATATTGTTGAGCAGATTGGACAATTTCTAGAGAGGACTTGTGGATAGATTAGTGTGAGCTTTTGTGGAAGCTTACAAGGCATATTTGAGATAAGTCTTTGAGAAGACTTGTGAGCAGAATTGATTGATTTATTTATTCAAACCTTGAGTTAAGGTTTGGGGTAGATCTAGCAGTGTTGATTTATAATTGGATCAAGATTTGTGTTAAGGCTTGAGGATAGATTTATGCTAGAGAGAAGGACTGTGTTTAGTACAATTCAGAGGACAAATATTGAGGATAGATTTATGCTAGACTGAAGTACTATGTTTAGCACAAATCAGAGGATAGATATTGAGGATATATTTATGCTAGATCAAAGGACTATGTTTAGTACATATTTGAGGATAGAATTTGGTGCATATTTGAGGATAGGTTTATGCCATACCAGAGATAGAGATTGAGCATATTTGTGCTAGATCGAAGGAATATGTTTAGTGTATATTTGAGACAAAGCTTTGAAGGTGATAGAGTATAGAGGATGATAGTCTCTAGTGGATAGAGATCCATTAGCTAGGGCAATGAGGACATGTGTCTTTAGTGGATAGATATCCATTAGCCAGAGCAGTGGGGGTAGCAGTTATTCTATAAGATCATCAGTTAGAGCTAAGGAGGAAGAGTTATCCTATGGATAGAGATCTACGAACTTGATTAGGGGATTGGTGTCTCCTTTGGATAGAGGTCCATAAAAATTATAATAGGGAAAGGATTCCCAAGAGATTGATTCAGAAAATTTTAGTGAAATATTTTATCCATGGAGTAGCCCATATTGAGTGAATCACGTTAAGTTCTTGAGAGGACTTGAGGGTAGATTTAAGGTAAGTCTTGGTGGAGACTTGAGATTAGATTTAGCAAGATCTTGAGAGGACTTGAGGGTAGATTTGAGGTAAGTCTTTGTGAATACTTGAGAGAATATTTGATTGATTTATTTATTCAATATTTGTGTTAAGGCTTAGGGTAAATATAAGCAGAGTTGATTTTTTATTAGATCAAGATTTATGTTAAATATTAAGGATGGATTTGAGAATAGAGTTTGGTGATATTTGAGAGTAGATTTGTGCAAGAATTGAGATAGAGTTAGAGAATATTTGTACTACAATTGGGATAGATTTGGTTGCAAATATGAGATAGAGTTAAGAGCAATATATGTATGTGATAAATCAGAGGACAATAGTCTCCACTGGATAGATATCCATTAGCCAGGGTAGTGAAGACAGAGGTCTTCTGAGTGATGAAAAATATCTTCTATGGAGAGAGATCCACAAACCAGTACATTGGAGGTAGAAGTCTTCTAGAAGAGCTCCAGTAAAAGCAAAGGAGAAAGAGTTCTCCTATGGATAGAGTTCCATGAACCAGAGAAAGGAGGAGTTCTCCTATGGAGTGTGATCCACAAACCAACTGGGAAGATAGAGTTCTTTTGTGGAGAGAGATCCATGAACCAGTTGATCATAAAGAGTTCTCTTAGGTCAAGTTCCAAAAACCAAAGAAGAGGGGGAAGAGTTATCCTATGGAGAGATATCCACAAATCAGAGCATTAGGGGATTGATGTCTCCTTTGGACAGGGGTCCATAAACATTTTAATAGGGAAGTGAATCCCAAGATATTTGTTGAAAAAATTTTAGTGAAATATTTTCTCTATGGAGTAGCTCACATGGGTGAACCATGTTAAATTAGTGTCTCTATTTTGTGTGATGATTTATGCATTGATTTAATTACTGCTATTGATATTGCTATTGATTATATTGGATAATATTTTTTTTTTTGTATTTACATGGTGGAATCAGTAGTCGCCACGAATCCAGGCATGATGTCCAGCCTTTATGGCTGCCATAGTATTCTACGATGTCTGCTCTAGAAGCTGCCACACAGATCTTCGTGCAGTACACCCCTATAACCAACATGCCACAATCATTTTAAACCTTTTACGCCATTGAAAGCACTAGGAAAGGGACAAGCGTTCAGTCCGACAAGGCCCGAGATTTGAACCTTGGACCTCCACCCCCTTATGGGGTTTGGATGAAACAATTGGTCTACACCTCGGACCTTATATTGGATAATATTGGAAAATAAAATTAAAAGTTTATCTTATACTGTTCACCCCCCATCAGTATAATCTTTTGTTCTTCAAAGAGTATTAATGGTATTTATGCCTAATTTTGTGTGTGAAGAGATGATTATTTCTTATAATAATATAGTGGGACACTCAATATAGATGGACGAAACTAGGGTCAATATAGTAGACATTCTCAAATATTTGTTCATGACCATAGCCCAATGTCTAGATTTTATTGTAGTTTAAGAAGCGATAGTCGTAGACATAACTCCATACTTTGGAATGTTGTTATCCAAGAAATGGACATGAAAATTGCAAGGGGATGGTTATCTTGTAATAGGTTATATGCACATGAAGGTTAGACATAAACTATAAGGGGATGATTTTTGATATAACATTAAGCATAAACCATTACAAGGTTAGATCATGTACCCATAAATATTAAAATATTATACAACGATTTCCCATAGGCTTACACCATTAAATCATAAAATGTCAACCTTGGCTAATAAATTTATATTACACACTTTCAACATTTCCTTCATAAATTTCCAACATGATTTTTGTGGTTAAGTGGAATGTTTTATTCTCCATGTACTAGATACCTATACCTCCATAATTTTAATTCCTATAAAAAATATATTTTAAATTTTCTTATTGATTCCCACCCAACGTGTTGGGTCCATTTTTTAAATTATATATAGCATTCATCAAAAATTATTTTATTGGTCCACATTTCTAGGTTATAATTTGATTATTTTTATTACAATCATCACTTATATTTTCCTCATCAAAGGATAGATAATCTACTTCCTCTCCCATATTAAGCTTTATTTTCTCTTGATTGAAGGCTAGTTTGACGATTAAATTTGTGATCCTATTGTGACTCTTCCAAGTATGGAGTTATTTACTTACTTCAAAAACCCTTAACATGATATTTATATCATTTAAGCACAAACATATCCATAATT
Organism: Wollemia nobilis; assembly: GCA_028583015.1. NCBI lineage: Eukaryota > Viridiplantae > Streptophyta > Pinopsida > Araucariales > Araucariaceae > Wollemia > Wollemia nobilis. The sequence goes on along the minus strand of JAQPPZ010003551.1, from coordinate 3,750,839 downwards.
ATTTAGGAATAGAAAGTGATTGTACATAATGTTAATCTACCATAACTTTGGATTCTTATCCATTGGTATGTTATTCAACTTTTGTCTTCTTTATTACTTGATAATTTTCATCATCTCAACAATGTTATTGTAATATCCCTTAAATTTTATGTAAACTATAACATAGCCATGCATTATGGTCTTGTTGACTCCCAAAAGGATAGTCCCCCTTTTGGGAGCCTAACTCATTTTTCCCGTGGGGTGCACAAGGTGGTGCACCCCAATTTAGCCTAGTGCACTTCATCCCTATGGAGTGCATTCAAATCCCCCTAGGGCACAAAGGTTGTGCATCCCAAGTCCGCATTTTGCACTCCAAATAGTGGAGCGCACAAGGACTCCATCGGGTGCACAAGGTTGTGCGCCTACCTCTAGCCCATGCACCCCATTGGGGAATGGGGCGCATAATATCCCCTAGGGGTGCACAAGGTTGTGTGCCCTACCAAAGGTCTGTGCACTCCATGGGGAGGTGGAGCGCATAAAATTCTAGAGGGGTGCACAAGGTCATGCACCCCATCAAAGCCCATGTGCTCCAAAGGGTGGAGCACGCATCGACCCAAGAAGGGTGCACCACCTGGTGCACCCCAAAGAAGCCATGCACTCCACCCTTTGGAGTGCACAAAGTCCCCATGGGCACACTTCATTGTGCACCCATCTCTCCCTTGTGCACTCCATTACTATGGAGCACGCACAAATCCCTTGGAGTGCATAATCTATGCACTCCTCTCCAGGCCAATGTGCTCCACTCTCGAAGTAGAGCGCATAGTCTCTGCTAGGGCGCACAAGGTTGTGTGCCATCCCGAGTCTATGTGCCCCCCTCATCAAGGCATGCAAGTGTCCAAGTTGGATGTACAAGGTAGTGCACCTACCTCCAGATTGTGCACTCCACTACAAAAAAGTGCACAAATTCCTTAGGGCCACATGGCCCATACACCCCACAGAGTCTAGTGCACCCCACTCCCTAGGGTGCACAAAGGTCAAGCAGGTGTACAAACCTATGTTCCCACCTCAGGGACTGCACTCTCCCCTTCCCAATGGAGCACACATGATCATTAAAGCTAGTGCACTCTACGTGCACACACCTACTTGTGTTCTGTCTGCCCCAATCTTGAGCCACCACATGTTCGATTTACTGACTAGCCAATTGCAATTACACCTCGTTGGTACCTTGAGCTGATAAAGTAGTATTCGACATGGCACGCCCGACCAACCAAAGACCTCCATCACACAAAAAAGTGCATGCACCCCATCTACCCAAAATTAATGCACATGTTTTAAAAGAAATGTGGTGGACCTGCTTTGCACCATTCGTGCATGCAAATTATCTATCGACGAGGTCAAATACAGAGTGAAGAGCAAAGTGCAGAGAAATAATTATGGTCTTGCTATTCGAATTAGATGGCATCCACCAGTTCTTCTCCTCGAAACATCCATTGTTCGATAGAGAATTGGCAAGATTACTGGGGCATGGCCCATTGTAAAGAAGCCGAGGAGGGCGCAGAACCCTAAGGTGTTTGAGAATCTTCTAGATACTAGCAGGGATATCACTAAGGAACAACAAAAGGAAGTAGAAGGGGTCATAATTTATGCATTCAACCCCATGGAAGAGGATAACCAATGCCATCCGACGCTCCTAAGAAGCCTCTATGCACGGGCTTATCGAGATAGTACCAAGCCTGCTCCCATGTGTAACAAATGGAATACTAATATGGGTCGATTAACCTTCCCGAGGGTATACCACTCTTCTGACCTATTAGCATGGCTCACGGTCTCCTACGACTCCAGAGCATGCACAATTCATGATTACAAAGGTCAGGTAGTGGCCCGGGTGTCGACCGATAGAATTCGACAGGTCTTCGGCCTAGCCACCATATCCAGGGTGGTGGACTTCAAGACATTGGCCCTCCAGGCCAATTATATGCTAAATACCATGTTTCCCTAGTCACTGTTGAAGAAAGGGAGAAATAGGCCAGCTAATTTTCCCATCAAAAAATTCTTGCTTCGTCCCTAGGCACAGGACTACGTCGACATGATCAATCTGGTGTTGGGGGTGAAATACCTAGAACCAATCATGAAGGAGGTGATGTTTTTGATCCTCCAGTGCAATAGAACCGACAAGACCCCTCTCTACCGGTGGGAGGATGTCATCAGTGATAAGCTAGATGAAGAACTATAGCTATTGCAGGCAGCCATATTGGTCCGAGAAGGAGGAGATGCCCCCCTTCTCTTATTACTCCTTTTTTATTCATTTGTTTATAGCATAGTTAGACAAATATTTGGTGGCCCAACTGGGAGGAGTGACTACACCAACTATGCAAGACCGATTATTGTGCATCCAGGAGGGATGCTCCAGTTATACAACCTTCTTTGAGAAGGTCCTCACCGTGGTGCACTTCAGGTTATGTGGGAACTTCCTAGATAGAATTGGGGTAGGGGTTAGGAACTTTCTACACTAGGCAAAGGTAGGAGACTACTTCTACGTGGAGGAGTTTTCCTACATTAGGATATACGGGTCAAATCTACCCTCAAATGCACTCATACTGCACTACCCAACTTCCATTGCCATCCTAGAGATCACTCGACAGATGGCTAAGGAGGTTAAAATCAGACATTTAAGGAAGAAAGGACCAGTGAAATGGCTACCCATTCCCTGCTCAATGGGCCATTACACTTATCTTGGCCACTTTGCCATGCTACGGGCTATCTGGAATATGGACACCTACTATTTTCTAGAAGTCACTTGGAGGGCCTATGACCCAGATGGCCATCATAGAGGAGAAGTTACTGGCAAGCTGGCCCTTCTGGCAGTCACACACAGTGTTGATGATTTTGAATATGAAATGCAAAAGGCTTTTAGGAACAACCAGACTTTGGACTTAGTGTGGAGGATGGATAAGCGGCCTTACAGCAAATTGGAGGTCATTGGTGATTATAGTGCTCAGATGAAGTTGCACCAAGGCTTGCTAGTTGATAAGATGGTCCCACTAATCCCGGTAGCCCCTCTAGAAGAATTTGAGGACCCCACCTTTGAGATTTTCCAATAGGATGCTGACCTCTTCGAGGTCATGATGCAAATCATTGAAGAGACCCAATAGGAGTAGGCCAAACTCCCTTCTTCTTCTAGTTCCCCCATTGCCACTTCAAAAGGGAAGGAGTTGGCTATTGGCCCATCTCATCAAACTACCACCTCCTCAGCACTGACTTTGATAAGCCCCCAAGAACAAGGATAGTTAGTAGAAGGCCAACATTCCTTATATTCTACCACCTTAGTGATCAATCAAGAGGAATGCCAAGTACATCCCAAAGTTATGAAGAAGATAACCGAAGTCGAGGGGTTATCCAATATCTTAAGAGGCTATGAGGTGCAAAGCCCTATGCAGTCCCCCACCCATAAAAGAGTTAGAACTAAATCCTAGGATAAGGAATTGAAATATTGACAATGGCAAGGGTCACTGACACCTACCAATTTATAGTTGATGAGGAGGATCAGATTCAAGACATGGAAGAGCAAAGATCTCCTAGCAAGGGGATAGTCAGGTCCAAGGAGATAGTTGGGCAAGGGGCCACTGACACATCTATTACCACATTTGAGATACCCTTGCCACCTAGCATGAAGGAGGCCACCATCGATGTGAGTAAAGGTGTCATCAGAGCATCTACTGCACCTATCCAAATGATGAAGTCCTAGGTGGCTACCCAAGCACAGGTGGCCAAGGTAGTAGAGAAAGAGCTTGAAGGATGGAAAGCCAAGGCTACATAAGTGGAGCCATTACAACTCAAATTCAAGCAGCTTCAAAATAAAGTTGATACATTGAAAATGCCCACTTCTTCCATTGTGCAGGCTAGTATTTAGCTTGGGTCAGCATATGAGCTCAAGTAAGAAATGAAGGAGAAGATCCAAGAGAATATGGAGGATTTAGAATCTATTCTTGTAGATATCTATGTTTCTCGACATATAATGGGCCTCATCCAGAACAACTTGCAACAAGGAAGGCAAAGGATAAATGCGATCATGTCGATCTACCAGAGATTTTAGGAGGACTATGTACCCATTTCTGGGATGACGACCACCCTATCTGATGACTCTTTCTGCTTCTTTGTGGAGGAATATATTAAGGTCTTCTTGTTTTTGCAAAATGAGCAGAGCTGGCTCAAGTGGAACCAAGAGGTGGTAGATGTTGAGTATGAGGCCAATGATGAGCTGGCAGACTACAATCTCTCCATTGAAGACTTTGGGTGGGCCCCAGTAATTAAAGATTTTGTTTTTCAAAGGATCTAGAATTTTGACTTAGAATCTGGTGATAAACCATCCAAATGCTTCATGGCTTTGGTGGAGATGGTAGACCACCTATGCATTTTTACCAAAAATAATGTACAGTGGGCTAGGGATAGAATAAACAAGGCCATGCAGGACTTGAACCTACTACTTTTCTCATTAAATTTTCATGATGAGGCTTGGGAATTCATTGACCAAGCCATTCAAAACTTGAGAGCAGGAGTGGGGCCCACTACCACAGGAACACACGTGCCAGGAGGGCCACAACCACCAACGTAGGGTAGTACCGGTGGTGATACACAACCACCACCTGCATGAGAAGGAACATGGGCTACATGCCCATTTTTGAATGCATCCTAATTTTTGGTACAATAGGATTCCTCCAACTGGAACAGACGGTTACAACAACCAGGTGGTCTCGCACTATAAAGGAGAGGAATGCTGCAGCTAAAGATTTTTTATCGAACCTCTAAGAGAGAAAATCTAGGTATAGCTTTGTCTATTGTTTGAGTCATATTTTCCCTTGTATCTCCTATGTATGTTTCTTACCACCCTTCCTTCTGCCATTTCTAGGGATTTCTAAGGAGTGTTGTTCATCGATATTATTTCCTATGGATGCACCAGAGTTGGAGGCCCTTACGTCACTGCAATCAGGATGGAGGGAGATCACCCCTTGTTATGAATATTCAAACTGGGGGCTATTGTAACTCAATGACATCATGAGGACTCAAGCATTCTACTGGGCCTATTTCATGTAATATTTTAAATATAAATATAAGCTCCAACTCTTCCCTTGGCATCCTTCTGTGTGTTTATGGTTTGTGTGATGCTCATTCATGTGTTCTTGTAATCAAAACCTATGAATGACACTTTCTTTTTTGCCAGTTAAATCATTTTATTTACATTACATTATTTGAATGGAGTGAAACAAACTAGTTCTCCTTGCTTTTATCTTTTCTAAAGTCATTTATCAATCTTCTATGACTCTATAATGGATAAGGCATCGGTCTGGGTTTTGTAAGCTTTAATATCGATAGGTTCGGTCACTAAAAATACCAAAAATAACTAAATAATATTTTGTCTGGCATCGTGGGCATGTGCATTGTGAAGCATTAGTCAAAGAACCCATCGATTGGGGTTTCCTTACCCAACCTGGTCTATTTAGAGCTGTCCAAGGTAGTCTATTCCTAGGTTAAAGAGGTGGATCAGCTAGAATCCACAGTGTTGGTTGTGATTTTAAGAGTTTCCCATGATGTGATAGATCTTTTAAGGGTAAGCGAGAAAACTCCACAATATTTTTTGGCACCATTGTGGGGAGGTCCTTGTTAGATCCTTTTATTTTTGTTACTCCCCTTTGTGACATGTATATTTTTATTTTTGTTTCCCTATGAGGTTATGAGTTTTTGGGCTAAGCAATCTTAGCCAGAGAGAGCATTTCCATTTTTACACCTAGTGTTGGTGACTCTAAAAACAAGGAAGTTGATCTGGCAGCCACAAGAAGGAGTGACGAGGAGCTCTACCCTAAACTATTGGACCCATAGGTACTTTTTAGAATAAGCAAAAGTAAAAAGCAAAAGCGCACTTTGATTTCTATTCCTTCTAGTAGTTAGAGTAGTAATAGTCCCTAGAACATTCCTCAAAGTCCTCAAACTGGTACTTCACCTGTTACATCTACTATCCTGAGGGGCCCAGTTCTACCAATGGCCAACCCACCTTTGAATAACTAGCATTTAAATAGGTATAGACCCTTTATTTTACCTCAAGTTTTAAATCCCCTACCCCCTAAGGCTCATAAATACTTACCCAAGTTTTTAGGGGATAATACCATGACTGGGGAGGATCACGTGAAGGACTTTCTATATGCCATGGATAGTTTGGAGGTAGAACATGAAGATGTTGTCCTCTGATTATTTTTGTAGACCCTAGAAAAGGATGCTAGGGAATGGTTTAATAGCCTCCAGGCTGACACCATTGGAACCTTCCATGACCTAGAAGTTGTCTTCCTTAGAAAGTATGGGGAGAAAAAAATGAACAGTCCCTTTTGACTGAGCTGGCCACCATGAAGAAGAAAGAAAATGAGACCGTGGATGATTTTAATAGGCGGTTTACTAAACTCAGAAATAGAATCCCAGCCGCTCTCAGGCCCAATGACCACCAGTCTATCTATTTTTATAAAAATGCCTTCCCAGGAGATTTTAACTATGAGCTGAGATAGCAACCAACACTTACTATTGATGCTTGTATGGAGAGGGCCATTGTGATAGAGAGGGATATGATAGACAATGGGAAAATGAAGTCTACCTCCATGGATCCTAGTCCTAGTCAGCCTAAAAAGAAAAATAAGAGAGTGGGATTTGGGATTTTAAAGAAATATGAAGTAGACCCCATTGAAAAATTGTCATCACAAGTTACTGAGTGGTTTTTATCGATGAATAACCGCCTGTCTAAGATTGAGAGAGACAAGAATGATAGTGGGGAACCCTCCCAACACCAGAATGACAATAGACCTCCTTTTAGAAGGAATTTCAATAGAAATTGGAATAATGAGGGGGGTAGGAATTCAAATAACAACTGGAAAAGAAAGGATAATCATAAAGACTAGGATGATGTCCCTAACCCCATGACCTCTATCAACATCACTACTGATTTCCCTTTCTTCTTCCCAGCCTATGATGCTCCTCATAATCCTATTGACTGTGATGTTTTTCATGGTCTCCACTCAAATGTTAACCTAGAAGAAGAGTCTGATGAGGAAATCAGGATAAATGCTTGTTGGACGTGGGAAGAAACTATTGACAATCCCCCAATTTTAGAAGAAACAAGTCAGCCTCTAAGTCCTGATAACTGGCCAACTACCTTTGTCAATGATGATGTAAAAATCTTGAGGAGACCCCAAAATAATAGGTTTGAGCAAATAAGGTAGGGTAAGTTGACCCCTACAACTGAAGAAGTCGAAACTTTAGAGAGGGTCCATGCTACCAGGCTGCATAGTAGAACCATTCTGGATAAGGCTGATAAGAAGAATGACAAGGAACCTATTAATGAGAAAAGAAATCATGAGGCTAACCAACCTCCCCCTCCTGAAAGAACAAAACCTATTAATACTACCGCAGGGCTCAGAGGGATAGAGTTTGACATAGGGATGGAGCTAGCTAAACAAAAAATTAATATAACCTTTGGGGAATTAATGACTATCCCCAAGTACAGAGAACAAATATGTAGGGCCTTTGGGTTGACTGACCAAGGGGGGGCACATCTTAGCAACCTCAGGTTCTGACCCTTCAAATAGAACTCCCACCTCAGTAAGGCCATTTTACATCTCCCTCAGGTATACATCCGGGTATGGTGACCGTTATGTAATACACAATTGTATGCTTGATAATGGGGCATCTCACAATGTCATGCCAAAATAAGTGGCTGATCAGTTGGGGCTGATATGCACTAAAGACTCTCCCCCTATTTCTGTCATGGACAACAGACAAGTGCCCTGTGTGGGAATAATTATAGGTCTCTTAGTTTTCCTAGACCAATATCCAAAGAAGGGAATTGTCATGGATGTGGCAGTTGTTGATGTAGACCCATTCTTCTCCCTATTACTATCTAGGCATTGGGCAGAATAGTTAGGAGGATCAATTCAGTTAGATTGGTCATTTGCTACCATTCCCCTTTCCTCCAAAGAACAAGCCACATTAAGAAGAGAACCTTTCAATAAAATATCAGTAGAGCTGATGAAGCCTGATAATACTATAGTAAATTTGGTTAGCTCTATAGAAGAGAAAGATTTGGGGGTTTATTCCATTTGGCACACCCCTTTTCTTAAAGAAATACCCAATGTTGAAGGGTTGGATCCTTTACTCAAAGCAGCTATAGATGCTGAATCAGATAGGGTTCTCACCACTAAAATGTGGACTTTAACATTTGATGGAGCCAAGTCACAAGCTAGGGCTGGAGCTGGAATTAACTTAACCGACATAAAGGGTAACTATCTGGGAGTGCCCTATATATTGGAATTCCCCTGTACCAATAATGTGGTAGAATATGAGGCCTTACTACTGGGGTTAAGAAAGGTAAAATAACTGGGGATTAACTATCTAACTGTGTATGGAGATGCAGAATTAATTATCCAACAGATAAAGGGCAGGTACCAAACCAAACACCCCAGATTAAAATAGTACAAGCAAGCTATCCTGGATGAGATAAGTAGATTTTTGGCCTTCAATATCTCACATATCCCAAGGGAGAAAAATCATGTGGCCAACCTACTGGCTGTAAATGCCTCTAGGGCAGATGACCCTGAAATTGATACTGAATTCATGGATAGATTTCCCACCATATCTGTTTATCACCCCTCTATCCTAGATAATGTAGTGTACCTACAAGTCTTCTAGGATGATGCTGATATAAAGGACTTCATGATAGTACAAAACCAATTTGCTAGGGTAATTTGTGATGAGGAGGATGAGGAAAGGCTGCAACATGTTATAGGTACCCCCACTGAGGTGATACAGTTGAAAACAAATAAAATCCCAAGAGGATTGGTCTCCCTAGAATCTCTGTTTGATGACTTTGACAAAGCCCATAGGACTGCACCTAGTGAGTCAGAAGGTGAGGAGGTCAATGTGGGGACAACTGGTAATCCTAAAATGGTCAGAATTGATAAATCATTACCGACCAAAGAAAAGAAATAGTACATAGAGTATCTAAGAAAGAACAGAGATAGCTTTGCTTGGGGGTACGATGAGTTGAGAACTTTTAATACAGAAGTGATGACCCACATTATTCCCTTGAAGGAAGGTGCCAAACCCTTTAGGCAGAAACAGAGAAAGTTCAATCCTACACTACACCCTGTTATGCAAAAGGAGGTACAAAAGTTGCTTGATGCAAAAATAATCAAGAAAGTGAGGTTTTCCTCATGGATAGCAAACCTAGTGTCGGTTAGGAAGAAGAATGGTGAGATCAGGTTGTGTGTGGATTTTAGAAATTTAAACAAGAGCTCCCTCAAGGATAATTATCCCCTTCCCAATATGGAGCAATTGCTACAAGTAGTGGTAGGGTCTTCCCGAATATCCCTCCTGGATGGTTTTTTAGGGTATAACCAGATTTTAGTGAATCCCGAGGACCGTTTTAAAACTACCTTCACCACACCTTGGGGAACTTTTGAATACCAAAGGATGCCATTTGGATTGATGAATGTTGGGGCCACCTTCCAAAGAGCTATGGATTTTGCTTTCAAAGGGCTGATGTTCAAAATAGTGGTGGTTTATCTAGATGATATTACTGTATTCTCCAAGGATCCTGCAGATCACTTTTCCCACTTGTCCCAAGTATTTCAAAGATGCAAAGAGTATGGGATCTCATTGAATCCAAATAAGTGTCTGTTTGGAGCCACCCATGGTAAGTTATTGGGACATGTAGTCTCAAAAGAGGGCATCAATATTGATCCTGAGAGAACAAAAGCAATTGCACAAATACCACCCCCCAAGAGCCTCAAAGGAGTCAGGTCTTTCTTCGGCAAGATAAACTTTGTCAGAAGGTTTGTCCCAAATTTTTCTGAGATCGCCAAGCCGATAAATGATATGATTAAGAAGGATGTCAAAATTAAATGGGAAGAGGACAACCTCAAAGTATTTCAGTAGATTAAGGATGCCATCACTACTGCCCCTGTCTTGACTTGTCCAGACCATTCAAAGAGTTTTAACCTATACTCCTTTGCCTCAGAGCACACTATAGCAGTTGTACTATCTCAAAAGGATGAAGAGGGGAATGAGCGGCCAATAGCATTCATGAGTTCAGGGATGAAAGGAGCTCAACTGAGATACAAGCCAATTGAAAAATAGGCTTATGCCCTCATACAGGCTTTGGAGCACTTTAAAAGCATCTTTGGAGCTTGCAAGGTAGTTGCTGTATCCCCTATATTGCTATTAAAGATGTTCTTACCCAACCCGAGCCCATAGGTAGTTCAACAAGATGGATGATTAAACTATTACAGTATGATGTGGAGTTCAAGGCTATAAAAATTATTAAAGGCCAGGGGCTGGAAAAATACATGACTTACCAAGAGGAGCAAGGAGCAGATAATGTTGTCTTGATTCAAGGAGAACAACAAGAGGAACAGTTAGGACATGAAAATTCTGAGTGGTATAAAGATATCCTATTTTATTTAAGAAACCTATCCTTCTTTCTTGGAAATACTCCCAGTAGAATGAGGAGCATTAAGTAACAATCCCAGAAGTATCATCTCCAAGGAAATAGGTTGTACTAGAGACACCCAAGTGGGATATTACTCCTATGTGTAACTAAAAAAGAAGTCCCTAAGATTATCAAGGAATTTCATACTGGGTTCTACGGTGGCCATTTTGCTCCCAAAGTGACTGCTAATCAAATCATGAGAGTAGGGTATTATTGGCCATCCTTGTTCAAGGATGTTTACCAATCAGTCAGGAGTTGTTACAGTTGCCAAGTCTTCACTGGGAAGAAGAACCTGCCTGCCATGCCTCTCCAGCTAGTAATTATTGAAAGTCCATTTTCTCAATGGGGGATTGATTTAATTGGGGAAATTAATCCCAATTCTTTAGGGGGGCACAAGTGGATCATTACTGCCATGGATTACTTAACCAAATGGGTGGAAGCAGCCCCTCTGAGAAGGTCAACAATAGTTGCAATCATTAATTTCTTGGAGGAAAATATATTGACCAGATTTGGGGTACCCAGGAAATTAGTGACTGATAATACCAAATATTTTACCTCCTATGAGATAATTGACTTCTGTAACAAGTACAACATTGAACTGGCTCACTCTACCAATTATTATCCTCAGGGCAATGGGCTAGCCGAATATTCAAACAAGAACATCATCACAAGGATTAAAAGGTCTTTGGGGAAGAATAAAAGAGGATGGGATAGTGAGCTTAAGTATGCTTTATGGATAGACAGGCTATCAATAAAAAGGGCTACTGGCATGTCACCATATGAGCTGGTTTATGGAGAAAGAGCATTGTTACCACCACAGCTGGAAAGGGCAGCCCTCTCCTTACTGTTGCAAGATCATGAACAACCAAATGAACTGCAAAGGAGGATGGACCAATTGGCAAAATTGGAAGAAGATAGGAGGGAGGTTGTTGCTAGGATGATCGGCCAAACGAGCAAGATAGTAGAATTGTTCAATAAAAAGGCCAAAGGGTAGACTTTTGCCATAGATGATGTGGTACTGTATTGGGACCCAAAAAATGACAAGCCTGGGGAGAAGGAAAAATTTGATCCAAAGTGGCTAGGGCCCTACCAGATTGCTAAAGTGGTGGGGCAACATACTTACAGGCTGAAAGACATGGAAGGAGAGGAACTACCTATACCAGTTAATGGGAAACACCTAAAGAATTTTGGCCCCACTAGTTAAGGCATGATGTTAAAAAAAAGAGGTGTGTGTGTGTGTAAGTCAAATGTTGGTCTAACCAGAGAGTTTGGAGTCCTCAAGTCGGCGTCTTCCATCCACCCCCTTGTCCCAGTCAGAGCCGGTGTTGACTCCCAAAAGGATAGTCCCCATTTTGGGAGCCTAACTCATTTTTCCTGTGGGGCGCACAAGGTGGTGTACCCCAATTTAGCCTAGTGCGCTTCATCCCTATGGAGCACATTCAAATCCCCCTTGGGTGCACAAGGTTGTGCATCCCAAGTCCACCTTTTGCGCTCCAAATAGTGGAGCACACAAGGACTCCATCGGGTGCACAAGGTTGTGTATCCACCTCTAGCCTATGCGCCCCATTGGGGAATGGGGTGCACAATATCCCCTAGGGGCACACAAGGTTGTGCACCCCACCAAAGGTCTATGCGCTCCACGGGGAGGTGGAGTGCACAAAAGTCTAGAGGGGCACACAAGGTCGTGCACCCCATCAAAGCCCACGTGCTCCAAAGGGTGGAGCGTGCATCGACCCAAGAAGGGTGCACCACCTGGTGCACCCCAAAGAAGTTATGCGCTCCACCCTTTGGAGTGCACAAAGTCCCCATGGGTGCACTTCATTGTGCACCCATCTCTCCCTTGCACGCTCCATTACTATGGAGCATGCGCAAATCCCTTGGAGCACACAAGTTGTGCACTCCTCTCTAGGCCAATGCGCTCCGCTCCCAAAGTGGAGCGCATAATCTCCATCGGGGTGCACAAGGTTGTGCGCCCCATCCCAAGTCCATGTGCCCCTCCCTCATCGAGGCATGCAAGTGTCCAAGTCGGGTGCACAAGGTAGTGCGCCCACCTCCGGGTTGTGCACTCCACTACGGTAGAGCGCACAAAGTCCTTAGGGGTGCACAACCTATGCGCCCCATAGAGTCTAGTGCGCCCCACTCCCTTGGGGTGCACAAAGGTCAAGCGGGTGCACAAACCTATGCACCTACCTCGGGGATCGCATGCTCCACTCCCCAATGGAGCGCACATGATCATTAAAGCTAGTGTACTCCATGCATGCACACCTACTTGTGTTCTATCCACCCCAATCCTGAGCCACCATGTGTCCGATCTGCTGCCACTAGCCGCAATTACACCCCATTGGTACCTTGAGCCGATAAAGTGGCATTCAACGTGGCATGCCCGACCAACCAGAGACCTCCATCACACAAAAAAGTGCATGCACCCCATCTACCCAAAATTAATGCACATGTTTTAAAAGAAGGTGGTGGACCTGCTTTGCACCATTCACGCATGCAAAATTATCTATCGATGAGGTCGAACGTAGAGTGAAGAGCGAAGAGCAAAGAAAGAATTACAGTCTTGCTATTCGAATTAGATGGCATCCACCAGTTCTTCCACTCCTAAAACATCCATTGTTCGACAGAGAATTGATAAGATTACTAGGGCGTGGCCCATTGTAAAGAAGTCGAGGAGGGTGCAGAACCCTAAGGCATTTGAGAATCTACCAGATACTAGCAAGGATATCATTGAGGAGCAATAAAAGGAAGTAGAAGGGGTCACAATTTATGCATTCGACCCCATGGAAGAGGATAACCAGCGCCATCTGATGCTCCTAAGAATCCTCTATGCATGGGCTTATCGAGACAGTACCAAGCCTACTCCTGTGTGTAACAAATGGGATACTAATCTGGGTCGGTTAACCTACCCAAGGGTATACCACTCTTTCGACCTATTAGCATGGCTCACGGTCTCCTACGACTCTAGAGCATGCACAATTCATGATTACAAAGGTCAGGCAGTGGCCCGGGTGTCGACCGATAGAATTCGGTAGGTCTTCGGCCTAGCCACCACATCTAGGGTGGTGGACTTCAAGACATTGGCCCTCTAGGCCAATTATATGCTAAATACCATGTTTCCCCAGTCACTTTTGAAGAAAGGGAGAAACAAGCCAGTCAATTTTCCCATCAAAAAATTCTTGCTTCATCCCTGGGCGCAGGACTACACCGACATGATCAATCTAGCATTGGGGGTGAAAGACCTAGAACCAATCATGAAGGAGGTGATGTTTTTGATCCTCTAGTGTAATAGAATCGACAAGACCCCTCTCTACTAGTGGGAGGATGTCATCAGTGATAAGCTAGATGAAGAACTGCAGCTGTTGCAGGCAGCCATATTGGCCGAGAAGGAGGAGATGCCCCCTTCTCTTATTACTCATTTTTTATTCATTTTTTTATAGCATAGTTAGAAAAATATTTGGTGGCCCAGATGGGAGGAGTGACTGCACCAACTATGCAGGACCGATTATTGTGCATCTAGGAGGGATGCTCCAGTTATACAACCTTCTTCGAGAAGGTCCTCACCATGGTGCACTTCAGGTTATGTGGGAACTTCCCAGATAGAATTGGGGTAGGGGTTAGGAACTTTCTACACCAAGAAAAGGTAGGAGACTACTTCTACATGGAGGAGTTTTCCTACATTAGGATATACGGGTCGAAGCTACCCCCGAAGGCGCTCCCACTGCACTGCCCAACTTCCATTGCCATCCTAGAGATCACTCGATAGATGGCCAAGGAGGTTAAAATCAGACATTTAAGGAAGAAAGGACCAGTGAAATGGCTACCCATTCCCTGCTCAATGGGCCATTACACTTATCTTGGCCACTTTGTCGTGTTATGGGCTATCTGGAATATGGATACCTACTATTTTCTAGAAGTCACTTGGAGGGCCTATGACCCAGATGGCCATCACAAAGGAGAAGTTACTAGCAAGCTGGCCCTTCTGGCAGTCATGCACAATGTTGATGATTTTGAAGATGAAATGCAAAAATCTTTTAGGAACAACCAGACTCTGGACTTAGTGTGGAGAATGGATAAGTGGCCTTACAACAAATTGGAGGTCGTTGGTGATTATAGCGCTCAACTGAGGTTGCACCAAAGCTTGCTAGTTGATAAGATGGTCCCACTGGTCCTAGAAGCCCCTCTAGAAGAATTTGAGGATCCCACCTTTGAGATTGTCCAATAGGATGCTGACCTCTTCGAGGTCATGATGCAAATCATTGAAGAGACCCAACAGGAGTAGGCCAAACTCCCTTCTTCTTCTAGTTCCCCCATTGCCACTTCAAAAGGGAAGGAGTTGGCTATTGGCCCATCTCATCAAACTGCCACCTCCTCGACACTGACTTTGATAAGCCCCCAAGAACAAGGATAGTTAGCAGAAGGCCAACATTCCTTATATTCTGCCACCTTAGTGATCAATCAAGAGGAACACCAAGTACATCCCAAAGTTATGAAGAAGATAACTAAAGTCGGGGGTTATCCAATATCTTAAGAGGCTATGAGGTGCAAAGCCCTACATAGTCCCCCACTCGTAAAAGAGCTAGAACTGAGTCCTTGGGACAAGGAATTGAAATATTGACAATGGCAAGGGTCACTGACACCTACCAATTTATAGCTGATGAGGAGGATCAGATTCAAGACATGGAAGAGCAAAGATCTCCTAGCAAGGGGATAGTCAGGTCTAGGGAGACAGCTGGGCAAGGGGCCACTGACACATCTGCTACCACATTTGAGATACCCTTGCCACCTAGCATGAAGGAGGCCACCATCGATGTGAGTAAAGGTGTCATCAGAGCATCTATTGCACCTATCCAAATGATGAAGTCCCAGGTGGCTACCCAAGCATAGGTGGATGAGGCAGTAGAGAAAGAGCTTGAAGGATGGAAATCCAAGGCTACATAAGTGGAGCCATTATAGCTCAAAGTCAAGCAACTTCAAAGTGAAGTTGATAAATTAAAAATGCCCGCTCCTTCCACTGTGCAGGCTAGTATCCATCTTGGGTCGATAGATGAGCTCAAGCAAGAAATGAAGGAGAAGATCCAAGAGAATATGAGGGATTTGGAATCTATTCTTGTAGATATCTATGTTGTTCGACATACAATGGGCCTCATCCAGAACAACCTGCAACAAGGAAGGCAGAGGATAAATGTGATCATGCCAATCTACCAGAGATTTTAGGAGGACTATGTACCCATTTCTGGGATGACGACCACCCTGTCTGATGACTCTTTCTACTTCTTTGTGGAGGAATATATTAAGGTCTTCTTGTTTTTACAAAATGAGTAAAGTTAGCTCAAGTGGAACCAAGAGGTGGTAGATGTTGAGTATGAGGCCAATGATGAGTTGGTAGATTACAATCTCTCGATTGAAGACTTTGGGTGGGCCCCAGTAATTAAGGATTTTGTTTTTTAGAAGATTCAAGAGTTTGACCTAGAATCTGGTGACAGGTTGTCTAAACGTTTCATGGCTCTAGTTGAAATGGTAGACCACCTGTGCATCTTCATAGAAAATAATGTACAATGGGTGAGGGACCGTATAAATAAGGCCATGCAAGACTTGAACCTACTGTTATTCTCATTAACCTTTCATGATGAGGCTTGGGAGTTTATTGACCAAGCCATTCAAAATTTGAGGGTAGGAGTGGGGCCCACTTCTACTAGGAACACATGCACCAGGAGGGCCATAGCCACCAATGTAGGGTAGTACCGATGGTGACACACAACCACCACCTGCATGAGAGGGAACATGGGCTACGTGCCCATTTTTGAATGCATCCTAATTTTTGGTACAGCAGGATTCCTCCAATTGGAATAGATGGTTACAATATCCAAGTGGTCTCGCACTATAAAGGAGAGGAATGTTGCAGCTAAAGATTTTTTATCAAACCTCTGAGAGAGAAAATCTAGGTATAGCTTTGTCTGTTGTTTGAGTCATATTTTCCCTTGTATCTCCTACGTATGTTTCTTACCACCCTTCCTTCTACCATTTCTAGGGATTTCTAAGGAGTGTTGTTCATCGAGATTATTTCTTATGGATGCACCAGAGTTGGAGGCCCTTACGTCACTACAATCAGGATGGAGGGAGATCACCCCTTGTTATGAATATTCAAACCAGGGGCTATTGTAACTCAGTGACATCACAGGACTCAAGCATTCTGCTGGGCCTATTTCATGTAATATTTTAAATATAAATATAAGCTCCAACTCTTCCCTTGGCATTCTGTGTGTTTATGGTTTGTGTGATGCTCATTCATGTGTTCTTGTAATCAAAACCTATGAATGACGCTTTCTCTTTTGCTAGTTAAATCATTTTATTTACATTACATTATTTGAATGGAGTGAAACGAACTGGTTCTCCTTGCTTTTATCTTTTCTAAAGTCATTTATCAATCTGCTACGACTCTGTAATGGATAAGGCACCGGTCTAGGTTTTGTAAGCTTTAATATCGATAGGTTCGATCACTAAAAATACCAAAAATAACTAAATAACATTTTGTCTAGCATCGTGGGCATGTGCATTGTGAAGCATTAGTCAAAGAACCCATCGATTGGGGTTTCCTTACCCAACCTGGTCTATTTAGAGCATATTTGAGAAAATCGAAAATGAATCAGAATTGGCATGGAAAAGAATCAGGAAAAATAAAAAATCGACAAAAAATTAGGAGGAGAATCGGCAAAAAATCGACATTTTTCATTGAAAAAACTGAAGAAAATATAAATTTTCATTGAAAAAAAGCTTTTTTATGCATATCAAAAAAATTTAGGAAAAAATCGACTAGCCTATGAATCGGGAAAAATTAGATTGAATTAGGATTTTTTACAGATTTTCTCAACTAGGGTTTAGAGTTGTCCAAGGTAGTCTATTCCTAGGTTAAAGAGGTGGATTAACCAGAATACATAGTGTTGGTTGTGATTTTAAGATTTTCCCGTAACGTGACATATCTTTTAAGGGTAAGGAGGAAAACTCCACAATAGGTATCTCCATAATCCAAACCCCCTCCTAACCCTCTTACAAAAAAAAAATATATTGCTTTACCCAAGTTCCCCTTTAAAGTATCATCCATGTTTAAATTAATCTAATCCTAGGAGAATTTTTTATTTCACTCCAACAATATGCTTCATTGTATTGTTGGAGAGTATTACATTATTGGTACATGCTAATGTACCCCCGTGGTACCTATGGTACAATGTAAATATTAGAATAGGGTTGAAATCTATAGTTTAGGAGTGTTATTTATATTTTCCCTTTATATAAGTGTCTATGTGTAGGATGTGCACAAGTGTCATGCATTAGAGTGTGCATGTAGAAGTGTGTATGTTTCATTTAATAAAGTGTGCAAGTGTCATAGAGTAAATTTCACAAGTAAATAGAGTCAAGAGTAAAATATACAAGTGGCAAGATAAGAAGCTAAAGGACATGTGACGTTTATATTATGTATGGAATAGGAAAGGTTGCAAGTCCTAAATATGAGAGAAGTGCAAGAGTCAAGTATTGAAGGGTCATCTTTCTAAGGTTATATAATGGAGATAAAGCTCCATGAAACGTATGAAAGATTGAATATTATATTCAAGCATTAATATTGAATTTTGTATGCATATTTTGAGCAATTTTACTGCAATTTTTGTTCATGTTATTGCATTAGTGATATTGGCTATTTATATTCATATTTTATTATTATTATAAATCACATTACTAATTATTTTGGATATTTAATATATTGATTTCTCTTATATTTAAGACTACTCAAGATCTAGAATATTGGGACCTAAGATAATCTGGCTAAAAAGCTAACAATATTATCAAAGCTAATTCAAGTAATATCTAAAGCTAGCATCAGAGGAAGTCTTCAATTTGAATTTAAATTAAGAGTCATGTTAAGGAAATGTAGACTCATATTGCTACAAATTCAAATTTGCAGATTGATATACTAAATGCAGTCATTGCAAAGCTTCCTATATTTACATCTAAGAAAACTTTCATTATTTGTTGGAGTCTATCTATTTAGTCCTAATATGAGTGAAGAATATGATGCTATTCAAATGCAATATTGAATAATATCATCTACTATCACAAGCTAAAAAGTGGATATAAAAAATTTATTAGGGGACAATCTAATTCACCCAAATTTAATAGGATTCTCTAAAAAAAAAGAACCAAAATAATGTAATGGTCTAAGCCATCATTGGAGGATGAAAAGTCCATAAGCATTCAAAGCATTAGAGGAAAAAAAATTCAAAAGCATTTGAAGCATTAGAGGATAAAATAGTCCATAATAATTCAAAGCAATGGAGGATGAAGTGTTTGTAAGAATTTAGAGAATTGAATGATAAAATATCCATAAACATTACATTCAAATAAAATATGGATAAAAACTTTATTGTAGAAGAAGATAACTACAGAGCTGACTATGAATTGGTGATGTGTCAAGCTAGTAGTGTCATTCTTTGTGACTGGACTTGAGTCTTTGTTACTAAATATAGATAGGAGAATAAAAATAACATCTACATTAGTGAAGGTTTTAGGTTGATAATATGTGGGGGAGATGAATAATTTGATTTAGAAATATTTACATCTACTTATGAGAAGAGCCAAAATGATACACCTGAGTGTAATGCCCAATCTATCAAAGAAATTACTACAAACCTAACAGGATTAGTCACCAGGGATGTTGGAGCGTTATATTTCTTGAGTGTTTTACTAGAATCATTGAGTAGAAGGATTTCATAGTTGATGTGACTTATTTAGTGATAATATCGTGACCTAATTTGAAAGGTAGGGGAATTTAAAGGTAAGTAGCATTACCTTAAATTTTAAAAAAATTATATTGGGCACATCGATAAAATCTAAAGCTAGTTATTTATTTGAAGTGTGAAGACTTAGGTACTTCAAAATTATAAAATTAAAAGTGGGAGTTAAAAGGAATACAAACCCATTGTAATCATTAAAGTATATTAAATTATTTGATATGTATATGTGTCCTATGTAAAGATCATGTTGGAAATATGAGCAAGATTAATTGTCATTGATGTCAAAAGTCAGTTTTAGTGAGCAGTGTAAGAGGAAGGATTTCAAGAGTCAGAAGTAAGAAGGTGATCAGATAAGGTCTACATGAGAAGTTAGAAGGCCCAAGAAAAATAATATTATAATATTTTATTATAATATTAAAGGTCTAATGGAAAGACCTAAAGTAATTAAATTAATTATAATAATTTCATTATAAATTAATTTGTAATTTAATTTAATCAACCCTATGGTTATTAAATTAATTATAAGTTAATTACAATAATTTTATTATTAATTAAATTATAATCTAATTTAATTAGCCCTAAATTTAGGATTGCAATGCAAAAAGAAATGCATCGACATCATGAATAAATCCCTCCATCGAAGTCTAATATTGTGTTGGCATAATGAATAAAATATCATATGCCTTAGTGGCAAAGAACTTACATTTGTTCGAATCACTCTAAGCCTAATATTTTTGAGATTTTCGTTCGAGGAAGAAGATAAAAGTTTTTGTCTTGTGTGCACCAACGAAGGAACAAGGTTGGCGAGGCTCTAAGCCTCATATCCATCTGGTGGGTTGGCTTGGTGGTAAGTGGTTATGACTTAGGGCTTTGCCAAGTGAGAGTACCCATGATCAAATATCGATGGAAGTTTTGGTGAATTTTTTGTTTTGGCGCCAAAGGAAGCATCACACTCTTTTTTGTTTAGGTGCCAAATGAAAAGCATATAGAGCATGTGGTACTCCTTTCTTCTAAGGTGATTATCTAGCTCACGTGGCGGTTGGAGCCATGACTAGGGTGTTGGTGGAAGTGCAGCGTGGGTTTGATTCCCACCAAGGGCAAAAGGTATTTAAAATTTTCAGATTTAATTTTTTTCCTAAGGGTGTTTGGCACAAGATTTTAGGGAGATATAGGTATTATGAAAGTTGATTTTTATATTGTGATTTTTGGTGATTAGAGTGTTGAATGGAGTGATAAGGATTTAGATGGTTTTGAATGTTATTTCAAAATAAAGTCTTATTTGGTTTAATATTTGAAAGGAGTAATAAGGTTAATTGAGTTCTCATGTTTTGTATGGTGAAAATAATTTGTGAGGAAATTATTAATTAAAATTTTGAGAAGGTTTTTGCTACTTAACCCTTAAAATTGGCAAAGAGAGTAATTGTGATTGAGACAGGTTTTTAAGGGTATTTCTTCATCAAAAAAAAAGGTATGGGCACATCTTCCTTGTGAGTGATTATTGGATGCTGTGAATGCTAATTTGGAGTGAAAAGGGTTGTTTGATAAGCATTGTTGAGTTTGATTGTTAAAGGTTTTTCTGAGTGAAAATTGATGATAAAAACCTTGTTTTATAAGCATTGTTGGAAATATTGATTTAAATTTTTCATATGCTTGAACTAGGGTTTGTACAAGATCATGAGTATCATTGTTATGTGAAGTTGAGAACTATATTGAACTAGGATTTGTGCAATATCATGAGTATCATTAGTATGTGAGATTGTTTGATAAGTATTGTTGACTAAGTTTTCATTAAGTGATTGATTGAGTGAAGTGAGCTTTTGTGAAAGCTTACAATATAGATTTCAAGCAAGTTCTAGTGAAGACTTGTTGACCAGATTGGAAAAGTTCTAGAGAGAACTTGTGGACATATTAGTGTGATCTTTTGTGGAAGCTTACTAGACAGAGTTGATTGATTGATTTGTTCAAACCTTAGGTTAAGGTTTGGGGTAGATCTAGCAGAGTTTATTCGTGATTGAGTCAAGCTTTGTGTTAAGGCTTGAGAACATATTTGAGGATATGTGTGCTAGACCGAAGGATTGTGTTTAGTGCAGATCAAAGATAGAGATTGAGCAAATTTATGCTAGACTAAAGGACTATGTTTAGTGCAGATCAGAGATAGAGATTGAGCAGATTTGTGCTAGACTGAAGGACTTTGTTTAGTACAGATCAAAGACAAATATTGAGAAGATGTGTGCTAGACCAAAGGACAATGTTTAGTGTAGATTAGAGACAAAGATTGAGTAGATTTATGCTGGAACGAAGGATTGTGTTTAGTACAAATCAGAGATAAATATTGAGCAAATTTTTGCTAGATCAATGGATCATGTTTAGGGGATTGGTGTCTCCTTTGGAAAAAATTCCATAAACATTGTAATAGGGAAAGAATTACCAAGAGAATTTATTTGAGAAAAGTTTAGAAAGAATATTTTCTTCATGGAGTAGCCCACATTGGGTGAACCATGTTAAATCATGTATCTCATGTGTGTGATGCTTTGTGTGATGTTTACTGCTTTAATACTATTGATGTTATCATATGGATTGAAAAGAAAAAAAATTATCTTATATTGTTCACCCCCTCTCAGTATAAGCACATGTTATTCAGTTGGTATCAGAGCGGGTCTCTCCATGAAAATACTAACATCTTGGAGAAGGATCCATCAGAAACACACATGACTTCAAAAAATAAAGAAGAAACCATGTTTAATATAAAAGAGGAATTCTTCATTGCTTTCAGGAACTCAGAAAGGATTAGAGAGAAGAACTCAATCTTGAAGGAACAAATTCAAGAGGATGAAGAAGCAATGATAGAAATTCTATAGAATATCACATAACTCAAGATAAAGGTAGAAGAGGGAAAGAAAATAGAATAGGATATGATAGATCTATTAAGAGCAAGAGAAACAAAATATGAAATATTGGAAGCAGAAATTGTATCACTAAGACATGAAGTGGAAATGACCAAGCCACTAAAATATTTAGAGTCAAGGAAATAGAAAGAGGAATCCAACTTTCAATAAGCAGAGACATCAAACATAAATGAGCTTGTTACATATACCCCTAAAGGTAAAGACATCAGGAAAGAAGAAAGTAAAGAAGAACCATGGATGAGAGTTAATCATAAATGAGAAGCACTCAACCACACTCTCAAAGACATCCAAATAGGTTACATAATTTCTTCCATGGCTATTATTTTTCTTGTAACAAATATGATCATAGAGTTGTACACTGCACTGGTTATGTGAAAAATTATGTAAATAGAAATTTCAACTCTTTTGCACCTCTTATGAATAATGATATCATATGTTGCAAATGCAATAATTTTGGGCACAAGGCTAGAAGGTGCAAAATGGTACTTCCTATGTCTAGTAAAAAGAGTACGACCTCAACAACTAGAAAAGAGAAAAAGGGAAATGAAAAGGCTAGATCAATGTTAGTTCAAACAATTCTCTTCATGCTTAGGATAAAGAAGAACAATGGTATCTTGATAGTGGTTGTTCTAGACATATGACAAGAGACAAATAAAAATTTCTTGTACTCAAATAAACTAATAGAGAATCAATAAGTTTTGGTGATAATGATGTTTACACAATGACACTGAGAGGGGGGGGTGAATCAGTGTAGCTATTAAATTTTTATATCTACAGCATTTAATATGAAATAAAGAGAACAAAAAAAACTTGAACAAGAGAGCACACCACAACACTCAATATACCGAGGTTCACCAATTTGGCTACTCCTCAAAAATGACCGCTTGGACTCCAATCCAAATCCAGTCTTTGCAAAATCAATTTTACAAACACTTTACCAACACCAACTGGAAGGAGCACCAACCCCCGTAATTTTCTGCCGCAACATATGGAGCACCAACTCCTAGTACCAAGCACCAACTTGGACTGCAATTCTGATAAATTTAGAATGACATAAAAATGTCTTCACTTTATGCACGACCCTGACTGGTCTGCAATTAACCCAACTCTGCACACTCTCACTGGCTCGCTTATTTTTCTCTTGATTCTTTTCTAACTCTCCTTTTACAGCAATTTCTCTCTAACAACAACAACATCTTCTCTATACGATTATTCTTTTATAACCTTTCAATCCCGCATGCAATCGAATCACATACTCTGACTGTTCGAATCCATGCAATACGGCTGTTCGGTTCCATGCACTTCGACTATTCAAAACCCTGCAATACGTCTTTTGAAACCATGCAATACGGCAATTTTGTTTCATGCACTTCGACTGTTCAATTTCTTCGAATACGGCTTTTCGAATGCTTTTTCGAAACTCCATATGTGATTCTTCGAAAGCTTTTCGATTCTTCATGTTCGGCTTTTTTGTATGCTTCAAATACGTCCGTTAGAATGCCTCGCAAATACGACCTTTCGAATGCTTTTATTATCCTTCATATTCGGCTTTTCGAATGCGTTTCAATTATGCATGTTTGGTCGTTGCATTGCATGTCCAACACCGTCAACGTTTAATGTCTTTTTTTAGTCGCATGATTTTCTCTTTTTTCGACACGTGTCACCTTGCATGTTCCCTCGGGTTTTACCTCGCGATCGTTACCTGTCGCGATATCGCGACACTTTTAACTTATGCCGACGTCACCCTCAAGGTTGTCAGCGAAATCGTGACCATTTTGGCCTTGAAAGCTTTTCCTCGCTCATGTCGCGATATCGCGACACTTAGAACTTTTGCCGACGTCATCCTTAAGCATGTCGCGAAATCGCGACCGCTTTGGCTCTTGCAAGCTTTCCTCGCATCTTGTCGCGATATCGCGACACTTTGAGCTTTTGCTGACGTCATCCTCAATGTTGTCGCGAAATCGCGACGCTTTCGCTTCCAGCTTTCCTTTCATCCTGTCGCGAAATCGCGACACTTTTCAACTTTGCTGACGTCATCATCCCGCTTGTCGTGAAATCGCGACACTTTCGCTCCGACACTCTTCTTTCCTCATGTCGCGAAATCGTGACACTTTGCTCTTCTCACTCTCTTGCAAACTCTAAATGGAACATGTCACGAAATCGTGACACTTTGCTCTTCCGTAAACTTCTTGCAAACTCGAAATGTCGCGAAATCGTGACACTTTCTTTTTTTGTATCGCTTTCTTTGTCCTTTTTCTCTTTTCTTTTTTGACTTGTAATACATCTTTATTTTCCTTTAATAGTAGCGAAATCGCTACACCTTAGTTTCTTTTGTTTCAACATGTAGCGAAATCGCTACACCTTAGTTTCTCTTAGTTTCAACATGTAGCGAAATCGCTACACCTTAGTTCCATGTATTTTCATCATGCAAAGATATCGCTACACCTTTGTTTCCATTCATTTCAACATGTAGCGATATCGCTATACCTTTGTTTTCTTCTTCAAAGATGTCACGAAATCGTGATAGCTTTGCTCGCATCTTCTCTCTCCTCCCATGTCGCGAAATCGCGACAATTTGGCGTGCATTTTCTCTCTCCTACTTTTTGTCGCGAAATCGCGACACATTTTCTCTCTCCTCAACGAAAACTCGACATGTCACGAAATCGCGACATTTTGGTCTGCGCCTTCTCTCTCCCGACCATGTCGCGAATCGCGACAGAAAACATGTCGCGATATCGCGACGCTTTTCTTCCTTGTCTCTTTTTGCCGCTTCGAACTGGGTCACCTTCGTTTTCCTTGAAACTTTCTCGCACTTGATCTCGATCGACCTCTCGAATCGCATCAATCGCATCAATCTGACCGTGTTGACAACAATGACAATACTTTTGCAATTCTTTTGCTGCACCTTGCTCAACAATCTCCCCTTTGGAATTGTTGGCAACACACTCGCAACCTTGCTTAATTTCTTCTCCCCCTTTGCCAATAATACCAAAGGGCTGCTGTAGACTCCCCCTGAGTCTATGCACAACATTCTCATACTTAAAAAGTTTGAATGCTCCCCCCGAGAATGTGTTTCCCATAGCTAGTCAATGCTTGGGTGGTGTGACTACTCCCAACTTCTTCCGAAGGTATTCAAATACTTCCTTTGGCAAAGGTTTTGTGAATATATCAGCCTACTTGCTCCGTAGTTGGAACAAAATCCAATTTAACCTCTCCTTCTCGCAACTTTATCCTTCAAGAAATGATATCGGATTGCAATATGTTTGGTTCTTGAATGCATTACTCGGATTCTTGGATATGTTGATAGCACTAGTGTTATCACATTTAATTGAAATTGGTTCATTGAAATGAATACCAAGATCTTTCAACGTTTGTCTCATCCATAATATCCGAGTACAACATGTTGTTGCCGCAATGTATTCTGCCTCTCGCAGTGGATAGAGATACCGATTCTTGTTTCTTGTCGTGCCATGCTACCACTCGTCACCAAGATAAAATGCTCCTCCACTTGTGCTCTTTCTGTCATCAATACATCCCGCCCAATCTGCATCGAATATGCAATCAAAGTGAAATCTTTACCTTTTGGGTACCACAACCCATAATCCATAGTGCCCTTGAGATATCTCGAAAATCCTCTTTACAACTGTTACATGAGTTTCTTTGGGACTGGCCCGAAATCTTGCAACCATACATACCGCTTGTAATATATCCGGTCTAGTGGTCGTTAAATACAAGAGGCTTCCAATCATAGACCCGTACATTGTTTGATCTACATCCTGGGATTTATCATCCTTGCTCAACTTGGCACCGTTGTCATGGGAGTGCCGACCGGTTTATCGTCTTCCATTGTGAACTTTTTCAGCATTTCTTTTACATATTTAACTTGAGAAATAAAAATGCCTTTTTCATTTTGATTGACCTGCAGATCCTAAGAAATAAGAAAGTTCACCAATCATTGACATCTCAAATTCTTTTTTCATTTTAATTGATATGTCTTTGCAAGATTCATCCATGTCACCGCCAAATATTATGTCATCTACATAAACAACAAGAACAATAAGATGACCCTTCTCTGCTTTGACATATAAGTTGCTATCCACCAAACCTTTCTTAAACCCTTGTTTAATTAGATAATTATCCAAACTTTGCATACCATGCTCGGGTGCCTGCTTTAATCCATATAAAGCTTTCTTTAACCTCGCAAACAAAATCTGGATTTTCACCAAGTTGGAAGCCATCTGGTTGTTCAATGTAAACCTCTTCTTCCAGCTTTTCCATTCAAAAATGCTGATTTTACATCCATTTGATATACTTTGAAGTTTTTATGAACTGCTAATGCCGTAAACATTCTGATTGCCTCTAGTCTTGCTACCGGTGCAAAAGTTTCTTCAAAATCAATGCCTTCAACCTGAGCATAGCCTTTACATACCAATCTTGCCTTATTTCTGACAACCTGCCCATCTTCATTCAATTTATTTCTAAAAACCCATTTAGTACCAATTATGTTTTTATTTGTTGGTCTAGGTACTAATTCCCATGTATTGTTTTTCTCTATCTGATCTAGTTCTTCATTGATTGCCTTCATCCAACTTTCATCGGTGCTTGCTTCAAAGAACATTTTTAGGTTCAATACTAGATAACAGAGAATAGTTCCTCACCGTCGTTCTTCTTGTTTGAATACCATCCGTGGGATCCCCAATAATCTGCTCACTTGGATGATTTTTCTCGCGCTTGCTCTGCTTTAAATTTCCTCGTTTTCTTCTTCTTCGCATTCAGCTTTTACACTATCCTGGATCAATTTTCTCGATTCTTCTCTCGTTTCTTTTTCATCATCACCTTCAATGACTTCTTCATACATAGGGTAGTTTTCTTGATAAGTAGTTTCTTGTTCTCTACCTTCATCAACTTTTACATAAGCACTTTCAACAATTTTCTTCAACTTCTTGTTGTAACATGTGTATGCCTTGCTTTTTGTTGAGTAACCGAGAAAGATACCTTCATCAGCTTTAGTTTCAAACTTACCAAGGTTATTTTCATCTCTCCTTATATAGCACTTGCTTCCAAATACTTTGAAATGTCTTGTTGTTGCCTTTCTCCCAAACCACAACTCATAAGTTGTTTTGCTTTCATGTGGTCTCAAAGATGCACCTGTTTTGAATGTAAACCATAGTATGAACCGCCTCTTTCCAAAATCTGTCACCTATTTTGTTTTCTCGCAAGCATTGTCCTTGCCATTTCCCGCACTGTTCTATTCTTCCTTTCTACAACACCATTCTCGCCGAGGTGTCCTAGCCGCTGAAAACTGTCTTCTTATCCCATGTTTTTGACAGTATTCTGCAAATTCTTCGGAGATAAACTCTCCTCCCCTGTCTCGATCTTAGGCATTTAATTCTTTTTCCCGATTGATTTTCAACAAGATTTTTGAAGGTTTTAAACATTTCAAAGGCTTCCGACTTGAGTTTCGTAAATAGTACCCATGTCATTCTTGAGTAGTCATCTATACACAGGATAAAATATTTGTGTCCATTTATGCTTTCAGCTCTCATGGGTCCACATAGATCAGTGTGAATTAGTTCTAATGGCTTGCTAGTGAAGTATTCTTTTGCTTTGAAAGTGGCTCCGGTTTGTTTTCCCTTTTGGCATGACTCACGGATGCTATTTACAGTGTTTGCCAATGTTTGGTATATCTCTAATCGCTCTTTTTGAACCGATTTTTGCCGGATTGTCAAAACTAATATGCCCAAGCCTCTTGTGCCATAGCCGCTTTTCATCTTCCTCGTCCCATCAAGCATGTTCCTTCTGCAGTTTCTGAAAGTGTATACATATTTCCTGAAGTTCTCACCCAGATGGCTATTAACTTTCCATTTTTTGTCTTTCTTACTTCACAACCCTCCTTCTTGAAGATTACATCATGACCTCCGTCACATATTTGACTTACACTTAGCAAGTTATGCTTCATGCCAATTACAAACAAGACTTCTTTTGATTTTATATTGCCATCACCGATCTTGACTGATCCCTTTCCAACAATCTTTGCTCCATCATTATTTCCAAATTTCACGTAACCACCTTCATAATTCTCGTAAATTCTCAAACTTTTGCTTGTCACCCGTCATGTGACCGGAACAACCACCGTCAAGTATCCAAGGTGCTGATTTGTTCTGAGCTTTAAAAGCAGTCTGGACAATCAAAGATTCCTTTTCTTTCCATTCTGGTTTGATAGCAGATTTTGCTACTTGTTTTGCCTTTGTCCTTTCATTAGCATGTGCCTGTTTTTCAGGAAATTTCTGGTTTTGTTTCAACCCACTTGGCTGAGATTTTCTCCCCCGATAATTATTTGATGCAAAAGTGCTTCTGTACTTTCTAGCAATATGTCCAAAATTATGACAATTATAACATTCAACCGCATAATTCATTAAAGGAGAAAAACATTTCTCGTCGGTAAAATTCCTTTGAGATACATTATGCCTGCAATCTGAAATCTTATGGCCATAAGCATTGCATTTAAAACAATAACCAGAAAATGCATGATTAAACCTGGGTGCCGGTCTTTGCCACTTTGAAGTAGGAGCCATGACTCTTCTCCTCCTCGGATGTGTGACTTTTGTGAATCCATCTTTGTCGTATTCTTCTTGAATCTGGCATTATTGTTTTCTTTTGCATTATTTTGTTTTTCTCGGTTCAACCCCGATCTTTTCTTCTTTCTTTGTGGGTTCTATATTCAAGTTCTTTGAATCCTTTGAAGATTCTCCTTCATCAAAGCCTAAACCAAATTTGATGCCGTAAGGCCTTTGGTTATTTAACATTTTATCCAGCTTTACAAGATTTTCTTCAAACTTATGAAAACAGCTTCAATTTTCTATTCATCTCTTCTAACCGCATCCTTAACTTAACAATGTCTTCCTCTAGCTTGCCGCATTCAACCGCCTTTACAGCTTAATTGTTCATCAAGAACTTCAGACATTTTCTTGAATTCCTCTCGTCTCGTATTTTCAGATTGTTTATTATGTCCGTGGCATTCTCTAATTTCTTTGAAAAAATTTTATTCTTCTTCCTTTCTCGCACTCAACTCTTCAAGTGCAAGCAACCAATTCTCCTTCCAAATACACTTCACCTTCATCCTTGGAATTTTCATCACCTTCCCCGATTTTCCTCTCGTTCTTTCTTCTTCAAGTGCCATGAACGTAGCTTCACCTCCTTCTTCTTCGAACTCCTCATCCGTGCTTTCTTCGTAACTCGCCGACATTCTTGGTTATGAAGCTTTTCTTCTTGAAGTTGTTCTTTCTGAAATTTTGTTTCTTCTTCCAATCACCTTTTTCTTGGTGTGAACCTTCACCAATTTTGGTTCTCTCTTGCATTGGAAATTTGGCTGCAAAATGACCGACTCCTCCACAATTGAAGCATTTAAAAGGTAGCTTCCCTCTATATTTTCCTTTTCCTTTTGTGAGTTTTCGAACAAAATTGGCTTCTGTTTCATCCAAGTTGTTCCTTCATCCTCGTATTCATGTTCAGCTTTTACATTCTTGTGTGCTTTAAAAGTCGCTTCTCCGTCTCGTAGACTTGGTTTGTCCTATTCTCATTTCATATGTCGTCAGTGGAACCATGCAACTCATCCATGCCGAAGTTGTTTAGATCTTTTGCCTCTTCTATTGCAGAGACTTTGGAGTTAAATCTTTTGTGAAGTGTTTCGAGAACCTTTTTCACAACAACCGCATCATCAATTTCTTCACCAAGTCCTCTCGATTGCATTAATAATTCCGTTGACTCTCAAAGATATAAATTTCTATGTTTTCATCTTCCTTCATTTGCAGTTGCTTCGAACCGTGCTCGATGAGTTTGCGCTTTGCTTCCTTAATCTTACTCG
The DNA here is from genome assembly GCA_028583015.1 of Wollemia nobilis. Classification (NCBI taxonomy): domain Eukaryota; kingdom Viridiplantae; phylum Streptophyta; class Pinopsida; order Araucariales; family Araucariaceae; genus Wollemia; species Wollemia nobilis. Next base: position 3,720,782 of record JAQPPZ010003551.1, on the reverse strand, counting down.
TCTCCTTCATGGATGCTCTTCGCTTTATCCCACATGTCCTTTGCTGATTTACAACTCATGACTCTTATCGCTTCACCGTCAACAAGCCCACACATTATGGCATTCTTAGCTTTGGAGTTGTTTTCAAATTTCTTTTTCTCAGCAGTATCTGTTGGAGGGGTAGTGGGTGCTGTGTATCCACTATCTACAGAATCCCAAATATCGTATCCCAATGCACTCAGATATGTTTGCATTCTGAGTTTCTAGAAGGTGTAATTTGTTCCATCAAATAAGGGAGCTTTGTTGGATGAAAATCCTTCACCACCTGCCATTGTTTCTTCCAAGATCTCCTTAGCTGATTAAGCTTGTACAAGGAACCTGTGCTCTGATACCAATTGATGATTACACAATGACACCGAGAGGGGGGGTGAATCAGTGTAGCTATTAATTTTTATATCTACAACATTTAATATGAAATAAAGAGAACTTTAACAAAAAAAAAAAACTTGAACAAGAGAGCACACCACAACACTCAATATACCGAGGTTCACCAATTTGGCTACTCCTCAAAAATGACCGCTTGGACTCCAATCCAAATCCAGCCTTTGCAAAATCAATTTTACAAACACTTTACCAGCACCAACTGGAAGGAGCACCAACCCCTGTAATTTTTTGCTGCAACATATGGAGCACCAACTCCTAGTACCAAGCACCAACTTGGACTGCAATTCTGATAAATTTAGAATGACATAAAAATGTCTTCACTTTATGCACGACCCTGACTGGTCTGCAATTAACCCAACTCTGCACACTCTCACGGCTCTGCTTATTTTTCTCTTGATTCTTTTCTAACTCTCCTTTTACAGCAATTTCTCTCTAACAGCAGCAACATCTTCTCGGTACGATTATTCTTTTATAACCTTTCAATCTCGCATGCAATCGAATCACATACTCGACCGTTCGAATCCATGCAATACGGCTGTTCGGTTCCATGCACTTCGACCGTTCGAAACCCCGCAATACGTCTTTTGGAAACCATGCAATACGGCAATTTTGTTTCATGCACTTCGACTGTTCAATTTCTTCGAATACGGCTTTTCGAATGCTTTTTCGAAACTCCATATGTGATTCTTCGAAAGCTTTTCGATTCTTCATGTTCGGCTTTTCTGTATGCTTCAAATACGTCTGTTAGAATGCCTGCAAATACGACCTTTCGAATGCTTTTATTATCCTTCATATTCAGCTTTTCGAATGCGTTTCAATTATGCATGTTTGGCTGTTGCATTGCATGTCCAACACCTGTCAACGTTTAACTGTCTGTTCGACTTCGCCATTTTTACGTAACTGGCTGCATGATTTTCCTGTCAGCTTTTTTGACACGTGTCACCTTGCATGTTCATCGGGTTTTACTCGCGTATCATTACTCGTCGCGATATCACGACACTTTTGACTTATGCCGACGTCACCTCGAAGGTTGTCGCGAAATCGTGACCATTTTGGCCTTGAAAGCTTTTCCTCGCTCATGTCGCGATATCGCGACACTTAGAACTTTTGCTGACGTCATCCTTAAGCATGTCGCGAAATCGCGACCGTTTTGGCTCTTGCAAGCTTTCCCTGCATCTTGTCGCGATATCGCGACACTTTGAACTTTTGTTGACGTCATCCTCAATGCTGTCGCGAAATCGCGACGCTTCCGGCTTCCAGCAGCTTTCCTTTCATCCTGTCGCGAAATCGCGACACTTTTCAACTTTGCTGACGTCATCATCCTGCTTGTCGTGAAATCGCGACACTTTCGGCTTCCGGACACTCTTCTTTGCCATAAAGGAACATGTCACGAAATCGCGACACTTTGCTCTTCCGTACAACTCTCCTTGCCAACTCCACAATGGAACATGTCAAGTAATCGCGACACTTTGCTCTTCCGTACACTTTCTTGCATCCATGACATGTCGCGAAATCGCGACTTTCTTTTCTGTGTCGTGCTTTCTCTTCTCCTTTTTCTTTCCTTGTGCTTTTGACTTGTTACATCTTTAATTTTTGCAACTTTGAATGGTAGCGAAATCGCTACACCTTAGTTTCCCTTTGTTTCAACATGTAGCGAAATCGCTACACCTTAGTTTCTCTTAGTTTCAACACGTAGCGAAATCGCTACACCTTAGTTCCATGTATTTTCATCATGCAGTGATATCGCTACACCTTTGTTTCCATTCATTTCAACATGTAGCGATATCGCTACACCTTTGTTTCCTTCTCTCGCAAAGATGTCGCGAAATCGTGACAGCTTTGCTCGCATCTTCTCTCTCCTCGCCATGTCGCGAAATCGCGACAATTTGGCGTGCATTTTCTCTCTCCTACTTTTTGTCGCGAAATCGCGACACATTTTCTCTCTCCTCAACGAAAACTCGACATGTCACGAAATCGTGACATTTTCGGCCGCGCCTTCTCTCTCCTCGACCATGTCGCGAAATCGCGACAAAAAACATGTCGCGATATCGCGACGCTTTTCTTCCTTGTCTCTTTTTGCCGCTTCGAACTGGGTCACCTCTCGTTTTCCTTGAAACTTTCTCGCACTTGATCTCGACCGACCTCCGAATCGCATCAATCGCATCAATCTGACTGTGTTGACAACAATGACAATACTTTTGCAATTCTTTTGCTGCACCTTGCTCAACAGATAATGGATCAATAAAAATCGGTGGAAGAGGAACTTTGAGTTTAGATAATGGGAAAATAAGAATAGAAAATGTACTATATTTCAAAGGATTAAGACACAATCTGCTAAGTGTAAGCAAAATTTGTGATCAAGGTCATATGGTTACATTTCACCCAGATAGATGTGAGATAAGAAAGTCAAAAACTAGAAAAGTCATTGCAAATGCAAGTAGAACTCCAAACAACCTCTATATGCTTAGTGAGATTAAAGAGGAAAAGTGTTTTCTATCACAAGAAGATGAGATTTGGTTGTGGCATAGAAGAATGGGTCATTTTAATTTTGACAACATAGTCAATATAAGCAATAAAAAGGTTGTCATAGATTTACCTAAGCTAAAAAGGCCACAACACACAATATGTGCACCTTGTCAACATGGAAAGAAAACTAGAAAAAGTTTCAAATCAAAGTGATATATGTCATTAGAAGCATTAAAAATGATACATACTGATCTATGTGGTCCTACTAGAGCACACAATATTCAGGGTGAAAGTTACTTCATATTTTTCATAGATGATTACTCCAGAATGACTTGGGCTGCTTTCCTAAAAGATAAGTTAGAAGCTTTTGATAAATTCAAGGTATTTAAAGAACATGTCAAAAATAAAATTGATAAAAGGATTAAGTGTTTGAGATCTGATAGAGGAGGAGATTTTACATTAAATGAATTTTTAGATTTCTATGAACAACATGGAATTAAGAGAGAATACTCAGCTACAAGAACTCCTCAACAAAATGTAGTTGAAAGGAAAAATAGGACTGTTGAAAATATGGCTAGAGCTATGTTAAATGAGTCTAAGATTTTAGATGGATTTTGGAGGGAAGTAGTCAAAACAATAATATATATAATAACTAGGGCAAAAATAAGGGTAAACCATCATAATAATCCATACGAGCTTTGGAAAGGAAGACAGCCACTGTAAAGCACTTCAAGATTTTTGGAAGCAAGTGTTACATAATACAGGAAGAGCAAAACTTGGGCAAGTTTGATCCAAGATGTGATGAGGGTATTTTTCTTGGTTATTCTACTAATATTAAAGCCTATAGATGCTACAACAAAAGGACACATACTATTTTAGAAAGTATAAATGTAACAGTTGATGAAAATATAGATTCAAGAGAACCAATTCAGCAAATTGTATATCAAGAAGATGGAAGTTGTCAAGAAGAGTTTCATGAGGAATCAGATGAAGAAGAGGAAGAAACACAAATAATTATTCCTAAGAATCCATCAAGGTATGTATAGAAACACCATACAAAATAACTAATCATTGGGAATCCAGATGAGAGACAAACAAGGAGAAGTATAATAACACCATCTCAACAAGCAATTTTTTCTTTATTATCTAAGATTGAGCCAAAATACTTCAATGAGGCAAGTGAAGACAAGTTATGGATTAAGGCAATGGATGAGGAATTAGATCAGATATAAAAAAGCAATACTTGGAAACTTGTTCCACGACAAAAAGACAAAAATGTGATTGGTACTAAATGGGTATTCAAAAACAAGTTAAATGAATATGGTCAGGTGATCAGAAATAAAGCAAGATTGGTGTGCAAAGGTTATGCACAAGTAGAGGGAATTGAATTTGATGAGACATTTTCTCCAGTTTCATGACTTGAAGCTATCATAATGTTCTTAGCCTTTTCAAGTTTCAAAAACTTCAAAGTATATCAGATGGATGTTAAATCAACCTTTCTAAATGGTGTTTTAGAAGAAGTCTACATTGAGTATCTAGAAGATTTCAACTTGACTAATAAATCAGACTATGTATGCAGATTGAAAAAGGTACTTTATGGATTAAATAAAGCTCCTAGACCTTGGTTATCAAGATTGGATAAATACCTATAGGAACAGGGTTTTAGGAAAGGAATAGTGGACAGTAACTTATACATTAAAAATGATGGGAATGACTTACTAATTGTGGTTGTTTATGTTGATGATATCATTTTTAGTGAAAACAATGATAAGATGTGTCAAAAATTTGTAAATAGCATGCAAAATGAATTTTAGATATCTATGCTTTGTGGGTTGTCCTTCTTTCTTGGACTCTAGATTTCATAATCCAAGAAAAGTGTTTTACTTTAACAAACCAAGTATATAAAAGAGATGCTGAAGAAATTTAAGTTAAAAGAGTGCAAACTAGTAAGCACTCCCATGGTTACAGGATGTAAGTTAAGTAAATATGATGAATCTCCATAGGTAAATAAAAAATTATACAGATCTATGATTGGTAGTTTATTGTACGTCACAACTACTAGACCAGATATCATGCAGGCAATGGGATTAGTGGCAAGGTTTCAGGAAGCACCCAAGGAAACACATGTAGCAACAGTAAAAAGGATTCTTAGGTATTTAAAAGGGACTATGGATTTTGGGCTCTGGTATCCCAAAAGTGATAGTTTCACTCTCACAACTTATACAAATGCAAATTGGACTGGCAATATTGATGATAGAAAAAGTACAAGTGGAGCAGCATTCTTTCTTGGAAACTGTTTTATCTCTTTGTTAAGTAAGAAATAGGTATCAATTTCCTTATCTACAACAGAGGCAGAGTATATTTTAGTAGTTGCCATTTGTACATAGGTATTATGGATGAAGCAAACTCTAGAGGATTTTAAGATAAAACATGATCATCCTATTTCCATACTATGTGATAATACAAGTGCTATAAATATATCAAAGAATCCAGTGATGCACTCCAAGAAAAAGCACATTTCGATTAAGTATAATTTTTTGAGAGAGAAGGTGATAAATAAACATGTCAAGTTGGAATATGTTACTACAAGGAGTAGATTGCAGATATTTTCACTAAGCCACTTTCGAAAGAGACTTTTGAGTACCTATGAGAAAATTTTAGAGTAGTTATACTCCTACCCCATAATTAACCACCTCAAGAGGAGGTGGGGGAGGGGCTAAGCTAAGAGTCTCATTCTTAGCCCCAAGCCCCAAAGGTGTTCCTTTGCCATTGATGACAAAGGGGAGATATTTGAGTTAGGGGGAGAGCATTCAATCAGGGGGATCAGTTTTTTAGGGGAAGCAAAACAAAAAAAAAGATAAAAGGAATGGTAAAATGAAAATGGGTTACCATCAATGAAAAAGGGGGAGATTGTTGGAAATATGAGCAATATTAGTTGTCATTGATGTCAAAATTCAATTTCAGTGAGCAGTGCAAGAGAAAGTATTTCAAGAGTCAGAAATAAGAAGGTGATCACATAAGGTCTATAGGAGAAGTTAGAAGGCCCAAGAAAAATAATATTATAATATTTTATTGTAATATTAAAGGTCTGATAGTTCCGAGGGCCTGGTTCAATGGTTAAAGCACTTCTTTCGGAGTGGGGAGATCGGGGTTCCATTCCCTTGGGCCTCGCCGGACTGAATGCCTGTCCCCGTCTAGGTGCATCAGCGGTGTAAAAGGTTCAAATTGATCGGGGCATGGTGGTATAGGGGCGGTCTGCACGAGGTTTATCTGGTGGCGACTTTTGGGGGTGGACTGCACAAGAAACTATGGCAGCTTTCTAGTAGCTGGCCCAGGACTCGTGGCGGCTATCGAGTCCACCATGTTAATATATATATATATATATATATATATATATATTAAAGGTCTAATGAAAAGACCTAAAGTAATTAAACTAATTATAAATTTATTATAATAATTTCATTATAAATTAATTTGTAATTTAATTTAATTAACCCTATGGTTATTAAATTAATTATAATAATTTTATTATTAATTAAATTATAATCTAATTTAATTAACCCTAAAGTTAGGGTTATAAGGCAAAAAGAAATGCATCGACATCATGAATAAATCCCTCCGCCGACGTCTAATATTGTGGTGGCATAATGGTATAAATACTATATGCCTTAATGGCAAAGAACTTACCTTTTTTTGAATTACTCTAAGCCTGGGATTTTTGCAAATTTTGTGCGAGGAAGAAGACAAAATTTTTTTTCTCTTATGTGCACCAACGAAGGAACAAGGTTGGTGAGGCTCTAAGCCTCATATCCATCCGACGAGTTGGCCTGGTGGCAAGCGGCTATGAAATAGGGCTTTGGGAAGTAGGAGGACCCATGATCGAATATTGGTGGTAGTTTTGGTGAAGGTTTTGTTTGGGCGCCAAAGGAAGCAACACACTCTTTTTGGTTTAGGCACCAAAGGGAAGCATATAGAGCACGTGGTGCTCCTTGCTTCCAAGGTGAGTGCCTAGGTCACGCAACGGTTGGATTTGTGGCTATGGCACTGGTGGAAGTGCAGCGTAGGTTCGATTCTCACCAAGGACAAAAGGTATTTAAATTTTCAATTATAATTTTTGTCTTAAGGGTGTTTGGCATAAGATTTTAGGGAGATATAAGGGTTGTGAAAGTTGATTTTTATATTGTGATTTTTTGTGATTAGAGTGTTGAATGGAGTGCTAAGGCTTTATATGGTTTTGAATGTTATTTCAAAATAAAGTCTTATTTGATTTAATATTTGAAAGGAGTAATAAGGTTAATTGATTTCTCATGTTTTGTACAGTGAAAATAATTTGTGAGGAAATTATTGATTAAAATTTTGAGAAGGTTTTTTCTACCTGACCCTTAAAATTGGAAAAGAGAGTAATTGTGATTAAGATAAGTTTTTAAGGCCATTTATTCATCAAACAAAAATGTATGGGCACATCTTCCTTATGAGTGATTGTTGGATGTTGTGAATGCTAAGTTGGAGTGAAAAAGGATTGTTTGATAAGAATTGTTGAGTTTGATTGTTAAATGTTTTTCTGAGTGAAAATTGATGATAAAAATATTGTTTGATAAGAATTGTTGAAAATATTGAAGTAAAGCTTTCATATGCTTGAACTAGGGTTTGTGCAAGATCATGAGTATCATTGTTATGTGAAGTTGAGAACTATCTTGAACTAGGGTTTGTGCAAGATCATGAGTATCATTTTTATGTGAGATTATTTGATAAGTATTGTTGACTAAGTTTTCATTAAGTGATTGATAGAGTGAAGTAAGCTTTTTTGAAAGATTACAATACATATTTCAGGTAAGTTTTGGTGAAGAATTGTTGAGAAGATTGGACAAGTTCTAGAGAGAACTTGTGGATAGATTAGTGTGAGCTTTTGTGGAATTTTAATAGGTAGAGTTGATTGATTGATTTGTTCAAACCTTGGGTTAAGGTTTGAGGAAGATCTAGCAAAGTTGATTTGTGATTGAGTCAAGCTTTGTGTTAAGGCTTGAGAAAATATTTGAGGACAGATGTGTGCTAGTCCGAAGGACTATTTTTAGTGTAGATCAAAGACAGAGATTTAGAAGATTTGTGCTAGACCAAAGGACTGTGTTTAGTGTAGATGAGAGAGAGATTGAGAAGATTTGTGCTAAATCGAAGGACTGTGTTTAATGCAAATCAAAGATAGAGATTGAGTAGATGTGTGCTAGACTAAAGTACTATGTTTAGTGTATATCAGAGACAAATATTGAGCATATTTGTGTTGGATCGAAGGACTGTGTTTAGTGTAAATCAGAGACAAATATTGAGAAAATTTGTGCTAGATCGAAGGACTGCGTTTAGTACAAATTTGATACTGAGATTAGGGGATTGGTGTCTCCTTTGGACAAAGGTCAAAAAAATATTATAATATGGAAAGGATTCCTAAGAGAATTTATTTGAGAAATTTTTATAAGGAATATTTTCTTCATGGAGTAGCCCACATTGGGTGAACCACGTTAAATAATGTCTCTCATGTATGTGATGCTTTGTGTGATGTTTATTGCTTTAATACTATTGATGTTATCATATGGATTGAAAAGTAAAAAGTTTTATCTTATATTGTTCACCCCCCTCTCAATATAAGCACATGTTCTTCAGATCAAGAGTCACTTAGACAAGTGGCAAGATAAGAATTCAAAGGTCATTTTGTAAAACTATATTATGGAGATAAACCTCCCTAATTGGATGTACAAGTTCTTATAATAAAATACTTCAAATTGTATTCTTTCTGATTAATGTTGTAACATTCTTTCTAGTTCTTATTTTTATGTTTTTTGATCTTATTATGGCTATATTATATTTGATCTTTGGATATTTAACCTATGATATTTTTGGTAGTATTAAGGATTAAAAATCCATCAATGGTATCAAATCTAAGACTAGAATCTATCCATATTGATAGAGTTATTTTTTAACCACTTACATAAATTGAATTTGTCCAATTTGATAAATTTGATTAAGATTTTGTGCCTTGAGACTCAAAATCTATGTTAAGATCATATTAAGTAGAAAAACTAGAGTCTTTCCACAACTGAATAATAACTAGTGAATACCAAGACTCATCTATATTAAAAGGTATACCAAATTTAAGATAGTTTTTCATTCAAGGATATAGTCAACCCTTGACATTGAAGGTTGAAAGGTGTATCAAATTTAATATAATTGATAATTAAGGGATATAGCCAACACTTGACATTAATTTTAGAAAGTAGAGGTATTAGGGATATTCAAATCCATCTTGATGTTGATAAGAGGTATAAGGGACATTTAGAGTCACCTTATTGATAAATGAAACATGGTCATACAAGTCACCTTGATATAGATAAAAGCAACAAAAATAAGTTTTAGGTCATAAATAAATTGATCTTGATATTAAAACAAATATATATGAAGATCTAAAACAAAGATTTAGTAGCGAAATTATGAGAAACTACCTACAAAGGATAGATAAGAGTTTCAACTTCTAAGTGCAAAGGAAGAAGATTCAGGTCACATTAGAGATTGACCTTGACTCCAAAATAAGTTTTAAGTCTTATTGAACTTGACATTTTTCAAGAAGATAATAAAGAAGGATAAGATAGGAGTAGCGAATTGAGAAGGAATACAATAAATAGCAGTAGATAAATAAAAAGAAAAATATATTAGATCTTAAGAAAGATAAATTAGTATTAAGATAGATATATTATTCTTGAAGTAATATAGAGTAACCATTTATATCTACAAAGGAGAATATTCAAATTTAAGGAATTGGTCTGAGAGACCAATATGAAAGTATAGATAGAGATCTACATAGAAATATCTTACAAAGAAGAAAATTTATATAGAAGAGTAAAAAGACTATTATAGAGTGGTCAAAAAAGGTTTAAGTTCTATAACAACAAAAAACTATAAGTAATAAAATGAGCAACATTATAAAATAAGAGTGAAATACAAGGAAAAGGCTTAAGATTCAGGTAAAGGTTCAAGATAAAGGCCTAAGATATACTCAAAGACCGAGATATAGAGTTGTAACATACATAAAGTAGTAGTGACAATGGAGAATTGAACTAGTACAAAGTAGATATAGAAGGATAGTGACCATAAAATGGAGTTTATAATAAGGTAAAGTGGTTATATATTTTAAGGAGAGAGCAAGTGATCCATATAGTAAACTAGGTAGCTTAAGATTCAAGGGCCATTCACAAGGTATCATTGTTAAGCACCTATCATCATTGAAGAATCATAAAACCTATAATATATCAATAGCTACAAAGGTTAGATTCATTAAAAGCAAGAACCAACAATAAGAGAGAAAAAAATTACAATCCATGCTAGTAGTGAGCACTAGGCCAACAAAAAATGATTAGAAGTCATAGCATCAAAATACAATTCAACATCTTATTGCATCATTAAGAGAATTGAAAGGCTAAAATACAAGATCCAAGTAGAAGTGGAAGTGAAACAAGAGCATACGTAACCAAGAGTCTAGCAACATTTGAATATAGTGTTGGATATCCAAAACAAAATAACTTTGGTATAAAATATTAGGACATACAAGTGCATCATCATTAAACAAGTTGACTATATATCAAATGGTTAAAGGCTTACCTAAAATTTATGGGGAATATATAGTTTTTCCAAAACATCTAGCAATAAGAAAACATAAAATACCTTTTGAACTTCACCAACATAGATCTAAAAAACAATTAGAATTAATATATACAGATGTATGTAGACCAATGAATGTTACTAGTATTGGAGAAAAAAAACGTTTTCAATTATTTTTTGATGACTATTCTAGAAAAATGTGGATGTACTTTATGAAATACAAATCTGAAGCATTTAGTTTTTTCAAATAGTTCAAACTTGTAGTTGAAAAAAACTATCAAGAACCTTTGATCAAATAGAGGAGCTGAATTTCTATCAAAATAATTCAACTTTTTTTTAGAATAAACATCAAGTAAAGACACTAAATCATAAGTAGAAGATGAACCAAATAAAAATATAGAAATTACTACAAAATTGTAAATAAAATAACCTATATGTCTTAGATATACACTAAAAGATTCAAATTTAGAACAAATTCTAGATCTTACAACTACAAGATCTCATACTCATAGTTTAACTAGTTGAATAAGGGATTGATTAGTTGGGGGATACTTGGATCCAATTTAGGATTCGTTATTATATGTTCGCTCTAGTTTTTGTTGTTTTTGATGTTGAAACGGTCTTTCTCTATCCGTGGGCTATGAGTTTTGATATTTTGGGTCTATCTACATTGATAGAAGTTTTGATTTTCGTGCTTATCTTAATTGTTGGTTTAGTTTATGCATGGCGAAAAGGAGCATTGGAATGGTCCTAGCTTCCAAGGTTTTGGGCAGTGGAAGAGAAGTAGAAAATTCCATAAAGCCAACTATAAATCCTATAGAGTTTGATCGAACAACTTCAAATTCAGTGATTTCAACTACCCTAAATGATCTGTCAAATTGGGCCAGACTCTCTAGTTTATGGCCACTCCTTTATGGTACTAGCTGTTGTTTCATCGAATTTGCTTCATTAATAGGTTCGCGATTCGATTTTGATCGTTATGGTCTGGTGTTCTATAGCATAACCTACAATAATACTTCATTCTTAAAATCATCCAAAATGGAAGGCAACTATAGAATTAGAATATGAAACATTTATGAAGAATAAAACATAGAATTTAGTTGATTTTCCTCCAGGAAAGAAAATAGTTGGTTTCAAATGGATCTACAAGATCAAATACAAAGCAAACAAAATACTTGACAAATACAAAGCTTGGCTAGTTGCAGAAGGATATACCCAAAAAAAAGGAATTGATTATGAAGAAACATTTTCTACAGCAGTGAAAATGACTACTATCTAAACAATTTATGCTTTGGTAGCACATAATGGATGGGAACTTCATCAGATGGATGTAAAAAGTGCATTTATTTTTTTTTAAGCAAAAAATCCCTTGCAGGGCTGCCTTGGTCTGAGAGACCATGACCAAGGGGTTTTACATTGTCAAAGTCACCCAGGAGTCGCGCTCGGCCCTACCTGCACCAACATTATCAATTGTATTTTTGGTACCCAATTCAATTTTTTGGTAGGGTGTATATTCGAACTTGAGACCTCCTTTGGAATATTTCCCTCTCCTCTCCAAATCACCTACAAGACCTGGGTGTAAAAAGTGTATTTCTTAATGGTGGTATTGAATAATAAGTTTATATGTCTCAACCACAAGGATTTGTAATTAAGTAACAAGAACACAAAGTTAACAAGTTGGAAAAATCCTTGTATGGTCTAAATCAAGCACCAAGAGCATGGTATATAAAAATAATAAGCATTTATTATAGCAAAACTATAAAAAATTCTATTAGATGCAAATATCTATTCAAAAAAGGTTGAAAAATATATAATAATACTTGTGGCATATGTTGATGATATAGTCATTACAATAAGCTCAAGAACTATGATATATGAAGTAAAAAAGGATCTAGCAAAGGATTTTGAGATGATAAACTTGGAATTTCTTCATTATTGTCTTGGTTTAGAAGTTCAAAAAAATGAAAATATTATTACAATAGCACAAACCAAGTACATAAAATCACTACTTGAAAAATATAGGATGAACAATTACAAACTAAAGGATACTCCTATGGGCCAAGTATTATAGTTATCCATATATGATGATACATATTTAGTTTCAGCTATAGTCCATCGTCAATTAATTGAAAGTATCTTATATTTAACAAACATTTGACTATGTATACTTATTTTTGTCATTTATAATTGAAGATTCATGCAAGAACCTAGAGAAAGTCATTGGAAAACCATAAAAATAATCCTATAATACATCAATAAGACTACAAACTAAGGGCTTACCTACAAAAAGGATGATAAGAATATTTTTGCTACAAGGATATTTAGATTCTAATTCTATTGGATTCATAGATGATAGAAAATCCACATCTAGTTACTTTTTCTATCTTGGTTTAGGACCAATTTCCTAGTACAATAAAAAACATGTAGTAGCACTTTCGTATATAAAAGAAAAATATCATGCAGCTAAAGATGCAATTTATGAAGCATTATGGTTACAATAAATACTATTAGATAAGGGAATCGAAATAATTCCAATAATAATAGATTATGATAATCAAGGAGTACTAAATTTGATCAAAATCCAATTATTCATGAAAGAATAAAACATATTGAAGCTCAATGTCCTTTTATCAGGGATCACCTCCAAAGTCATTATATTAAGTTAAAATATATTTCTACCAAATATTATATTGCATATATTTTTACAAAGTCATTGGGTCAAATTATGATTCAAATATTTAGAAATCATTTATGTAGATCAAGAGAAACAAACATCAAATAATGTAATACATGGGGGTCTTAGAGTATATTACATAATTTGATGTGTATATGTGTCCTAAGTAAAGATTGAGGATCACTTAGATAAGTGGTAATATAGTAATTCAATTGTCATTTTGTAAAACTATATTATGGATACAAACCTCCATACTTGGATGTACAAGTTATAAAAAATCTTCAGATTGTGTTCTTTCTAATTAATGTTGTAAGTTTATTTCTAGTTATTGTTATTATGATTTTTGAACTTATTGTGGATATATTATATTAAAGCCTATGATATTTAACCTATGATATTTGTGGTAGCATTAAGGCTTTAAAATACATAAGGAGTTATAAAATTAAAGGGGGATTTAAAAGGAATTCAACCTCAATATTTTTGAAAATTGAAAATATTGAAAAAATGAAATTTTATATTTGCAAATAAATTTTACAATTTGATTTTTGATAGATAATTAGATTTTGGAGAGATATAGATTCCTAATCCAAAAATTATTTTTGAAATTTTGAAAATTGAAGGTTTAGAGATTTAAAAATTTGATTAAAGTTTTTTCTATGAGTTCCATTATGTCAAATAACAAAATTTTCCTTTCTGAATCTCAACTTTTGAAAGGCCCAAATTTTGCATCATGGAAAAACAAAATGAAATCAATTATTATTATAGATAAACTTTGGAAAATAGTGAATGGAACGTTTTTCATCTTCGATTGTCCTTGGTGGGGCAATCATGCCTTGTAAAGAGTGATACAATGGGGTCATGGTCAAGAGCATAGGGTTTGACTCAATTGGGTGTCTTCAAGAGTTTTTCACAAGGCCAAATCCTTGTTAGTATGTGATATTCAAGGTACACTTATGCTCTACAAAGGGAAAAGAGGTTCAAGATATGAAAAGAAAACAAATCAACAAAATAAGAGGATGGTGATGTGCCAAGATATCCTCTAAGATATTGCAAAAATAGGCTTGAATTTTATGTGTCAGTGGTGAAAACTTCCCCTCCTTGACACAGTGAAGCACAAATGAGATCTCTCAATTGTATGCAAGCCTAAGCAGGCAGGTCCCAAAGGAAATCCAAATAAGTGACTCGTCCAAAATAAGCACAAACTTCTCACACACAAATCTACTTAATAAAACTCAAATGATATGCATAACTTTACAAACAAATACATACACATATAAACGTGTTAGAAAGAGGCCACATATGGATATACCAAAAATTTAACATAGGCTTCCATGTATATATATGCAAGCAATATCTTACAAATATTGTGCCAGGAGTTGGAGTTTGAGATTGTCCACAAGCTACTAAGGAGCCAACTATTTTTATAAAAAATATAAATGGAATTGTTACAAATGAATACAATTGTAAACTTGCTAATCCTTTTTACAATCTATGTCACTATTATTATAGCTTACAATAGGGAAAATTGATATTCTCACAATGACACTGAGAGGGGGGGTGAATCAGTGTAGCTATTTAAATTCAAATCTACCACTCTTAAAGCTAAAGCAAAGAGAACTTAAAAACAGATAAAGCAATTATCACAAGAGAGCACACCACAAAACACAATGTAACAATTTTCACCAATTTGGCTACTCCTCAAGAATGACTGCTTGGACTACGATCCAAATCCAGTCTTTGCAAAACACCAATTTCACAATCTGTTTACCAGCACCCACTGGAAGGAGCACCAACCCCTAATTTATCTAGACCAACAGAAAGGAGCACCAACCCCTATCCAAGCACCAACTTGGATCACAATTTTGAAAGCTATATCAATGACATACAAATGCCTTCACTTTTACAAGATCGTGACTGGTCTCCAATTTATCAAAACACAATAAATATTCATTGCTCAGCTTGTCGCTCTCTTACAGCACTCTTCTAACCCTCTTTCGACAGCACTTTCACACATTCAATGGCAATTTAATTCTCTACACGACTACCCTTTTATAACAAACCTTTTGCTTTGAAACTCCAGTTATAACGCTTTTTTTCATTCCTCATACGCCACTTGTCAATTGTAACTGTTTCTTTAATATTCTCTTTTGCCACTTGTCAACTGTAACTCCTTCTTTATGTAACTCCTTTTGTATATATAGTGTGGGCATTACGTTACATGCAACGTATATCTCTACCATGACTGTTCGTCTTCTTGGTCATGACTGTTCGTATCCTTTTCTGTGCATGCATGCATTTTTCGATTCTATTTATGTGACTATTTGATTTCTCCTTCTTCGACAGTTCTTAAAATAGCTTGCATGATTTCTATATGAACTGCACCTGTAACTGTCACACTGACTCCAGTTAACTATCTGTAATCGTGTTGTTGCGACCTATCACGAAATCATGACACTTCTGTCTTTTTTGCTCTTCTCGCCTTTTACCCGCAAAAACATGACATGTCGCGATATCATGACATTTTTTGCCTCCTTGTTCACTTCTTGGCTTGCACCCGTGAAAACCAGACATGTCACAAAATCATGACACTTTTTGCTTTCGTACACTCTACTTGGCTTGCACCAGCGAAAACCAGACATGTTGCGAAATCGTGACACTTTTCTCTTTCATACACTCTACTTGGCTTGCACCAACGAAAACCAGACATGTCGCAAAATCATGACACTTTTCGCTTCCTTGCACTTCTCTACATTTCACCCACGAAAATGGAACATGTCATGAAATCACGACACTTTCATTGCCTTGTGCCTTTTCTATTTTTAGACCGCGAAAACACATGTTGCAAAATTGTGACACATTCGCTGCCTTGTGCCTTTCTCTGTATTTTGCCCGTGAAACCACAACATGTCACGAAATCATGACATACTTGCCTCTGTTCATTCTCTCTCCTCTTCGGGTCGTGAAAACCTGACATGTCACAAAATCATGACACTTTTTCTCCTTGGCACTTTTCTTCCCTTTGGGTCGCAAAAACCCGACATGTCGCAAAATCGCGACACTTTTTCTCCTTAGCACTTCCTCTTGCAAATTGTCACGAAATTGTGACACTTTTCCTTGCCAGCTCTTTCTCTCGAACATGTCATGAAATCGCAACACATTTTCATCTGTACTGCCTCTCTTGCAGATTGTAGCGAAATCACGACAGCTTTTCCTTGTGAGCTCTTTCTCTCGAACCTGTCATGAAATCATGACACTTTTTCATCTGTACCATCCTTCTTGCAAATTGTCGCAAAATCATGACACTTTTCCTTGCAAGCTCTTTCTCCTCGAACATGTCACGAAATCGTGACAGTTTTCTTTGCTTGCACCTTCTCTCTGAACATGTCACAAAATCATGACAGTTTTCTTTGCCTGCGCCTTCACTCTAAACATGTCACAAAATCATGACAGTTTTCCTACATGTGCTTCTTCTTCGAACATGTCACGAAATCGTGACAGTTTTTCCACTTGGCTTCTTTGCCTCCAACATGTTGTGAAATCGCAACAATTTTTCTACTTGCCTTCTCTGCCAACATGTCGCGAAATCACGACAATTTTTCCACTTGGCTTCTTTGCCTCCAACATGTCGTGAAATCGTGATAGTTTTTCTACTTGCCTTCTTCTCTGCCAACATGTCACGAAATCACGACAGTTTTGCCAGCATTTTGTCTCTCCTTCGATATGTCACAAAATTGCGATAGCTTTTCTAGATTTTTCTCTCTCCTTTGTTATGTCACAAAATTATGACAGAAAACATGTTGTGATATCGCGACAATTTTCTTACTTGTCTTTTTCTTTGTTCTTCTGAGTGTTGGCCTCTTCTGTCTTCTTGGAAATTCACTGTACATGCTTTGACTAACCTCTGAACTTATGTCCACTACATCAACTGATCTATATGTCTATGTTGACAACAATGACAATAATGTTTCTGCACCTTGCTCAACAATCTCCCCCTTTGGAATTGTTGGCAACACATGTGCAATTTCCTGTAATTCTTCTCCCCCTTTGAAAATAATACCAAAGGGTTGCTGTAGACTCCTCCTGATTCTATGCACAACATTCTCAGACACACATTGTTATAGTTAGCAAAAATCATGAATATGAGCAAAACTATAAACATAGGCATAAATTCTCCCCCTAAGAATGTGATCCCAATTGATAGTCAGTTCTTGGGAAACGTGACCACTCCCAACTTACTCCGAAGGTACTCAAAAACTTCCTTGGGTAATGGTTTTGTGAATATATCTGCTACTTGCTCTGTAGTTGGAACAAAATCCAATTTGACCTCACCTTCTGCAACTTTATCCTTCAAGAAGTGATACCAGATTGAAATATGTTTGGTTCGAGAATGCATAACCAAATTCTTTGATATGTTAATAGCACTGGTGTTATCACATTTAACTAAAATTGGCTCTTTGAAGTGAATACCAAGATATTTCAGGGTTTGTCTCATCCATAATATATGTGTACAGCATGTTGTTGCTGCAATGTATTCTGCCTCTGTTGTGGATAGAGAGACTGATTCTTGTTTCTTGTTGTGCCATGCTACCAGCCTGTCTCCAAGATAAAATGCTCCTCCATTGGTACTCTTTCTATCATCAATACATCCTACCCAATCTGCATCAGAATATGCAATAAGAGTGAAGTCCTTACCTTTTGGGTACCACAACACATACTCCATAGTACCCTTGAGGTAACTAAAAATCCTCTTCATAGCTGTCACATGAGTCTCTTTGGGACTAGCCTGAAATCTTGCTACCATGCATACTGCCTATAAGATATCTGGTCTGGTAGTTGTCAAATACAGCAGGATTCCAATCATAGACCTGTACATGGTTTGATCTACATCTGGAGATTTGTTATCCTTGCTCAACTTGCAACTTGTTGTCATGGGAGTGCTAACAGGTTTACAAGCCTCCATTGTGAACTTTTTCAACATTTCTTTTACATATTTAACTTGAGAGATAAAAATGCCATTTTCACTTTGATTGACTTGCAGTCTGAGGAAATAAGAAAGTTCACCAATCATAGACATCTCAAATTCTTCATTTTATTTGCTATGTCTCTGCAAGACTTATCATTGCTACTGCCAAAAATGATATCATCTACATAAACAACAAGGACAATAAGATGGTCATTCTTTGTTTTGACATACATATTGCTATCCACCAAACCTTTCTTGAACCCCTGTTGAATAAGATAGTTGTCCAGCCTTGCATACCATGCTCTTAGTGTCTGTTTCAAGCCATACAAAGCTTTCTTCAACTTGCAAACAAAGTTGGGATTTTCACCTAGTTGGACACCATCTGGCTGCTCAATGTAAACCTCTTCTTCTAGTTTTCCATTCAAAAATGCTGATTTTACATCCATTTGATATACTTTAAAATTTTTATGAACTTCTAAAGCCAGAAACATTTTGATTGCCTCTAGTCTAACTACTGGTGCAAAGGTCTTCTCAAAATCAATACCTTCAACCTGTGCATAATCTTTACAGACTAGTCTTTCTTTATTCCTTACAACCTGTCCATCTTCGTTCAATTTGTTTCAAAAAATCCATTTAGTACCAATTATATTTTTATTTGCTGGTCTTGGTACTAACTCCCAGGTTTTTTTTTTCTCAATCTGATCTAGTTCTTCATTAATTTTCTTCATCCAACTTTCATCTGTGCTTGCTTCAGCAATATTTTTGGGCTCAATGCTGGATAATAGAGAGTAGTTTTGTACTACTACTCTTCTTGTCTGAATACCAACTGTGGGGTCCCCAATAATCTGTTCTCTGGGATGATTTTTCTACCAGCTGCCTATTTTGAATTTCTTGTTTTCTTCTACTTCTAAGTCAATTCTTAAATCATCTGGGTCAATTTTTTGATTCTCTTCTATTTCATTTTCTTCATCTCCTTCAATGACTTCTTCATAAATAGGGTAGTTTTCTTGATAAGTAATTTCTCGTTCTCTACCTTCATCAACTTTAACATCAGAACTATCCACAATTTTCTTTAGCCCCTTGTTGTAACATGTGTAGGCTTTGCTTTTTGTTGAGTAACCAAGAAAAATACCTTCGTCAGCTCTATCTTCAAACTTACCAAGATTATCTTTAGTTCATTTGATGTAGCACTTGATGCCGAACACTTTGAAATATCTTGTTGTTGCCTTTCTATCGAACCACAGCTCATAAGGTGTTTTTCTTTCATGCATCCTTAGCATGCACCTATTTTGGATGTAAACTACAGTATGGACTGCCTCTTTCCAAAATATGTCAGCTATTTTGTTCTCAGCCAACATTGTCCGTGCCATTTCCTACACTATCCTGTTCTTCCTTTCTACAACACCATTCTGCTGAGGTGTCCTTGCTGCTGAAAATTGTCTTCTGATCCCATATTTTTTACAATACTTTGCAAAATATTCTGAGATAAACTCTCCTCCTCTGTCTGATTTTAAGCATTTAATTATTTTTCCAATTTGATTCTCAACCTATTTTTTAAAAACCTTGAACATCTCAAAGGCATTTGATTTAAGCTTTAAAAATAGTACCCATGTCATCCTGGAGTAGTCATCTATGAACAACATAAAGTATTTGTCACCATTTATGCTTTGTGTTCTCATGGGTCCACACAAATCAGTATGTATTAGTTCTAAAGGCTTACTGGTGAAGTATTCCTTTGATTTAAATGTGGCTCTAGTTTGCTTCCCTTTTTGGCATGAAGCACATATGCTATTTACTGGTTTGCCAATGGTGGGTATATCTCTTACTGCCCTTTTTGAACTTATTTTTACCAGATTGTCAAAGCTAATATGACCGAGCCTCTTGTGCCATAGCCAATTTTCATCTTCTTGTCCAATCAAGCACGCTCCTTTTGAAGTTTCTGAGAGAGTATATAGATTTCCAGAAGTCCTCGATCTAGTAGCTATCAGCTTCCCACTATGTGTTTTTCTGACTTCACAACCCTACTTTTTAAAGATGACTTCATGACCTCTATCACATATTTGACTTACGCTTAGTAAGTTGTGCTTCAAACCAATCATAAATAGAACTTCTTTGGAATTGATATTTTCATCACTTATCTTGACTGATCCTCTGCCAACTATTTTGGCTTCATCATTATTTCCAAACTTTATAGAGCCCCCTTCATATTTATGTAATTTTTCAAATTTTTGTTTATCTCCTGTCATGTGACTAGAGCATCCACTATCCAATATCCATGGTGTAGATTTGTTTTATGCTTTTAATGTTGTCTGAACAATCAAGGATTCCTTTTCTTCCTTGGGTCACTCCTTTTCTTTCCACTCTGGTTTGGCTACAGTTTTGGTCACTTGTTTAGACTTTTCTTTGTCAGTAGCCTGAGCATGTTTTTCTGGGAATTTTTTGTTTTGCCTTAAACTATTTGGTTGAGATCTTCTTACCTGATATTTATTTGCTGCATATGTGCTTCTACATTTTCTTGCAATGTGTCCAAAGTTATGACAGTTATAGCATTCTACTGCATAATCCATCAAGGGTGAAAAGACATTTCTACTAGTGAAATTTCTTTGTTCTATATTATGAATGTAGTCTGAAATCTTATGACCGTAAGCATTGCATTTAAAATAATAACCAGAAAATGAATGATTGAACTTGGGAATTGATCTTTGCAATTTTGTAGTAGGAGCCACAAATTTTCTTCTCCTTTAATGTGTGACTTTTATGAATCCCTCATTGTCAGCACTCTTCTCGTGCCTGGCACTATTGCTTTCTTTTGCTTGATTCATTTTTCCTTGATCAACCTTGATCTTATCTTCTTTCTTTACTTGTTCTACAGTTATATCCTTTGATCCACTTGATGATTCTCCTTCGACAAAGCCCAAGCCAAATTTGATGCCTGTAGTCCTCTTATTGCATTAATGATTCCATTGACTCTCAGCATATAGGCCTCTATGTTCTCATCATCATTCATTTGTAATGCTTCAAACTGAGCTCGATGCGTTTGTAGCTTGGCTTCCTTGATCTTGTTGTCTCCTTCATGGATGCTCTTTAGTTTGTCCCACATGTCTTTTGTTGATTTATAGCTCATGATCCTTATCAGTTCACTGTCTACTAGCCCACACATTATGGCATTCTTTGTTTTGGAGTTATTCTCAAACTTTTTCTTCTCAGCAATATCTGTTTGAGAAGTAGCAGGTACTATGTATCCACTTTCTACTAACTCTCAAATGTCGTATCCTAACGCACTCAGATATGTCTGCATCTTGAGTCTTCAAAATGAGTAATTAGTTCCATTGAACAAAGGAGCTTTGTTTGATGAGAATCCTTCACCACCTGCCATTGTGTTCCTTCCAAGATCACCTTAGTTGATTAATCTTGTTCAGGAACCTTGCTCTGATACCAATTGATATTATCACAATGACACCGAGAGGGGGTGAATCAGTGTAGCTATTTAAATTCAAATCTACCACTCTTAAAGCTGAAGCAAAGAGAACTTAAAAATAGATAAAGTAATTATCACAAGAGAGCACACCACAACACACAATGTAATGAGGTTCACCAATTTGGCTACTCCTCAAGAATGACTGCTTGGACTACGATCCAAATCTAGTCTTTGTAAAACACCAATTTTACAATCTATTTACCAGCACCCACCTGGAAGGAGCACCAACCCCCGATTTATCTGCACCAACAAAAAGGAGCACCAACCCCTATCCAAGCACCAACTTGGATCACAGTTTTGAAAGCTATATCAATGACATACAAATGCCTTCACTTTTACAAGACCCTGACTGGTCTCCAATTTATCAAAACATAGTAAATACTCACTACTCAGCTTGTCGCTCTCTTACAGCACTCTTCTAACCCTCTTTCGGTAGCACTTTCACACATTCAATGGCAATTTAATTCTCTACGTGACTGCCCTTTTATAACAAACATATCGCTTTGAAAATCCAGTTATAACGCCTTAATTCATTCCTCATACGCCACTTGTCAATTGTAACTATTTCTTTAATATTCTCTTCTACCACTTGTCAACTATAACTCCTTTATGTAACTCCTTTTGTATATATAGTGTGGGCATTACATTACATGCAACGTATATCTCTACCATGATTGTTTGTCTTCTTGGTCATGACTGTTCGTATCCTTTTTTGTGCATGCATGCATTTTCTGATTCTATTTATACGACTATTTGATTTCTCCTTCTTTGATAGTTTTTAAAATATCTTGCATGATTTCTATCTGAATTGCACCTGTAACTGTCACACTAACTCTAGTTAACTATCCATAATCGTGTTGTTGTGACCTGTCACGAAATCACAACACTTCTATCTCTTTTTGATCTTCTTACATTTTACCCACAAAAACATGACATGTCGCAATATCGTGACATTTTCTGCCTCCTTGTTCACTTCTTGGCTTGCACCCACGAAAACCAGACATATCATGAAATTATGACACTTTTTGCTTTCGTACACTCTACTTAGCTTGCACCAATGAAAACCAGACATGTCGTGAAATCATGACACTTTTCTCTTTCGTACACTCTACTTGGCTTGCACCAGCGAAAACAAGACATGTCGCAAAATCGTGGCATTTTTTGCTTCCTTGCACTTCTCTGCCTTTCATTCATGAAAATGAAACATGTCACAAAATCGTGACACTTTCGCTGCCTTGTGCCTTTTCTGTCTTTGGACCGCGAAAACACAACATGTCGCAAAATCATGACACATTCGCTACCTTGTGCCTTTCTCTGTCTTTCGCCCATGAAAACACAACATGTCACGAAATCGCGACATACTTGCCTCCGTTCATTCTCTCTCCTCTTTAGGTCACGAAAACCTAACATGTCGCGAAATCATGACACTTTTTCTCCTTGGCGCTTTTCTTCCCTTTGGGTCATGAAAACCCGACATGTCGTGAAATCGTGACACTTTTTCTCCTTAGCGCTTCCTCTTGCAAATTGTCATGAAATCACGACACTTTTCCTTGCCAGCTCTTTCTCTCAAACATGTCATGAAATCATGACACATTTTCATCCATACTACCTCTCTTGCAGATTGTCGCGAAATCATGATAGTTTTCCTTGTGAGCTCTTTCTCTCGAACCTGTCACAAAATCGTGACACTTTTTCATCTGTACCATCCTTCTTGCAAATTGTCACAAAATCGCAACACTTTTCCTTGCAAGCTCTTTCTCCCCAAACATGTCATGAAATCATGATAGTTTTCTTTGCTTGCGCCTTCTCTCTGAACATGTCATGAAAACGTGACAGTTTTCTTTTCCTGCACCTTCACTCCGAACATGTCACGAAATCATGACAATTTTCCTGCATGCGCTTCTTCTTCGAACATGTTACAAAATCATGACAGTTTTTCCACTTGGCTTCTTTGCCTCCAACATGTCACGAAATCGCGACAGTTTTTCTACTTGCCTTCTTCTTTGCCAACATGTCGCGAAATCGCGATAGTTTTTCCACTTGGCTTCTTTGCCTCCAACATGTCGCGAAATCGTGACAGTTTTTCTACTTGCCTTCTTCTCTGCCAACATGTCATGAAATCGTGACAATTTTGCGAGTATTTTCTCTCTCCTTCGATATGTCACGAAATTGCGATAGCTTTTCTAGATTTTTATCTCTCCTCCGTTATGTTGCGAAATCGTGACAGAAAACATGTCGTGATATCGCAACAGTTTTCTTACTTGTATTTTTCTTTGTTCTTCTGAGTGTTGGCCTCTTTTGTATTCTTGGAAATTCACTGTACATGCTTTGACTGACCTCTGAACTTTTTTCCACTGCATCAATTGATCTATCTGTCTGTGTTGACAACAATGACAATACTGTTTCTGCACCTTGCTCAACAAAAATATTCCTTCAAAATTATATTGAAAATTGAATCATTAGTTTGCTCTTCATATTCCTGGAAAATATATAAGAATTACATAAACTCCGTTGGGGCAGTTTGAATCAGTTTGGGTGGTTTATAAACTGAACAAAGAAAACTACGTACCACTCCTATAATGCTGTTAACTTAATTAATGTAATATAAGATATGCTAAATATTCTAACATCCCCCCTTATTACATTGATGTTGACTACACATAGCATTGCGGAACAATTCAAATTTGACTCGAGCAAGCGCTTTGGTGAAGATGTCCGCTATTTGCTCATCTGTGGGAATGTAGTGGAGCTGGATATGATGCTTTGGAATCTCATCTCGAATGAAATGACACCTAGTGTCAATGTGTTTGGTGCGATCATGAAAGATAGGATTCTTGACAAGATTCATAACACCTTGATTGTCGCAAAATAAATGTAAAGGAAGTTTCTTTGGAAGGCCCATATTTGTGAGGATGCGACGTAACCATATGATCTCGCAGACTGCTCCACTAGCTGCTCGATATTCTGCCTCAGTAGAAGAAATAGCAACAACATGTTGCTTCTTGCTATGCCAAGAGACAGGACCAGATCCAAGGTGAAAAACATAACCTGCAGTTGATTTTCGGTCATCTATGGATCCAGCATAATCAGAGTCCGTGTACCCTTGAAGATAGAACTTGTTCTTTTTGTATTCTAGGCCGATATATGTTGTACCACGGACATAGTGAAGAACTCTTTTTGCTGCTTTCCAGTGGCTAACTTTAGGATCTTGCATGAATCGTGAAAGATAACCCATAGCAAAACTAAGATCTGGCCTGGTGTTTGTGAGATAGATGAGACTCCCAATCAGTTGACGATAGAGAGTACTATCTATTTTAGGAGATTCATCGAATCGGGATAACTTAAGTCCTGCTTCCATTGGTGTGGCTTTGGGCTTGCAGTCAGTCATCCGATACTTATCAATTAGAGTCTTGGCATATTTCTTTTGAGTAACTTGTATGCAATGCTTGTATTGAGTTACTTCTAGACCAAGACAATAGTGGAGAAGTCCAAGATCTGTCATTTCAAAAGAGGTATTGAGATCTTTCTTTACTGTTTTGATCATACTCTCTGAATTGCTTGTTATGATCAGATCATCCACATATAGTACTAGAATTACTATGTTAGAACCATTGTTCTTGATATATAGATTAGGATCTGCAGGACTTCTTCTAAACCCATGTTGCACTAGGTGACTATCAATTTTGATATACCAAGCTCGAGGAGCTTGTTTAAGTCCATATAGAGATTTGATCAGCTTACAGACTTTCTGTTCTTGCCCTTGAACTACAAAACCTTCAGGTTGAGTCATATAGACTTCTTCTTGTAGGTCACCATTTAAGAAAGCACTCTTTACATCCATCTGATGTAGCTGCCAACCAAATTGAGCTGCCATTGCACACAGAACTCGAATAGTGGTCATTTTAGCAGTAGGAGCAAATGTCTCTTCATAGTCTATGCCTTCTCTTTGTGCATAGCCCTTTGCAACAAGTCGGGCTTTATATTTATCTATTGCACCATTTGCCTTATATTTGATCTTGAATACCCATTTGCAACCAATGGGTTTCTTTCCTGAAGGCAAATTCACTAACTTCCAAGTTTGATTTTTCATTAGAGATGTATGTTCTGCATCCATAGCAGTTTTCCATTGATCTTTACTGAGTGCATCTGAGACTGATGTGGGTTCTTTTTCATCTAGTATTGTCAGATAGACTTTTTCATCTTCCATATCTATATCCTCATCTTCTTCTACATTCACAGATAAATCATCAAAATGTTGACAAAGGTCATCAACATCTGTTGCATCATCTGCTCTTTTGTGTTGAGTCATACTGTGAGTAGCGGGTCGATCTAGAGTTAGATCTGGAAGTGATGTCAATTTTGAATCTTGCAATGTACTAGTATACCATTTAGGAACCTTCTTTCGAGGAGGTGTTGCTTCTTTCTTAGGTTCATCTTCCTTAAGGTATACAAGTGTGTTATTTGATGTGAAAGTTTCATCAAATACTACATCTCTGCTGATGTGTGTTTTCTTGGTTATAGGATCAATCAACCGATATCCTTTTGAATACTCATCATAACCAAGAAATATACATTTTTGAGTTTTCTCATCTAGTTTCCTTCTTTTCTGTTTAGGAATATGCATAAAAGCTTGGCATCCAAAAACTTTTAGATGAGAAATTGAGGGTTTCTTACCACTCCAGGCTTCTTGTGGAGTTTTTCCTTGTAGAGCCCTTGTAGGTGCTCTATTTAGTAGGTAAGATGTTGTGTTTACTTGCTTACGCCAGTATTGTTTTTCTAAGTTTGCTCCTTTTAACATACATCGACTCATTTCTACTATGGAGCGATTTTTTCTTTCTGCAACTCCATTTTGCTGCGGTGTATATGCTGTAGTGAGTTGTCTCTTGATCCCATGTTTTTCCAAAAAACCTGAAAATTCCTTGGAAGTGTATTCCCCCCCTCGATCTGAGCGGAGGGTTTTGATGGAACAACTTGTTTCCTTCTCAACTTGTCTCTTGAATTGACGAAAGTAGAGAAGAGCTTCTGACTTGAGTGCAAGGAAGGAGACCCATATTTTGTGGGAGTAGTCATCAACAAATAGCTGAAAATACCTCTTTCCACCATGACTGGTTGGGAAAGGACCGCATAGATCTACGTGGATTAACTCCAAGGGTTTCTTAGAGCGAGAAGAACTTGTCTCAAATGGAACTCGATGTTGTTTCCCTGCTAGACAATCTGAGCACACTGGGAGAACGGATGAAAGTGAAGGAAGCCCTTTGACCATGTCATATTTGCTTAATTCGAGTAAATACCCAAAACTGAGGTGCCCGTATCTTTTATGCCATAAGGAAGTAGCTTCTATTGTAGTGGCAATGAGGGAAGTATGGGATGTAGAAACTGTATCCAAGATGAATAATCCTTGTTTGTAGGAGCCAGTGGCAATGTTGTGACCTTGGTGGTGATGAAACATCTCTTTTTCCTTTTTCAACTTGAAAAACAACATCCATATTTCTATCTAGCATCCGTGGAATAGATAATAGATTGTTGGCAAGGCCAGGAACATAGAGAACTTTCTCTATGGCACGGTCCCCATCGGGGAGTGTGATCTGTAACATCCCCCTTCACCTTGTACTTGATAGACCTGATTGTCTGCAATAGTGACAGGTTTGCCTTCTCTTGCGTGAAAGGTTTGAAACCAGGACTTGTTCCCAGTCATATGTTTGCTTGCTCCAGAATCAATATACCATACAACATCGGATTTGGAAGAGGTAGTATGGGTCATGAGCACCTTGTGTGCTCTTTCGAAGTCATTATCTGAAGATGAATTAGAATCATCTGAATGGGAATCTGCATAAGCAACATGACCCTTTTGTTGTTTGCGATGCTGGGGATATTTCTGCTTCCCCTTGCCTTTCTTATTTTGTGAGGGATCATTCTGTTGTTTGTTTTTGAACCAACACCTGTTGGTATCATGATTGTTCATATCACAGATCTTGCAATATTTATCTCGCTGGAGATTGGGCTTGCCTTTGCCTTTGGAAGAAGACCCTCCCTTCTGCAACTGTCCTTGCTTGTGACCCTTTTGATGGGTGGAAAGAGCAGTGGCAGGTTCCTCATCTTTCTGTACTTGATTGGCTTCTTCAGTTTGAAGCAAATTAACCAATTCAACAAAAGTTAATTTTCTGCCAGAAACATTGAGTGAAGTGATAAAACTTTTGTAAGATGGTGGGAGTGCCCTCAAAATAATAGATGTCAAAAGATCATCATCTATGGGTTTTCCCATAGTATTGAGTTTAGCCTTCAATTCTGCCACTTTGCAGAGAAACAATTCAACAGTTTCCCCTGAATTCATATTGAGATTGTGAAGCTGGGTTTGTAGGTGAAGGATAGTGGAATTATTCTTTCCTTCATACACAGTAATCAATGCTGCCCAAGCATCTTTACTGGTCGTGGCATCACAAATATGAGGTTGAACCTCATCTGTTATGGCAAGTAACAAAAACATAAGGCCTTTCCTGTCCTGATCATCAAATGTATCTTGATCTGTCCCTGTTGTGGTGGGACGAGAGGTAGTGCCACTGACGACATCCCATAATTTTTTGACTTGAAGAATGGCTTTCATTTTATGCTTCCATGGCACAAAATTGGTGCCTTTGAGCAATTGGGCATCTGAAAGATACTTGTGCACTGTAGCCATTGTTTAGGGTTCCTTATAGCGCCAAATGGTCCCCTTTTCGATATACCATTGCCAGGCCAGTTATACCTGAACTGAATCAAAACAATACCCGCCCTTACGTGAGGGAGACTATAAGTATTATGAAGATCAGAACGGTACGTGGAACATAGGCAGTACTGAAAAGGATTGCTTTGTTGATGGCACCTACCTTAGAAAGACAGGAATCCGCATGCGTGGGGCGTAACTTCCCCTAAACACTTTGGAGTCCAAGACTTTCGTCAAGATTTATGCCTAAACACAATAGCAATGGGGGTAAAAAATTCACTCAAAGAGATGTTAATGACACCTACCTGAGAATCTTCGGAAGAAGAATAATCAGTTGGAGGTAATTAAGTCAAAAAACAAAACTAGGAGAAAATTAGTGTTGGTGAGAGAACATCAAGTAGATGATCAATGAAGATCCCTATGCAAAGAGATAACTGCTTTTGGAGAACCTGTGCAACATGTTCTAAGAGAAGTAGTGGATGCTTTGATGTAGATGATTTTTAATTGCAGAAAAAAAAATGCAATAATCAAACAAGCATGCCCACAAAATGCTTCTCACATAGGTGTCGGGTTCAACCGAAAATGCACCCAAATTTGACAAAAGAAGGTGTCGAGTAAAATCGAAAATGCACCTTTGAGTTGCTATCTAAGTCTTTTTTTGAGGGTTTGAAAATTTTGAATTCCCCCCTCTATCTTGTAAGAAGTGAGGGCAAAATAGAGTATAATGCCTTTGAACAATTGCTTTTGAAAGAAAAAATAAGCAATTTACATGTCTTAAAAGCAATGACAACAAAAAAAATGTGTCACCAAAACTTCTTGGGGCGTCAAAATGCCCGACGAGGCGTCAACAAGACCCTCGGGGCGTCAAAATGCCCTCCTTGGGCATCATCGGGCCCTCGAGGCGTCAACAGGATCCGCGGGGCGTCAAAATGCCCTCCTCGAGGCGTCAACTGTAGCAACTCGAAGGGGTTTGAAACCCCAACCTCCCCGTGGCAAAAAACTTAAGCACTCATGATCAGAACCATCGCGGCCACTGTGGCGCATGTGTTTTCACGGCACGTATTTTATTTGACCTCCAAATACAACAATTGCAAATGGGAAAAAAAACGTGCACAACTTTTGAAAAAAAAATTTAAACGAAAATTTGGCACAAAGGGACGGCCATATTACCCAATGTAGGTTTCGCCGCTACCGGTTTTTTTTTTAACCATGGATTTCGTTGTCAGAACCGCTGGCTTTGAAGCCTTGGCCGGTTTTGCAGCAAGAGCAGCAGGGGCCTTGGCAGGCTTCTTGGCACCAATCACGAAATCACAAATCACAAGCACCAATCATCTCAGAGACAATAAAGTTTTATTTTTATTTTTAAAAACTTTACAATTCGTGTGATTTCACTGAGTCTGCACATTTGAGCGCTCTAGATATTCTGCTATGACAACATATTGGAAACTGGTCTGCTGTTGATTGAATAAACACCATCAACTGGAAATTACTACCGTATTGGAAATCCTTGGGCGTATTCACCATCAACCAGAACCAAATTGAAACTGCCAAGTTGAAACCGCCAACGATTTACCATCAACGATGTCTGCGGACTTATTTTTGCCTTACAGTATGTTGTCAATCTGGTCATCGTACGTCAGAAACAAAACACGCAGTCTCCTTTCAGAGAACATCGGGTTCACCAGTGCCGTGAACGTGTCTTCTACGATCTTGGAGTGATAGTAGGTTATGGAATGGTTGAGTGCCACCGTCCAGAGGATATAGACCATATTACCCAATAAAACCTAATCACATTGCCCACAGATCAAATTTGCTCTGGTACCATATTGAAAACTGAATCATTAGTTTGCTCTTCATATTCCTGGAAAATATATAAGAATTACATAAACTCCGTTGGGGCAGTTTGAATCAGTTTGGGTGGTTTATAAACTGAACAAAGAAAACTGCGTACCACTCCTATAATGTTGTTAACTTAATTAATGTAATATAATATATGCTAAATATTCTAACAAATTATTTGTAGATAGATTTGACAATCCCACCTACTTTTCCTAGGGATTTTGTTCATTGAATGTACTTGTTTGTGTTAGCTTTTAATGCTAGATACTTAAAGTAAAATTAACTACAAGATATAAAATGAGCATACAATATTTAATATATGATATTGGAAATATACTAAGCATGTAAAACTCATAAGAAATGTTTGCAACTACTGATAAAAATTCCATTAATAAAAGTTCACGAAAATAGTATATAAAATGCTATAGAATCAAGATCTACTAATGCATGTTATGATAAATTCACTTTCCATAAATATTACAATGTTTTATCTCTCTCTCTCTCTCACACACACACACACATACATATAATAGTATGTGACTCTTCACTTTCTTACTCTAAGGACACATGCACATTCTGCATGATGGACACTTGTGTGCATGCACACCTAACTAAAGACACTTGTTGTTGGCAATTTTGGGTTTGAGATCCTAGCTTCTTGTCTATGATTTGTCATTGATGTCAAAAGGAAATGGCATTAATGTTAAGAGGATGTGTTGGCTTCAAAGGTGGAAGATTCCAAGAGAATCCGGAGAGATTCCATTGGTAAGGGTTTTTCATTAAAACCAAGTTAAATGGTTTTTATTAAAACCAATGGAGGTTCTCTTTATTATTTATTTAATTATTATTTAAAACCATTCAAGGTTTTAATTAATTAATTATTTAATTAATTAAGGGAGAAATTATTTTTAATTTATTAAAAATACTTAAGATTTTTTAAACCCTTTAGAAAGCAAATTTTGATTAAATTCGAAATTACTTTTCTTTGCAGCCGACGTGTTCTAAAGTCCACGTATGGACTATAAATATGAGAAGGTTCCTAAGGTTAAACTCACTTGGAAAATCGAAGGCAATTAATTGGTTTGGCTGCGATCGAATGTTTTGTTTACACTGTGAAAGAGGAGAGCTCGTGGTTTGAAAAGCTTTCGGAAATCTTGACCGTTGATGTGGAAGGAAGTCCGTCTTGGACTTTGTAAGCGCCTTGTCGGCTAGTGGCAGTGAAGGCTACGTTTGGGCCTTGTGTAGGCGGAGGTCTACGTTTCGATCCCCGCGGAGGGAGCTATGCATGGATTAGTCACATTTTTATTAAAACGTGTTTTGTGCCATGAATTTTGGATTCTTCAAGGGCAGCCATTATAAGGTGTGATTATTTTCTTGATATGATTTTTGACATTGTTTAGCATTGTTTAAAAGACATAGGAGAAATAAGGGGATATTTCTTTGGTTGTATTTTTGAGATTAGTCTTTTGCTATGCTAAATTTAAAAATGGAGATATAAGGTGTAAGTTTTGGTTGTTGTGTTTTTGGCTTCTTTGGTGGTTGTTTTTAAAGAAGAGAAGCTAAAAGGTGTATTAAGGAAAGTTTTTATATATGCTCATTTATCTTGGTTCTAACCCTAACTTGGTTGGAAGTTTGAGGGTTGTGTGTGGTGATAGCTTTAAGGATCAATTTTCTTCTACTCCAAAAAGGTATGGGCACATTTTTCTTATGAGTATGATTGGTGTATGTTTTTCTGAAATAAGGTTGGAGTGAAAATGTTTTCAACTAGGTTTCCTTTGGTTGGGTGTAAATCCTATTTTCTGATTTGTTGAAGACTACTTATGCATTGTTATCCTTAAGGAGATTTTTTGGTGAATGCATAATTTTTGGTTTGAGATAGTGGAAGCATTGTGCACTAGGGTTTATATTTGTGAGTCTAGCTACTTGCATTGAGTTGGTGGAACCCTTGGTTGGCTGTTTTGAGTTTAATGGTTGAGTTACTTCTATAGAGGTTGTTTGATCAAGTTATTGCTTTACTTGATTCATGATATTGGACTTTTTTTGGTTGATCCACAACACACCCCAAAATTGGGGACCCACCTTTTTTGCAGGCTTGCAGAGAAGAATCTCGGTGACCCAGATGCTAAAATTGAAGAAAAGAGAAAAAAATGCATAAGTGTTGAAAGTGTCACGAAATCGCGACATGTCACGAAATCGTGACTTGTCGCGCCATCGCTGCTAGAAACAGGAAAGTGTCACGAAATCGCGACATGTAGCTCCATCGCTGCCGAAAAGGTGAGAGAAAAGAAAAATTGAAAGTTGTCACGAAATCGTGACATATCACTGGAAAAGAGTGAAAGGGTGTAGCGAAATCGCGACATGTCGCTGAGAAGAAAAGAAAAGGTGTCGCGAAATCGCGACATGCCGCTGAGAAGAAAAGAGAAGGTGTCGCGAAATCGCGACATGCCGCTGGAAAAGAATGAAAATGGTCGCGATTTCGCGACGTGTTTTGCCGAAGCGTACGGATGATGAAAAGTGTCACGATTTCGCGACGTGTTTTGGCAAAGTGTACGGAAGCGGAAAAACGTCGCGATATCGTGACAGGAAATAGCGAAGGGACTCGAAGCGGAAAGGCGTCGCGATTTCACGACCAATTGCAGCTAAAGTGTACGGACGAAGAAATGGTCGCGATTTCACGACGTAAAGTTGCCGAAGAGGTCCGAAGGAAAAACGGTAGCGATTTCGCTACGACTTGTGGAAAGAAGGCTCAAAATAAAAAACGGTAGCGATTTCGCTACGACTTGTGGAAAGAAGGCTCAAAATAAAAAATGGTAGCGATTTCGCTACGACTTGTGGAAAGAAGGCTCAAAATAAAAAATGGTAGCGATTTCGCTACGACTTGTGGAAAGAAGGCTCAAAATAAAAAATGGTAGCGATTTCGCTACGACTTGTGGAAAGAAGGCTCAAAATCAAAAACGGTAGCGATTTCGCTACGGGAAGCTGTCGAAGGCGCACGGGCGAGGAAAGCGTCGCGATATCGCGACATGTCACGATTTCGTGACATGTCATGTTTTCGTGGCTAAGAAGGTGAACAAGCGGCATGCAGTTTTTGTCGGGATTTTCACAGAAAGGCGTTACAGAAGGCGCAGAGAGCGTGTGACACGTGGCATGTAGGTGTCAGGTCTGCAGAAGCGTTACATGCAACGAAGGATTTTAGGCGTTTCGACGTTAAGCATGGAATAAAGGCAAGGAAAAGGTGGGAATTCGAAAGGCCACATGCAAGAAGGTGAAGCGAAGCGACCAGGGAGAATCGAAGAGCCATGCTAGACAGGATAAATCTAGAAGCGCAGATTGAAGGAGGGGTTGGAAATTGCCGATTGCAGAGTTGCAGAGACAAGGGCTTTTTGCCATTCTGGGCCTGCACTTGGGCAATTTCCTTCTTTTTGTTCTGGAATATTTATGCCTGGAACATTCTTTGAATGTAATTGACATATCATTTAATACAAAATACGGAGTATTGGCATCTCATTGATGAGAAAGAAGGAGTCATTTTGTGCATGCATGATTTAATGTTTTATCTTTCATTCCAGATTTCTAAGGCTTTTAGGTGAAGTTTAATGCAAGTGTGCTTGGTTGCTTCATGCGAATGCCTAAATCTGGAATTACAGTAGAAACCCTAGAAACCAGCACCTAATTTATTTGGATTGTGCGAGTTTGCAGGTTCATTAGGTTAGGTTGCATGCATAAAACCTCAATATCTTCGGTTTCATCGAATTGATGATAGTATTCTGACTGTAGTTTAGTCTTATTTCCATTTACTTTGCTTTATTTTTCAAACCCTTATTTTATTTCTTGCAGTTTAATTACTGTATTTGAATAAGCAACTGAAAATCCATCAAAATTGAAGATTAGAATAGATTTATTCACTTTGAGTCCACTAGAAATTCAAATTAAATAAACCATCAGTGCCCCTTGTTAACATCCACTTGCAAACCCTAAGATATTCCTGGCATTTCATTTGAACAACATTATTTAAGCATAACAGGAACCTTGGAGAAAGTTATTTTCTTTGCAAGCAGAGGATTTTGGGACTCAGATCCTACCGGAGAGTGTGCTTTCACAACTGGGTGAAAACACCACTCAACAGGATTGGCGCTAGAAGGAGGGCCCGAACTGGTTTATTTGATTTTGATTTTCATATCTGAATATTTTGTTTTTGATTTAATTTTGAAATCATTTACGGCTAAACTGCAACACTGTTTTTATTGCAGGTTTTCTTCGAAATAGCCGAGGGTTTCATCGGGCAGGCTGGACCCACCACGGCGTATTGCAACCAGGTCCCAAACAACCGGGGAAACCATTTTTCATGACCTTACTGGCACTCCCAAGAGTAAAACCAAGCAAGTCGTAAGTTCACCAGTCGCAAAAGACCTGTTTTCTCCAGGAACATCGAGTGGACCTACGCCAGTAATATCTGTTGCCCCTAGTGTGCCTATAGTCAGTAATATTTCTACTGCTATTGTAGGTTTGTCTTCATCAATTCTGAGTCAGATGGCTCAAGCTCCAGCAGCTCCTTGGTATGGAGCCAACAATACTCCTTTGAACATTGCTGGGGATATCCATGAAATCCCCAAGAACATTGAAATATTTCTGCCTAAATACAAACCAGATGGCCCAAGAACAGCAGAAGAACATATCCAAGCTTATAAGGATGTTTTAATTAGGCTGCAAGTTCAATATGAAGATGTGGCCTGCAGACTTTTCCCTATGAGTTTAGATCCAATAGCATATGAGTGGTATATATGCTTGCCAACTGGTTCAATCACTTCTTGGATTCAAATGGAAAATGCCTTTGTTAATCAATTTAGATCACCCTTAGATCCTGCAACTATTTACAATCAGTTTATTACATGCAAAAGGGGCCAAGGGGAACCAATCAGGATGTTTAATCAGAAATTTCAGAAGTGCTATAATAGAGCAATTAGGCACTTTGCTATTGATCCCGCAGTGGCTTTGCAGATATATTTTGGGGCATTGGACCCCATGACAGCCATGTTTGCAAGGCGCAATCCTCAAGTTACCACGCTGGCTTTGGCCTATAATGAAGCCATGACTATCGAGCAACAAATGACACCACAGGGCTACGGGTTTACCCAGATGCCTATGATGGGACAGTATGCTCCATATGGTCAAGCTCCCCAGGAAAATCAACTCATGGCACCACAAATGCCAAGCATGAACGCCTTCCCATATCAGCAGCAGTATCCACCAGCACCCGCATATGCACCCATTCCAATCCAACCAATCATAGCCATTCCACCTGTCCCTACATTTTTGCAGAACAGTCAACCAACTATGCAAGGAACAAGTCAAGTCAACCCTCAAGCCATAGTTCCTTTTCCAAATCCTACCCCGATTCAAAGTGTCAATCCATACGGGAATCCCATTCCTCAGAACCCGACCCCAGTGTTGAATCAAGACCCCATTAATTATGCGAATCCAACGGGGGTTAACAATAATATGATTCCACCAAAAGATGTTTATTCGGAAGTCGAAGAGCTCAAGAAATTAGTGCATAAACTGAGCAATGACAGAGTTCAACAGCAGAAGTATGAGTCCCATGCCCCTCACCCAAATCAAAATTTTAACAATAGAGGGAGGCACTGGAACACCAAGCCAAACAATGGGGGAGTTCCCGCTCCCATTGCTAATCAATTAGATGCTTCTGCAGGACCTAGCCAATCCAATTCTCTTTTGAATCTTTCAGATTTGGCATGGGAAAGGGGGTGCAGGTTGCATAACACAAAAGAACACAATGAGAGGAATTGTCCTGAGATTGCTAGATACACTCATTGTCTTGAGGCACAAGTTGATGATTTGGAACTGGTATCAAATGAGAGTCCATCACAACATCAAGATGATAATATTATGGTGATGGAAACTGTATATCATCAAGAAGGTGAGAGTGAGGAAGAAGAAGACGAAATTCTGGAACAGGAGGTGCAAGCTTTTCGAGATTTCAGAAAGGGGAATCATGGATACCATTTGAGGAGTAAGTCTAAAGCCCCTAAAACCTCATCAACACCTCCAAACAATTCTATTCTTCCTCCAGATACAAAGGCAAATAATAATCCTCCCCCTCCACTCAAAAGAGAAATGTCTAATGATGTCCAGAAGACGGTCAAATTCGAAAAAGCAAACTATGACATAGTGGAGGATATGAAGAAGTCCAAATCTAGTCTTTCGTTCTTGGATGCAGCTAGATTACCTGGCCAAAAGGAGGCATTGATAAGAGCTTTGAACTCACCTGATCCAATGTGGAAGGAGAAAAGAGTTGAATCCCACCTAATTTTGCGAAAGGAGAGAAGGGATGTCCCGCCATTCTTACTGACTTTGAGAATTGCGGGTAAGAATTTGCATAACTATTTGGTGGACACAGGTGCCACGAGCAACCTCATGCCTGCAGAAATATGTAAAATGCTAGGTCTGCAGCCTGTTTCATCCAAATGTACAGTCCTGCAACTGGACAGATCAGAGGTAAATGTGGTAGGGACCTTATATGATGTCAAGATTCAATTGAATTCTGAACCCAGGGTCCAGCAGGTTGTAGACATTTTGGTGGTTAATATCCCAAGTAGGTATGGAATGCTACTTGCTAGGGATTGGATGAAAACTCTGAATGGCTATTTTTCAACAGACTGCTCGCATATGTGGCTACCATGGAAGGGAATTGCAAATCAAATAAGAGTGGAAAACGAACCGAGGCTTAAAGAGATTATAACAGATTTTAATAAGCCGAATGAAGTTCAGTTTTCTGAGCCAGACCTAGGAGTCTATGCACTTGATGTTGAGAAAGTTGTTGAAGAGCTTAAAGAAGAAGTGTGTCATGGTGGTTCTTCTGAGGAAAAGGATTACACATGGTTGCTCAAGTTCGATGGATCAAAGTCTAGACAGGGAGCAGGAGCTGGAGTCGAGCTCACTGGTCCAGGAGGTAAACCATTATTGGCTGCCTACAGACTGCAATTTCCTTGCACAAACAATGTGGCAGAATACGAAGCATTGATCTATGGTTTACGTCTAGCATTGAGCAAACATGTTAAATGCTTGAAGGTTTTGGGAGATTATGAGTTGGTAGTCAAGCAAATCAAAGGACAGTATACATGCCACGACAGAAGACGAGCCTTTATAGAACTAGGGTTATGGACCTCATGGAGGAGTTCGATGCATTCAACATAGCCCTTATTTCTAGGAAAGGAAATCGAATAGCGAGACTCTCTTGCGATCATCGCGGGCATGTTAAACCCGGTTGATATAAAAAGATGTAAAAAGTTTTCCATTGAACTGGTTCCTTGTCCATCAATACCCGATAATGTAAAGAATTTCCAAGTTTTTGAAAGTGACGAGACATATTTTCAAATTTGTCACAAACTCGGGTATTTTTGAAAATCGGGTGATTGATGAGGAGCAAAGGTGGCAGGGATGAAACGAGAAGATGAAAGTGAAACTGCGTATCAATCCAACAAAATTCCTAAAGACGTGGTTTCATTGGAAAATATGTTCGACATGGAATGCAAGAACAAGAAAAGAAAAAGAGTCCCACTCCCCAAAGATGCATGTGATTCAATTAATCTAGGGAGTGGAGACAATCCAAAGGAGGTGTACATAGCAAAGGCATGTATAGAGGAAGAAAGGAGCAATATAATACAGGCATTGAAGCATTACATAGATTGTATTGCTTGGAACTACAATGAGCTGAAGACTTACAACCAAAACATTATCACACATACCATCCCTTTGAAGCCAGACTCCAAGCCTTTTAGGCAAAGACAACGAGTTGTTAACCCGCTATTGGAGCCTTTGATCGAAAAGGAGGTTAAAAGGTTATTAGAAGCGAAAATCATTTTTCCTGTTAGGCACTCAACCTGGGTGGCTAACCTCGTTCCGAGTGAGAAAAAAGAGTGGAGAGATTGGGCTGTGCATAGATTTTCGAAATCTTAATAAAGCCTCTCAAAAAGATAATTATCCACTGCCATCAATCGATGAAATTCTACAAATGGTAAATGGATCTGAAATGATGTCCTTTCTCGATGGGTATTCAGGTACAACCAAATTCTTATACATCCAGATGACAGGATGAAAACAACCTTCACTACCAAGTGGGGGACATTTGCATATAAGAGAATGTCGTTCGGATTTGTTAAATGCTGGTGCAACTTTTCAACGCGCCATGGATTACGCATTCAAAGGGCTCATAGGCAAATGCATCATCGTGTATGTGGATGATATCCCAGTTTTCTCGAAGAAGAGAGAGGATCATGTCAAAGATTTAAAGAAAGTGCTTCAAAGATGCAGAGAACATGGAATTTCCTTAAATCCCAAAAAGTGCATTTTCGGAGTGACAGAAGGAAAATTGCTTGGGTCACATCATTTCAAAAGAGGGCATATCCATCGACCCAGAAAGGATACAAGCTATCCAAAACCTACCTCTCCCGAGCAGTAAGAAAGAATTGAGATCTTTCTTTGGGCAAGTCAATTTTGTGAGGAAGTTTATCTCTAGCTTTCTTGAGATAGCCAAACCTCTGAACAAGATGCTCAAGAAAGATGTGGATGTAAAATGGAACGAGGAAAGTAGAGTGGCTTTCCAGAATATCAAAGATGCCATTTCCAGAGCCCCTGTCCTTATAAGCCCAGACTACTCCAAGCCTTTTTATATTTATGCTTTTGCATCAGAACACTCCTTTGCGAGTGTCTTAACCCAAAAAGGCGAGGATAGTGCCGAAAAACCCATAGCATTTTTAAGTGCCCCCTTGAAAGATGCTCAATTAAGGTATTCAATCCTTGATAAGCAAATGTACGCACTTTTTAAAAGCGGTGAAAAAATTTAGGCATTACATCGTACATAGCAGAGTTATTGCCATCGTGCCCGATTCTGCTGTCAAGACCATGTTTTTACAGAATGAACTAGGTGAGAAGAGAGGAAAATGGATTTCAACCATCCAAGAATTTGATCTCGAAATCCAACCAATGAAACTAGTTCGAGGACGGGGACTGGCGAAGGCGATCGCAAGAAAATAATCCGCAAATAACGGGTCAATGCTCAAATACAGAATACATGGCTAAGGATGACTGGTATGTTGATATTGTGCAATTTTTATTGATTGGTAAGTGTCCTTCTAATCTGAATTCAACACAGAGAAGAGCTTTAAGGCTTAAGTCTGTCAATTATCTGATAAAATCTGGTGTGCTTTACAGGAAGAATCATGAAGGTATCTACCTGAGGTGCTTGAACAAAGAAGAAGCTGCCAGTGTGTTGCAGGAATTTCATGGGAAACATGGAGCTGGTCATGGTGCAGCCAATGCTACAGCACATCAAATCCCGAGAGCAGGATACTACTAGCCACATATTTTCAAGGATGCGCATACCCATGTACGATCTTGTCATATCTGTCAAGTGGCTGCAAATAGAGAAAGAAATGCAGCCATGCCATTGCAACTTGTAGTTGAAATGAGACCGTTTGCACAGTGGGGACTAGATTTTATCGGGGTTATTAACCCAAATTCTTCTGATTCTCACAAATTCATTTTGACGACTACGGACTCATCGTACAAGGTGGAAGGAAGCGATTCCTACTAAGCATGCCACCACAGACGTTGTGATTAAATTCCTTGAGGATCAAATTATAACAAGATTTGGAATGCCCGATTCTATTGTCAGTGACAATGGTAAAGCTTTTATTTCTACACAATTTGCGGATTGGGCATATGATAACAAAGTGAGCTTAAAATTTGCATCCAATTATTATCCTCAAGGAAATGGGTTGGCCGAGTCTTCAAATAAGAATTTGTTGAATACTATTAAGAAGTTGTTGGAAAAGAACCCTCGGGACTGGCACAGCCAATTAAAATTTGCCCTTTGGGCAGATAGGACCAGAGTGAAAGAGTCCATAGGGAATACTCCCTATCATTTGGTCTATGGGCAAGACCCGATATTTCCAGCAAATTTGAAGTTGCAGACCTTACATTTCATACAAGAGTACTTGGGGACGAGATGATCAAGTTGAAGCCGAGGTTAAGCCGGTTGTTGCACCTTGATGAAAAGAGAGAAGATGCCATGAATCACATGAATAAACACCAGGAAATTATCAAGAGATGGTTTGACGGAAGGGCCAAAGTTAAATCATTCAGAATTTCAGATTTGGTATTACTATGGGACAAAAGACATGAGGAAAAAGGAAATCATCAAAAGTTTGATTGTCTTTGGTTAGGCCCATATCAGATTTCGGAGATTCTTGGGAAGAATACCTTCAGGCTAAAAACCTTAGAAGGGAGAGATTTCATGCTACCGGTTAATGGGCAGATTTTAAAGCATTATTTTAGCCCTTAGGTTGTGAGATTTTGATATTATTCTTTTGGTTTTGGTGGGGATTTTCAGATTTTGTTTTCTATTTAGGATTGTTAGTCTAGTTAGGATTTTGATTGTGGATTTGATTTCAATTGACATGTTTTGTTTTGAAAAAAATAAAAAATAATAAAATAATAATAATAATAATAATAATAAAAATAAAAAATTGAGATGTCAACTTATGCTTAAGGTTAGGAGAATATGAAATATTGGAATTGTCTTGTAAAAGCTCCACAAGTAACATAAAACATCTTAAGTTATATTGTTTGATTTTGTGATACATGAAAGAGTCAGTTTTGCATGACAAATCATTTCATTTGCAATTCAAGAAATAATGCATTCATGTTCCATCTCACCTTACATACATCTCATCTTAGTTACATATGCATCTTAGGTACAAGCCATTAAAGTATGTCAAATCCTCTTAGGGTTGTGTTATAACATATATGTAAGTGAATCCTAAGGTTGGAAACTGAGTCTTGAGATATCTAGAACCAAGCACGTCTCATTCATTAAAAAGGATCTTGAGCAAAATGATCAAAACCTAACTTGGAGGAAAAGGTTGGGCGAAAGAAGTTTTTCATGTCTATCCTATTATGCAACATGATCCTTAAAACAGTGGTTTTGACCACTTCCATAGAGCTTAAGGCCTAAAATCAGAGTAGTAAGGATAGGGTTAAATCCTCATCAAACTTAGGTTGAGGATCCAATTCCCCAAAGCTTTGATTTGACCCACATGGAGTAGTAAGGATAGGGCATAAATTCTCATCTCGCTTAGGTTGAGAATCTGATTCCCCAAAGCTCTTATGTCTCATTTCATAATCAGTCTTGGATTGTAAGGATCGTACTATTTGTCCTCTACAAAGGATGAGTAGTCATCCCCAAGGTCTAAGCAACAAAATTAATATTTTCCATTTACACCTAAAGTTTGGATTGTAAGGATCGTACTACATGTCCCTAGCCAGGATGGGTAGTCATCCCCAAGGTCCAAGAAGTAAAAAAATAAATAAATTTTTCCCATCTCATCTTTATTTTGGATTGTAAGGATCGTACTACTTGTCCTCTACAAAGGATGGGTAGTCATCCCCAAGGTCCAAAGAAATGAAGATAAGTTTTGGATTGTGGGGTTAGATATGCCCATGCATGGCATCATGTCTTGCCTAAAAAACAAGACCATTGATTGTCTAGAGGGTTAGACTAGCATGACCATTTCTTCCATAATTGGTTTAATTATTTTGCTTAAAGTGAGGTAATGAACTCTAAATCAGAATAGTAAGGATAGGGTTAAACTCTCATCTCGGTTGGTTGGGAGTCTGATTCCCCAAAGTTCTGATTTCACATTCACTTGCACATGGGTTCCGGATAGTAGGGACTCATAACCAACTTTGGGATACAATAAGGTAATGAATTAGAGGATCCTAAGAGGGTTTGGCAATCTTGAATGCTTGTACCTGATAATAGAAGAATGACTATGCCTTTTACAAAAAAAAAAAAATCTCCCAGCACATTCATTAGGGTACACAAATCATTCACCATCCCACATATGCATTCATGCAAAACTGATAATGGAGTGTGGATCAATTTCAAATGATAGGAAAAGAAATTCATTGCACACACTGAGCTAATACTTGATGATTCTGATGATTCATGTACTTCTGATCTTTGGGCATTTGTTATATTGCTTATGTGCTAACATATGTTTGCGAGTTTGTGATATGTTTCAGGTTGGGTTCTTACTAAAATGCTCAAGAGCATTTGACAGCAGAGTCACCATTTGTTGTGGTTGATCCACAACACACCCCAAAATTGGGGACCCACCTTTTTGCAGGCTTGCAGAGAAGAATCTCGGTGACCCAGATGCTAAAATTGAAGAAAAGAGAAAAAATGCATAAGTGTTGAAAGTGTCGCGAAATCGCGACATGTCGCGAAATCGTGACTTGTCGCGCCATCGCTGCCGGAAACAGGAAAGTGTCGCGAAATCGCGACATGTAGCTCCATCGCTGCCGAAAAGGAGAGAGAAAAGAAAAATTGAAAGTTGTCGCGAAATCGCGACATATCACTGGAAAAGAGTGAAAGGGTGTAGCGAAATCGCGACATGTCGCCGAGAAGAAAAGAAAAGGGTGTGGGGAAAGAGAAGGTGTCGCGAAATCGCGACATGCCGCTGGAAAAGAATGA
This sequence comes from Wollemia nobilis, assembly GCA_028583015.1. Classification (NCBI taxonomy): domain Eukaryota; kingdom Viridiplantae; phylum Streptophyta; class Pinopsida; order Araucariales; family Araucariaceae; genus Wollemia; species Wollemia nobilis. The sequence goes on along the minus strand of JAQPPZ010003551.1, from coordinate 3,678,042 downwards.
AAATGGTCACGATTTTGCGACGTGTTTTGCCGAAGCGTACGGATGATGAAAAGTGTCGCGATTTCACGACGTGTTTTGGCAAAGTGTACGAAAGCGGAAAAACGTCGCGATATCGCGACAGGAAACAACGAAGGGACTCGAAGCGGAAAGGCGTCGCGATTTCGCGACCGATTGCAGCTAAAGTGTACGGACGAAGAAATGGTCGCGATTTCACGACGTAAAGTTGCCGAAGAGGTCCGAAGGAAAAACGGTAGCGATTTCGCTACGACTTGTGGAAAGAAGGCTCAAAATAAAAAATGGTAGCGATTTCGCTACGACTTGTGGAAAGAAGGCTCAAAATAAAAAACGGTAGCGATTTCGCTACGACTTGTGGAAAGAAGGCTCAGAATAAAAAACGGTAGCGATTTCGCTACGACTTGTGGAAAGAAGGCTCAAAATAAAAAACGGTAGCGATTTCGCTACGACTTGTGGAAAGAAGGCTCAAAATAAAAAATGGTAGCGATTTCGCTACGAGAAGCTACCGAAGGCGCACGGGCGAGGAAAGCGTCGCGATATCGTGACATGTCACGATTTCGTGACATGTCGCGTTTTTGCGGCTAAGAAGGTGAACAGGCGGCATGCAGTTTTTGTCGAGATTTTCATAGAAAGGCGTTACAGAAGGCGCAGAGAGCGTGTGACACGTGGCATGCAGGTGTCAGGTCTACAGAAGCGTTACATGCAACGGAGGATTTTAGGCGTTTCAATGTTAAGCATGCAATAAAGGCAAGGAAAAGGTGGGAATTTGAAAGGCCACATGCAGGAAGGTGAAGCGAAGCGACACAGGGAGAATCGAAGAGCCACGCTAGACAGGATAAATCCAGAAGCGCAGATTGAAGGAGGGGTTGGAAATTGCCGATTGCAGAGTTGCAGAGACAAGGGCTTTTTGCCATTCTGGGCCTGCACTTGGGCAATTTCCTTCTTTTTGTTCTGGAATATTTATGCCTGGAACATTCTTTGAATGTAATTGACATATCATTTAATACAAAATACAGAGTATTGGCATCTCATTGATGAGAAAGAAGGAGTCATTTTGTGCATGCATGATTTAATGTTTTATCTTTCATTCCAGATTTCTAAGGCTTTTAGGTGAAGTTTAATGCAAGTGTGCTTGGTTGCTTCATGCGAATGCCTAAATCTGGAATTACAGTAGAAACCCTAGAAACCAGCACCTAATTTATTTGGATTGTGCGAGTTTGCAGGTTCATTAGGTTAGGTTGCATGCATAAAACCTCAATATCTTCGGTTTCATCGAATTGATGACAGTATTCTGACTGTAGTTTAGTCTTATTTCCATTTACTTTGCTTTATTTTTCAAACCCTTATTTTATTTCTTGCAGTTTAATTACTGTATTTGAATAAGCAATTGAAAATCCATCAGAATTGAAGATTAGAATAGATTTATTCACTTTGAGTCCACTAGAAATTCAAATTAAATAAACCATCAGTGCCCCTTGTTAACATCCACTTGCAAACCCTAAGATATTCCTGGCATTTCATTTGAACAGCATTATTTAAGCATAACAGGAACCTTGGAGAAAGTTATTTTCTTTGCAAGCAGAGGATTTTGGGACTCAGATCCTATCGGAGAGTGTGCTTTCACAACTGGGTGAAAACACCACTCAATAGGACTTACTCCATTGAGTTGATTTGAGCAAGTTATTCTTTGCATTTGGTGATATTGTGTTGGTGGCTATTTTGTTTAAATTGTTGTAATATTTTCAACATTGCCTCTTTAGTCCTAAGTATTAAGTCCCAGTATTTAGTTTTAGTTTAATGTTTGGATTTACATATTTCTAGTTAATTTGATTAGCATACATTGAGGTTTTGGCTTGGTTAATTAATGTTTGACCATAGTCCAAGATTAGCATGTTGTTAGGATAAGAGCTATCTTTAAGTTAGTTTGTTGTAATAAGTTTAAGAGGATTTCTCTCAACCACCATGTCTATTTTTAGTTCTTTCAAGAACTATAAAGCTATGTAATGCATTGTTGATCAATAGAACAATTTCACCATTGTTTCTCATTTGGTATCAGAGCAGGTTTTCTCAAATGGATCAAAACCTGTGGAGAGTGGTGTGAAGAGATCTGAAACACACACTTTGTCAGAGAAACTCAAGTGGCCAGCACTCAGCAGATTTGCAAGGAAGAGCTCGAGTAAATCATTAATATCTCACGAATCTTGAGGTATTTGATTATGAAATTTTGAGGGTTGTTAGGTAATTGTATCAAGAGGATGCAGTAAAAATTTCAGGTGATTTGGAGCTAATTTTCTGATTTTATTAGCATTCTTAGTTTTTCAATAAAATGGTTGTATAAGGTGGAATACAGGGTATTTGCTTCTCAAATTTTGGGAGAAATATTATTTCGATAAAATCATAATTCAGAAAAAATTTTAGATCATTGGGATCTGTATTTATTGATTTATGTGAATATTTATTTTTCCTTCAACAATCCTAGATCCGGAATTGTGATAAAAAGGGAAAAAGTAAATGATCACATATTTTTCACCTTTGTGATTTTTCTTCTGAAATTTAGAGGGTTTTCAGATTATTGTCTCAAGAATACATAGTTTAATTTTCAGAAATTTTGGGGTTGTATGGATTGATTTATGTGAAGAACATTGAGGTTGTCTCAAAAACACTCTAAGATCTAGAAAGGGCAAAAGTAAATTGATCACATATTTCTCATTTGTGTGAATTTGGATCTAAAATTTAGTGGATTTTCAGATAAGTATATCAGAAGTCTATAGGAAAGGAGTGGCTGAGATCTAGGTGGAATATTGATGAATGGTGGATTGCAGAATGGCCACCATGTATAAAGAATTGGAAGTACCCAAATTCAATGGAGATAATTATGCTATTTGGAGCATAATGATGAAGACCTTATTGAAGGCTCAAGACTTATGGGATATAGTTCAAGAAGGCTATGAGGAACCCTCTTGGAATAAGCTACAAGGTGAGGAGAGAAAAGAGAAGAAGGAGAAGCAATATGCAAATTGCTTAGCTCTTATGGATTTGAGGAGAGGAATGGAAAAGAATGTTTTTCCTCTCATAGCCAATTGTAGATCAGCTACAATGGCATGGCAAGTGTTAAAGGATGCTTATGGGTTTGATGAGGATACCCATAAAGCCATGAGTGACAATCATGAAGATTGTTTAAGCAAGGAGGAGCCTTGCTTCCTTGAAGCGGTTTCTGAATTAGATCCTTTTGAAGGAGTTTTTGAAGAGTCTTGTAAAGACTCATATGAAGTCATGCTTTGTAATGGAGAATTATTTCTTGCAGAGGAAGGCTTGTATGTAGAAAACCAACAAGATGAAGAATGCTTCATGGAGGAAGCATATGTTGCTGAATTTTGTGATGAAAAGATAAGAAGAGGTGTGTATTCCTCAAGAGGACGAGGAGGAAGAAGAGGATTTGTTGTTGATAGAAGAAAAAGTGATAAAAAATATCTCATGGAGGAGATAAATGAAGAGTGTATTATGGATAATGCACCTAAAATTCTCATGGGAGAGAATAAAGAAGATAATAGGATCAACCAAAATTGTTGGCATGTTGATGGAGAAGCAATTTTTATGGAAGACCATTGTCTTGAAAACCATTCACTTGGAATGGATGAGTGCTCTCTTGAAAGAGAAAATGAAGTTATGTGGGATGATTTCCCAAGTGTAGTACAGGAAGAAGAGATGAAGGGCATAAGTTTCATGCTCCATAATGAAGATTATCTCAAGGCTGAGATAATAAAAGGAAAAGAATATTTTGAGAAAGACTATCTCAAGGAGGAGATAGAAAATAGTGAGATAGTCATTAATGGACTTCATGATGTAATGGAGGCATCATCAAAGGATATTGAGAATTGTCTTGAAGAAGCAATTATGGATGAATATCACTCGCTTGGAGTGACTACATTGCAGAAAGAGAGTTGTCTTGAAAAGGCAACTATGTATGATTGCTTGAATGAATGGTGTTTCAACACACCAACATGGATTGAACAAAGGAGGAGAACTATTAGTGAAGAGTTGATGGTTGATCTTGAAGCACCATACAATGAAGGAGAACTGCTACAAAATAGCTTTATGGAAAGCACCAAATCTACTCATACTAAAGGTAATGTTTTTATGATTAATGATTTGTTTTTTGTGAGCAGGAATGAAAAGAAAGGAGAATGTCTTCCAAAGGCATTATTGAGAGGTGATTGTCTCATTGAGACAACTTTGATGAAGATTCTTCGTGGAGAGAAGACAGTGATGGAGAACTTGGATAACATGGATCAAAATGATGTGTTCAAAATTCCTTGGAAGAAGGATTCTTGTAAAGTCATCGTTGTGAGAGAATATTTGTGTGAGGAGCAACTTTATGTTGCATATGTAGTTGGTCATTATATGGCCATATTTGTTGTGATTTTTTGTGTGAAAATATGTGAAAGAGTTGTATGGTATAATCATCTATGTGAGATGATTAATTGTAAATACTCATGTGGAGTATTATTTAGTGTTGAATATGTAAAAGAATATCAAAATGTGAGAGCATGGTTTAAAGACCATAATGATAAAGATGTAAGAGAGTGGTTGCTGAAAACCACAAGAGGAGATACTTTTGTTGAAGGGGGAGCTAATCAACAAAAGAAGGCACTCAAGCATTTGCAGGAAATCCCACATGAAGAGTGGAAGGAGTGCCACCATAAGTATTTTGTAAATTCTGATTTCTTGATTCAAGATTGGAGGAAACGTAAGAGAAAAATTTTCTTCCAACTCGTGATGCTTAAAGAACTCTTGCATGAGTGTCTTTAGCATCAAGGGGGAGAATGTTGGAATATTTTCAACATTGCCTCCTTAGTCCTAAGTATTAAGTCCTAGTATTTAGTTTTAGTTTAATGTTTGGATTTACATATTTCTAGTTAATTTGATTAGCATACATTGAGGTTTTGGCTTGGTTAATTAATGTTTGACCATAGTCCAAGATTAGCATGTTGTTAGGATAAGAGCTATCTTTAAGTTAGTTTGTTGTAATAAGTTTAAGAGGATTTCTCTCAACCACCATGTCTATTTTTAGTTCTTTCAAGAACTATAAAGCTATGTAATGCATTGTTGATCAATAGAACAATTTCACCATTGTTTCTCATAAATATCTTTGGAGGGAAAAGGATTTCTACTTGTTTCCTTTTCTTGTGATGATTGGTTGAATGCTTCAAGTTGGATGTTGAGTTGAATGGTGTTGGTTGACTAAACCTTGTTTGATGAGCATTGTTGTTGAAACCCTAATTGATGGTGAAAATAACATGAGTATCATTGTTATGTGATTCTTTGCATAGTTGGCAATTGTTGGGGTTTCATGTTCTTGAAAGAAAACATTCTATCCTATCCATTTTAGATATTGAGTTGAGTTTTCAGATTTGAGATTGATATTGAGCTGAGTTGATTTGAGTATAGAACATATTGAGTCTCTAAAAATTCTCTTTATGCTTCTATGAGTTTGACAAATCACATTGGGTCTCTAACAATTCACTTTGTGATTTCCTACTAAGAAAGTTTTTCTTCGTGAACTTGCTGAGTTTTTGGACAGGTTCCAGTGGGGACTTGTGAGCATTTTTTGGACAAGTTTCGATAGGGACTTGTGAGCATATTTGGATAGGTCCTAGCAGAGGACTTGTGAGCTGAGTTTGATAGTTCTATTAGAGAACTTGAGGACAAATGTGCATTGGTTCTATGAGAAGAACCTGAGGACAGATTTGGCAAGTCTTTGAGAAGGCTTGTATGCAGATGATTGATTTGTTCAAGAGTTGAATAGATCTAACAGATAGAGGAAGACTTGTACTAGACCGACTGACTGTGTTTGGTATAGGTTGTTGAGCTGCTATGGACGTGATCATAGAAGGCAGAGGTCTCTTAGGCTAAGCATTGAGGACAGGAGGTCTTCGGTGGAAAGGAGTTCCACATGCTGGCAAGAGGTAGAGGCAGTTGATCTTCTGAGGGATCATTTCTAGAGTAGAGGGGAAGGTATCTCCTTTGAGTAGAGGCTCATAAATTTTGATTGGGGGAAGGTATCTCCTTTGAGCAGAGGCTCATAAATTTTGATTGGGGGAAGGTATCTCCTTTGAGCAAAGGCTCATAAATTTTGATTGGGGGAAGGTATCTCCTTTGGGCCGAGGCTCATAAACATTGTAATTAGGAAGGTTTTCCAAATAACTTTGAGATAACTTTTAGAGAAAATTTTTGTGGACGTAGCCCAGCCATTCTGGGTGAACCACATTAAAATTGGTGTCACTTTTTGGATGATATTATGCATTTCTTTGTTATTGCTTTGGGTATATTGCTTTACTGTTTTGAATTATAAAGGAAAAATTAAAAAGAGGTATTATACTGTTCACCCCCTCTCTCAGTATAAGCTTGTGTTCTTCAATTGGTATCAGAGCAGGTGTCTTTGAAAAGTTTAACAGACTTGAAGGAAAAGCTAGTAAAGAACACAATGGATCATTCAAGTGGCAATGCAGCACCTATTCTTGATGGGTCAGATTTTGGTCTATGGAGTGCAAGGATGAAGGTTCATCTAATGGCACTTGGGAATGAAGTTTGGGAAGTGATTGAATATGAGTACACTATTCCTTAACATGGTCCTAATACTAAAGAAGAAAGGCTCCTACATCACAGCAATTCAAAAGCAATGAATGCAATCCTGAAAGGCTTACAGAAAGTAGATCTCACCAAAGTGATTCACTGCAAGACAGCTAGTGAAATGTGGAAACAGTTGAAGATGGTTCATACAGGTGATACAAATGTCAGAAAGGCCAAGTTGAGACACTTCAAAGGTATGTTTGAACAACTCAAGATGAATTATGATGAAAATATTAGTGACTACATGCTTCGTATGGATGAGGTTGTTAACTCCATGAAATACTTAGGTCTTGAGCTTGCTGAAAATTATGTTTGTGATAAGATTTTAAGATCTCTTCCTAATAGATTTAGTGAAAATATTTATGTTATTGAGGAAGCTAAAGATTTGGATAAGTTAAAAAAGGATGAGCTCCATAGTATACTTGTAGCATTTGAGTTGAGAACTCAAGTGAAGGTTGATGTCAAGAAAGAGGCGGCTTTCAAGGCTACCAAGAATTCCAAAGGTAAACAGCTTCAAGATAGTGACGAGTCTTCTAGTGATGAAGAGGCATATTATAGCAAGAAAGGCAAGTTCTCTATAAAGCACAAAAGTATGAAAAATATAAGATGTTTCAATTTTGGAAAGTTTGGTCATTATGCTACTGACTGTATTGTTCCCAAGAATGAAAGTGATGAAGATAAACAGGATTCTAAGAGCAAGGATTCTGAAAAGCACAAGCATCATAGGAAAAACAAATATGAGCATAGCAATCAAGGAAAGAGGTATTCTCACAAGCACAAGAAGATTTTCTACCTAGACAAAGCAAGTAAGTGTTCTAGTAGTGATAGTGAAAGTTCTTCAAGTGATAATTAAAATGAGATGTTGTTCATATCAAAAAAAGAGGAAGAACCGAAACATAGATTCATTATCATGAAATGTCTTAGATGTGGAAATTTTGGTCACCTTGAGGATGATTGCACAAATAATGATTTGGTTTCTAGTATGTATGAGGATGCTTCAGAAAACTATAAGGAAGATGCATGTATGGTTTTTGAAAAGGGTAGCACCTCTAGTGATAAGAAATCTGAAAAAGGCTTTGATGATTCAAAAAGAAAACAAATAAAGGATCTTGAAAGTGAACTTATTAGTGCTCTTAGTGTTTTGGAAAAGGAAAGAAAGAAGAATGCTAGACTCAAGGATAAGTTAGATGAATGTTGTATGGAGAGAGATGATCTTATAGAAAGTCTTGACTTCTATATAGCTAAGACACAAGAACTCAAGGATGAGTTAGAGTCTAAGGTTCTTGAGTATAGTGAGTTAGAACAGAAAAATGGCTTCTTTGAAAGAGGAAACTAAAGAGTACAAGGATAAGCTTTACAGGTCTCAAGATAGCTCCAAAAAGGTTAAGTCACTCATCAAAGGTCAAAGAAATACAACAGATAAAATAGGCCTTGGTTTTGTTAAGCCATACAAGGAACAAGTTGGAGAGTCTAGTAAGAGACTCCAAAAGAAAGAGAGTTCTGATGAGGAAAGTATTTCAGAAAAGGAGTCTTTGAATGATAGATGCATAGAAAACAGAATTCAGAATGAGAAGAAGAAGTTTTCAGAACCTAAGAGGTCAATTAAAGGAAAGTTTCAAGGCGGATGTTTTGCTTGTCACGGAGTTTGGTCACATGGCTTCACATTGCATGGCTCAAGTGAAGGAGGTAAATGATAGTTTCCGAAGTGCTAGTTACTTTCAAGGGTATTGCTACTCTTGTCAATAGTTTGGGCACAAGGCAATTTATTGCAAGGCAAATAACAGGAACAGGTTTGGTCAGAACAGGTTTGGCCATAACAGGTTTGGCCAGAACAGGTTTGGTCAAAACAAGTTTAGCCAAAACAGGTTTGGTCAGAACAGGTTTGGTCAGAACTAGTGGATTCAAAGATCAGGTTTACCTCAGAGAAACATCATCCTCAAGTGTTTCAAGTGCAACAATGAAGGTCACACAATCAGACAGTGTAGAGCTAAAATTCTAGAATATAGGAACATGAACAGTGGCATGATCAGGTCCAAGGATCAAGGCATGGACAAGAACAGGGATGAGAACAAGAACAAGAATAGTGACAGGAACAAAAATATGGACAAAGAGTTCAAGAGAAGGCCCGACAAGGAAGTTATAGACGTTGATGATGATCAATGCCTAATGGGAGTTTTAATCCCACCCAAGAATTAATCACCTCATCAGGAGGTGGAGGAGGGACTAAGATAAGAGGCTCATTCTTAGTCCCGAGCCCCAAAGGTGACCCTTTGCCATTGATGACAAAGGGGGAGATATTTGAGTAATGGGGAGAGCCTCAAGACAGGGGGAGTTGTTTATGTTGAGTTTCTGTGTTGTTGAGAAGCATGGTTTGCCATCAATGACAAAGGGGGAGATTGTTGGCAATTGTGGGTTTGAGATCCTAGCTTCTTGTCTATGAGTTGTCATTGATGTCAAAAGGAAATGGCATTAATGTTAAGAGGATGTGTTGGCTTCAAAGGTGGAAGATTCCAAGAGAATTCATAGAGATTCCATTGGCAAGGGTTTTTCATTAAAACCAAGTTAAATGGTTTTTATTAAAACCAATGGAGGTTCTATTTATTATTTATTTAATTATTATTTAAAACCCTTCAAGGTTTTAATTAATTATTTATTTAATTAATTAAGGGAGAAATTATTTTTAATTTATTAAAAATACTTAAGGGTTTTTAAACCCTTTAGAAAGCAAATTTCGATTAAATTCGAAATTACTTTTCTTTGCAGCTGACGTGTTCTAAAGTCCACGTATGGACTATAAATATGAGAAGGTTCCTAAGGTTAAACTCACTTGGAAAATCGAAGGCAATTAATTTGTTTGGATGCGATTGAATGTTCTGTTTACGCTACGAAAGAGGAGAGCTCATGGTTTGAAAAGCTTTCGAAAATCTTGACCGTTGATGTGGAAGGAAGTCCATCTTGGACTTCGTAAGCCCCTTGTCGGCTAGTGGCAGTGAAGGCTGCATTTGGACCTTGCATAGGCAGAGGTCTACGTTTCGATCCTCATGGAGGGAGCTGTGCATGGATTAGTCACGTTTTTATTACAACGTGTTTTGTGCCGCGAATTTCGGATTCTTCAAGGGCAGCCATTATAAGGTGTGATTATTTTCTTGATATGATTTTTGGCATTGTTTAGCATTGTTTAAAAGACATAGGAGAAATAAGGGGATATTTCTTTGGTTGTATTTTTGAGATTAGTCTTTTTCTATGCTAAATTTAAAAATGGAGATATAAGGTGTAAGTTTTGGTTGTTTTTTTGGCTTCTTTGGTGGTTGTTTTTAAAGAAGAGGAGCTAAAAGGTGTATTAAGGAAAGTTTTTATATATGCTCATTTATCTTGGTTCTAACCCTAACTTGGTTGGAAGTTTGAGGGTTGTGTGTGGTGACAGCTTTAAGGATCAATTTTCTTCTACTCCAAAAAGGTATGGGCACATTTTTCTTATGAGTATGATTGGTGTATGTTTTTTTGAAATAAGGTTGGAGTGAAAAGGTTTTCAACTAGGTTTCCTTTGGTTGGGTATAAATCCTATTTTCTGGTTTGTTGAAGACTACTTATGCATTGTTATCCTTAAGGAGAGTTTTTGGTGAATGCATAATTTTTGGTTTGAGATAGTGGAAGCTTTGTGCACTAGGGTTTATATTTGTGAGTCTAGCTACTTGCATTGAGTTGGTGGAACCCTTGGTTGGTTGTTTTGATTTTGATGGTTGAGTTGATTCCTTAGAGGTTGTTTGATCAAGTTATTGCTTTACTTGATTCATGATATTGGGTTTACTCCATTGAGTTGATTTGAGCAAGTTATTCTTTGCATTTGGTGATATTGTGTTGGTGGCTATTTTGTTCAAATATCTTTGGAGGGAAAAGGATTTCTACTTGTTTCCTTTTCTTGTGATGATTGGTTGAATGCTTCAAGATGGATGTTGAGTTGAATGGTGTTGGTTGACTAAACCTTGTTTGATGAGCATTGTTGTTGAAACCCTAATTGATGTTGAAAAGAACATGAGTATCATTGTTATGTGATTCTTTGCATAGTTGGCAATTGTTGGGGTTTCATGTTCTTGAAAGAAAACATTCTATCCTATCCATTTTAGATATTGAGTTGAGTTTTCAGATTTGAGATTGAGATTGAGATGAGTTGATTTGAGTTGAGTTTTGAGATTGGGATTTGAGTATAGAACATATTGAGTCTCTAACAATTCTCTTTATGCTTCTATGAGTTTGACAAATCACATTGGGTCTCTAACAATTCACTTTGTGATTTCCTACTAAGAAATTTTTTCTTTGTGAGCTTGCTGAGTTTTTGGACAGGTTCCAGTGGGGACTTATGAGCAATTTTTGGACAGGTTTCGGTGGGGACTTGTGAGCAGATTTGGACAGGTCCTAGCAGAGGACTTGTGAGCTGAGTTTGATAGTTCTATTAGAGAACTTGAGGACAGAGGTGCATTGGTTCTATGAGAAGAACCTGAGGACAGATTTGGCAAGTCTTTGAGAAGGCTTGTATGTAGAGGATTGATTTGTTCAAGAGTTGGAAAGATCTGACAGACAGAGGAATACTTGTACTAGACTGACTGAATGTGTTTTGTACAGGTTTTTGAGCTGTTGTGGACGTGATCATAGAAGGAAGAGGTCTCTTAGGCTAAGAATTGAGTACAAGAGGTCTTCGGTGGAAAGGATTTCCATGTGCTGGCAAGAGGTAGAGGCAGTTGATCTTCTGAGGGATCATTTCCAGAGCAGAGGGGAAGGTATCTCCTTTGAGCAGAGGCTCATAAATTATGATTGGGGGAAGGTATCTCCTTTGAGCAGAGGCTCATAAATTTTGATTGGGGGAAGGTATCTCCTTTGAGCAGAGGCTCATAAATTCTTATTGGGGGAAGGTATCTCCTTTGGTCCGAGGCTCATAAACATTGTAATTGGGAAGGTTTCCCAAAGAACTTTGATATAACTTTTAGAGAAAACTTTTGTGGACGTAGTCCAGCCATTCTGGGTGAACCACATTAAAATTGGTGTCACTTTGTGGATGATATTATGCATTGCTTTGTTATTGCTTTGGGTATATTGCTTTACTATTTTGAAGTATAAAGAAAAAAGTAAAAAATGTTCACTCCCCCCCCTCTCAGTATAATATTGTGTTCTTCACTTGTGCATTTCTTTCACATTATTACATTACACAAAGTAAATACCCACACTCTAATATAAATATGTACCCAAGGTAGTACATTAGCATGTACCAAATAATATAATATCCTCTCACACCCCAATATATTACATTGTTAATTATGAACTTCTCAATATTTGCATAGATGATCTTTGAATGTTTGAAACTTGTATCATCCTAGAGCGTTTGTAAATATATTTTCCAGCTATTCTTCTATAGGAATATGCTTTAAATTGATATGAAAATTCTGAAAATGATCTCTAATGAATTGGCATTGTGCTTCAATATGCTTAGTTTATTCATAAACAATTGGATTTTTTATCATATTGAGTGCTCCTTGATTGTCACAAAATATAAGAGTTGTATTTCATTTGATTTCCATGTTAGATAATATATATTGCAACCAAAAAGATTCACAAGTTGCATCTCTTGCTACACAATATTTTTCTTTAGTAGATGATTGTGCTACTATATGTTTTTTCTTACTATACCAAGATATTGGTCCTGATCTAAGATAAAAAATACACACTGGAGTAGGCTTTCTATCATAAATAGAACCAACATAATCAGAATATGAGTAAACCTATAGAAAAAAAAATATTTAATATTCTTAATATGAGTTATTCCATAATCAATAGTCTTCTTAATATATTGTAGTATTTTTTTGTATCTTTCCAATGACTCTCTCTTGGCTCTTGCATGAATCATGAAATATAATTTACAATAAAAACTAGATTGGAACGACTATTTGTCAAATATATAAGACTTCCACTTAATTGGCAATGCCTTGTAGCTAAAACTAAAGGTGTTCCATAATTTTTGGATAATTGAAGTCCTTGTTCCATAGGTGTATCTTTTGGCTTACAATCCTTCATTTTATATATTTTTTAAAGTAGATATTTTGCATATTTTGATTGAGTAATTGTAATATTGTCTCCATTTTGATGAATTTCTAGACCAAGACAATAATTCATCAGTCCTAAATTTATCATTTCAAATGCCTTCTCAAGATATTTTTTATCTCACTTATTAGTTTTCCAGAGCTTCCAGTAATCACTATATCATCAACATAAACTATAAGAATTAATATATCATTTCCAATTTTATTTTTATATAGGCTTGGATCGGTTGTACTTAGTTTAAAATTATGCTATAAAAAATGATTATTAATTTTATATTACATGCTTTGGGAGCTTGCTCTAGATCATATAAGGATTTTTTTAATTTTTAGACCTTATGTTCTTGTTATTTAACAAAAAATCCTTCTGGTTGTGACATATAGACATTATATTCTAAGTCACCAATAAGAAAAACACTTTTAACATCCATCTGATGAAGTTTCCAATCTTGATGAGCTGGTAGAGCACATACTATTCTGATAGTATTCATTCTAGATATTGGTGTAAATTTTTCTTCATAATCAATCCCCTATGTCTGAGTATATCCTCTAGCCACTAACCAAGATTTTTACTTTTCAAGTGTTCCATCTGATTTATACTTAATATTGTAAATCCATTTGCAACCCACAACGTTATTTCTTGGAGGTAATTTCACTAGATTCCATGTTTTATTCTTTTGTAGTGATGAAGATTCAAATTCTATAGTTGTCTTCCAATGTGAGTGATTTATAGCTTGAATTTTTGATGTTGGATCTATTGTAGTGCTTAGTAATCTTCTATTTATTCTAATTTGACTATGAGCTTGAGGCATTTTAGTAGTAATATCTAACATTTATTCCAAGTTTGATAACCTGAGTGTCTGTAAGCCATATTGATTCCTTCTTTTCAAGTATTGTGGATGATTCTATATACCTTATTCATCTTGAGATTCTGACTCTATCTCTTCATTTACCAAATATTCCTCTAAGAAATTTATAAAAAAAATTGCATCATTACTTTATTTTCCAGTATCAACCTTGACTTTTTCATCAAAAACTACATGTTTGCTTCTATATACCTTCTTCGTACTTCAATCTATAATTCTATACCCTATATATTCATCATCATAGACAAAACATATATCAATCATAGTTTTATCATCTAATTTTGTCTTCTTCTTTTTTTAATTTTGAAATATGCATATAAGCTTTGCATTCAAAGATTCTTAGCTTTTCAATATTTGGTTTTTGTCCTGACCATGCTTCTTCTGGTGTAACATCCTTGAGTATTCTTGTAGGTAATTGATTTTGTAAGTATACTATTGTTTTAATTGCTTCTACCCAATATTGATGATCAATATGAGCTTTTTTTAACATACATCTCACCATTTCCATTATAGACCTATTTCTTCTTTCTACAATTGCATTTTTTTTGTGGTGAATATGTTGTAGTGAGTTTTCTTTTAATTCCATTTTATTATAGAAATAAATAAAATTATTTTGATACAAATTCACCTCCTCTATCTGAATGAAGAATTTTGATAGTCTTTCCTGATTCTTTCTCTACTTGAAGTTTGAATTGTTTAAAATGACTAAATGCTTCTGATTTGTACTTCATGAAGTACACCCACATATTTCTGGTATGATCATCAACAAATAGTTGAAAATACTTATGTCCTCCAATACTAGTAACATTCATTGAACCACATCAATCTGTATATATTCATTCTAGTGGTTGTTGAATCCTATGTTGAGGAAGTTCAAAAGGAATTTTATGTTGCTTTCCTACTAAGCATTCTATACAAATATTAGATTCCAAATGTATATTTGGTATCCCTTCAACTATTTAATATTTTAGCATTTCATTTATAGAGGATACACTGGTATGTCTCAAAAATGTGTGCCATAGATCTAAAGTCTTAACTAAAAAAGCCAAATGTGTAGTAGTATTTGTAAGAAAAAAAATATAGCACCAAAACAAATGACAAGAAAAGAAACAAGTGATTGCAATAAAATGATATTTATATTAATTTTTGGAGCCTTGATCTCCTTTTTACAATGATTTTTTCCCTAAGTACACAGGGATATGATTACAAATGAATGCTTGTTCTTTCTAGAGTATAATGGAAAAAATGGGGAGAAAACCCCTTTTGCGATCCAAAAAAATGGTGGTGCCAATTATCTCTACTACAATAAAATTGTCATATGGGCTTGATTATCCTTGTGGGTTGTCTTTGTTTCAAAAACTGCTCAAGAATTTATCACCTACATAAATATCATGCCAAAAGAAGGTCAATAGCATGTGAAAATCCTCCACTATGTGAGGCCCTTTTTGATGTTTTTTTTTTTTTTTGGAAAACATCCCAAAAGGGATGCCACTTTCGGGTAAGACCCAAGGAGGCAGGGGTATCCATTCCGCCAAAAATGCCCAGGACTCGGACCTGGCCTACCACCTTTGACATACTCAAGGAGCAAACAAACACACAAAACCAATTTAAAAATAAGTAAATAACAACAAAAATAATAAAATAAAATAAAAAAACATGCTCCTTGAGTGTGTCAAAAACAAAAGCACAACCAAACACACACAATAAGATAAAAGAAACCACAACACGAACCACATAGAAAAACACAAGAACCACATAACAAAACACAAACAAGACAAAAACAACAGAACACTACAAAGACATAACCCAAAAAAAACATGAAAAATAAACACAACCAAAACCTAAAATATTAAAAAAATAAAAAAATAAAAATAAAAACAACCAACAACAGACAATAAACAAAAACAAAAAACATAGAAAACACTCACACAAAAAAACATGAATTAACACAAACAAAGAGAAACACAAGAACAAGAACGACAAAAACACAAGAACAATAACAAAAAAAAAAAAACACAAAACAACAAAAACACAAGAACAACAAAAAACAACACAAAGAACACAAAAACAAAACAAAACAAAAGAACACACACACCTTAAAAAACTAAACAAAAAATAAAAAAGAAAAAAAATTGAACATAACAATGACCTATCTAGACCAAAAGACTATTAAGGCAAGAAACAACAAAGGAAACAAAAGAAAGAAAAGAGTGAGCTAGGGAACTAAAAAAACCTGAATGAACCAAAGAGAAGCAAAAAAAAACAAGAAGAAACTAGGTACCTTCAAAACTGGAGCCATCCAAAGAAATGATAGAAAGAAGAGCTTCCCTAATTTGTGAAGCCCACCATCTAGGAGGGTGGCCATAACAAGTAAGATCACCTTTGTCCAAAGCCCAATTAGCTAAAGCATCAACACTCTTGTTTTGATCTCTGACCACATGATTGTAATCAACTTTCAAAAATCCCATCTGGATTAATTGAATCTTCTCAATAATTCTTTTTATTCTCCAATCAACCTTATGATTCTTGGAAGGAGTCTTCAAAATATTAATCATAAGTTGAGAGTCGGACTCAACTAACACCTTTTCCCATCCAACCTTAGTAGCCTCCTGAAGGCCTCTGAGGATACCATACCCCTCAGCAAGGTTATTGGAAAGAATACCCAAATTCTCAGCAAAAGTAAAAACCAGGGAGCCATCTGAAAGTCTACCAATTCCTCCCACCCTACAGCTTTTCCAGGGTTCCCTCTAGAGGCTCCATCAGTATTGACTTTTCCAAAATCCTTAGGAGGAGGTTGCCAATTTCTTGTCCTATCCATATTACTAATACTCACATTCCCTTTAAGTTGGTTGCCCTTAGAAGATTTAATCTTCAATATTTGCATCACTTGATCCCATCTTTGGTGGGAGTTTTGGGGGTGATTAAGGAGTTGATGGACTGATTCAACTAAGTTGGCTATGGTATTTTGCCAAATATAGTGAATATCCTTCCTATCTTGATTAAAAATTTGGTTGTTCCTTTCAATCCAAATATTCCAAAGAAGAATGGTAGAACCCATCCAAACTAACTGCCTAATAAAATGATCAACACCCTCTTGATTA
This sequence comes from Wollemia nobilis, assembly GCA_028583015.1. Lineage (NCBI taxonomy): Eukaryota > Viridiplantae > Streptophyta > Pinopsida > Araucariales > Araucariaceae > Wollemia > Wollemia nobilis. Next base: position 3,661,344 of record JAQPPZ010003551.1, on the reverse strand, counting down.
GGCCAATCCCTCCAAAGTTGTTCAAAAGTAAAAAAATTGGACCACCTGTAAGCCAAGTAAAGTGGCCATTCTCCTCCATAGCTCAGAGGCTAAAGTACACTCAATAAAAATATGGTTGAGAGTTTCTACATTCTCTTCACACATTTCACATCTAAAAGGGCCATGAAAACCACGCTTCATAAGTTGCTCACCAAGTAAGCACCCTACGATGCAATAAAAGCCAATTAAAGAACCTCACCTTAGGCCAGAGCTTTTGAGCCCACAATTGAGAAAATATGTCAGAAGAATGGTTGGGATTATTATGGCATAAGGTCAAATAACCTTGAGCAACTGAATACTCACCCTTAGTAGTGTTGTTCCATCCAAAACAATCTTTTTCATGGGACCAAGAGAGAGATCTCATATGAAGGATGCCTTGGATATCTTGTCTTTGCCTTTCGGGATTTGAATAGGCCAGTCCTCAATAGGGATCCAATATCTACCAACCTTTGAATTATCATAATGGTATCGATAGTAATTAGCCACCTTTATCCAGTTAGCTCGGTGAAGCTCCTCCATCCAAGGCCTCCAATCGAGAAACTGAGTTATCAAAGGCTTGTGACCATCCCAAGAATCTATCCAAAAATTTACCTGTTGACCATTATGAATGATCCAAAATAAATTTTTCTTTATCAAATCCTCACCAGTCTTAAGAACTGCTAAAATGGGAGAACCTTTGGTAGGAAGTTGATAGCGAACAAGGTCTTCAGGACTTTTGTTCTCAACATATTTAGCATGAAGATTATTGGCCCAAAGAGCATTGGGGTTATGCAACATCCTCCAATATAATTTAGCAGCTAAAGCTTTGTTGTTATTAATAGAAGACTGGAATCCTAACCCCCTTCATTCTTAGGAAGACATAAAGTGTCCCATTTCACCAAGGCCCATTTTCTTTTCTCCTTAGTACCACTCCAAAGGAAACGATGACTGATTTGATCCAGTTCTCGAAGAACAACCTTTGGAATATTCAACATGGAAGATACATAAATAGGAATAGCTTGAAGGACTGATTTTACCAAGGTGATTCTACCCTCAAAAGAAAGCCACCTGTTGGTCCACTTTCCAATTTTCTTCTTGACTTTGTCCAACAACCAATTCCAATATTTATTTTTCTGCCTTTGAATATTTATGGGAATACCTAAATAAGTGATTGGAAGGGAGGTCTTCTTATATCTTAATTTATCCAAGACCATGGATTCCTCTCTCTAGCGTAGCTAATGAAAGAAAATAACTTTAGATTTGTCTTCATTGATCAACTGCCCAAGTAGCCTTAGAAAAATAGCTAATGATTTGCTTAATATTAGAAGCTTCCTTAACCGTAGCTTTACCTAAAAGAGTAGAGTCATCCACAAATTGAAGATGAGAGATAGGTCTAGCTCCATGAGCAATGGTAACTCCCTCAAGGGTTTTGTTTTCCCTCTTTTTGGTTATAGTCCTACCCAAGCATTCAACAAGAATGATGAATAAATAAGGGGATAGCGGGTCACCTTGCCTAATACCTCTGGAAGCTAGGAATGACTGAGAAGGCCTACCATTGATAAGAACTAAGTAGGAAACTGAAGAGATACATCCCATAATCCAATCCATCCAATCCTTAGAGAAACCAAATTGCCTCAAAACTTTGATAAGGAAGTGCCAATCCACTCTGTCATAAGCTTTGGATAAGTCTAACCGAATGAACATGGAAGGAGATTTTTGCATATCCATGGAATGGATGGCTTCCTGAGCAAGAACTATCTCATCTACTATTTGACGCCCTTCCACATAACCCCCTTGCTCTGGGGAAATAATCTTATGCAAAAGAGGCTTCAACCTTTCGCCATGATTTTAGTAATGATTTTGAGAAGAACATTACATAAAGCAATAGGTCTAAAAGTTGAGATATGATCAACCTCTTGAGCTTTTGGAACAAGAGTAATATAAGTTTTATTGATAACCTTCAAAATTTCTTTGGCTTTCCTGGCTTCTTCCACCACCTCTAATAAATCAACATGAAGGATATCCTAGAACTCTTGGTAGAACTCAATGGGAAAACCATCAAGACCTCGGGTTTTCCCATTTTTGCATTTTAAAAACTACCTGTTGAAGCTCATTGATAGTAACAGGAGCAGTCAAAATAGAGTTCTCCTCGAAGTGATAAGAGAAGGGATTGCTTGAAGAACATTTTGTTGAGAAGTCGAGTCAAGAGGAGTAGCAACAAAAATATTGGAAAAGTAATCAACAACAATAGAGTTCATGCCATCCCAAGTATAAACAACATCTCCAAAATCTGATTTCAGGGAAGAAATAAAGTTGTGAGATCTTCGAGCTAGAAGATATTTGTGGAAGAAATTTGTGTTTCGATCTCCTTCTTTGAGCCATTGAATTCTAGATTTTTGCTTCCATAAGATTTCTTCTCTTTTTTCCCATTCCTCTAACTGAGTTGTGAGTTTAATTTCATCTGCACTTCTCTTCTCTGTGAGGCCATCTAAATGGATTTTCTTATTCAAATTTTCAAGATGAGCAATAACTTCATGTTTTTTTTATGAACATCCCCAAACTCTTTCCAGCTTCCAAGTCTTGATTTTGGATTTAATGTATTGTGATCTTTTGGCAAAATAGAACATCTTAGTCCCATGCCTAGGTTTACCTTCCTTCCACCATTGTTGCACATGAGGTCTAAAGGAAATGTCTCTAAGCCACATTAATTGAAAATGAAAAGGAGAGAAACTCACATTGGTTTTCCACATTTCCACCATGATTGGCCAATGATCCGAACCAACATTATTAAGAGTCTTCACTTTAGGAATGTGACCATGGATTAAGAAATTTTCAGAGAGCAAAAACCTATCCAATCTCTCCATTATACAAGCTAAGCCTTGCCTTCTGTTAGACCAAGTCATAAGGCCATTATCTGGTTGGATGTCCACAAGATGGAGGTTTGCAATATATTCACTCATGAGGTCATTGCTTTTGTCCAAATTTCTATTTCCCCCCTTTTCTCATCCAGAGAGAGGATGGTATTGAAATCTCCTCCGATCAAGATCCAAGCTTCAGGAAAATGAGAGATAATATGAGTTATATCCTTCCACTGTCTTCTTTTTTCCTCCAAAGCAGTCGGAGCATAAACAATAATGTAGAGCATAATTTGGTTGGAATGTCTACTTTGAATAGCTATAGCCAACAGACCCCAACTGCCAACCATATGGTGAATAACTACCTCTTTTGGGTCCCAAAGACAAGCAATGCCACCATAAGTCCCCTGGGAACTGAGGGAAACCACTTTTCCAACTGGCCAAATTTTACTGGCAATTGAGTCCATATCCTCCATTGACATCTTTGTTTCTTGAAGGAAAACAAGATGTGGATGATTTATCTGAATCATTCTTCTAATTTCATTTTGTTTTGAAAGACTCCCTTTGAGTCCTCTAATATTCCAAGTGATGATCTTCATTAATACCAGGGCTAAAAAATTTGGGAAGGGCATTAATCTTACCTTCCTCTACAAGCTTTTCACCTTCTTTTACCATATGATATTGATTGGTCTTGCGACCTGCTTTTTGATTAGAATCCATCTTCAATTTTTTTTCCTTGTTTCTTGACTTATTCCAATTGAATCTGAGATGGCTTCTAACCTTGAAGAATGCTCGTACACAACCAAAATTTTACTAGAGGGTTCAACGGAGTCTATATTGGGACTCGTATTATTTGAAGTTTTGACATTTAAAAGATTGTTTTTCTTGTGTAAATTTTCTCCCTTTTTTTCTCGTTGAAAACCTTTGATTTGTTGGTTTGTCTCTTGAGTTCTTCCCTTCATATTTAAATTGTGTTTCTAAGATTTTTGTTTCCATTATTTCCTCTTCCTCACTTGGGACATCATTTGTGGAAAGGATTTCAAACATATTAGCAGATGACTTTGATTGATCCTTCATAACTGGTTTTTTCTGAGTGTTCTTCTTCTTAGGCATTTGGAAACCTATTGAGTTTATATCTTCTTTCTTTTGATCAGGAATTTTATTTGGGCAAGCACTAGCCAAATGACCATATTCATGGCAAATTCTACAATGAAAAGGAATGTTCTCATAGTCCACTACTTGCTCCCAAGTGTCTTCCCCAAATTGTAATGTGATATTTTTAGGTAGGGGTTTGTCAAAATCCATTAAAACACAAATTCGAGCATAAATAATATGTTCAAAATTTTGAGTACAATCAACAATCATCATAAAAGTTCCTAAAGAGTTTCCAATTGAAGAAAAAATAGTAGGATTCCAAAATTCAATAGGGAGGCCAAAGAGTCTAACCCACACGGGAGCTATAGAAGGCATCTCTTCTTCGACTTTAAATTTAGTATGCCGGGGCTTCATGAAAAGCCCCGCCCTTCCAAAAAACCAAGGACCCCCTTGAAAATTTTTCTCTCTATCTTCATTATTAGCAAATAAAACAAGAAAATAACCATTTGGATAAATAGAGATTTGTAACTCACCTTTAGTTTTCCAGCTTTTTGCAGCCCTAGACTTTGAAAGCAGATAGGCTCGAACGAAAACCCACGAACCGACAAATTAGTCCTCTTTTTTCCAAATCTTCAATGCCAGTCTGAATGTTACCCATATCAAGCTTAACAATAGGAGTTCCATCACCTGCTTTAAGACATCCTGACTCCATTTTCCTGGGATCAATCTTAGGCATTCTTAGAGGTTTATGGGAAGCCCTAAGATTGATATTAGCATTGGGCTGAGGCTGTCCACCATGGAGGGCATCCCTAAAATTCATTTTTGGGGCTGAGTCTTCGAAATTCTTACCCTTGACAGGGGTTTTCACAGAGAGAATTATTTTGTGGGTGCACCTTAGCACCAGATTCACTTGAGATATGAGCCATTTTTTGATCAACTGCTTGAAACTTGTTTCGTGATCTCTTTAATCCTTGCCCTAGACGTCGTGGAAAGGTATGGTTTTCACTTTTCTTTTGTGCAGCAAATTGGAAGCCGTTGTCACTCAAGTTCACAGTATGATCTGTTGAAAGACAAATTTCTAACCCATATTGGATCCCCTACAACATTTCCTGCTAAAATATTGAGCATAAACCACAAAAATATTGGCCGCTAGGGCCCGAAGGCCCTAAAAACCAACCTCTCGGAGCTGCTTGCACTCAACCCAGATGAAACCCTCGCATAGCCGCTTGCCAAAAATCTCGTTCACACATAGGGATGCGCTAGGATCTGTGTTGCTCCAAATGATATGAAAATTGGTGGAGACGTTCTAGGGTTTTTCAGGCATCTACCCTCAAAATTTTAGCTCAATCCGAGTCCGGATGAGTGAGATATGGCCAAAACAAGTTCGATAGTTTGGGCAGTCCTGCGAAAAACATCAGCCCTTTTTGATGTTATTAAAACCCTATTGAAAGTACTTGTAGAAATATAAAATTGTGCATAAGATAGAAAACAAAATAAATTAAGTTCACCTTACTAATTTTTTATTTGATCTATATCAATTAGGGTTTGAAAATCTTACCAAGAAGATGCAGGGCCATGTCTATGTACTGGTTAGACGTAGTCCTACATCTCTATGGATGCAGAGCTATGTCTGGATTTTCATAGATGCCCTACCACATCTGGATCTAACTTGTGAAATTGGTGTGAAATGATTTGAAATTTTGATCTATTCACCTCCAAATTTTGGTTAGGGTTGCTCATAATTTCAATAAATTTTCTTTATGGATGTTCAACCTCTTTTTATCTCTCCTCATTCACAAAAGTGAATGGGTTTTATAACCCTTTGGAATGTTAGGGTTACTATTTGTAAGTGGTGTGTTAGGCCTACCATGTGGTAAGCTAGAAATTATGATTAAAATCTAGGATTTGTCTATATATATAACAAATGGCTAGGATTTGGTGTCTACAGATACCCCTTTTTGTACTGCATTGTGTAAAACATAATGTAGTGCAAAAATAAGAGACACCTGGTTGGATGAAGAAATGTATTTTTTTCCTCAATGCATAAGAAGAATAATTTTAAACAATTTTATTTTAGCTTATCCCTTCAATTGATGAATGGGTGAATAATAAAATCCACAAGATAATTGAATGACCATGGATTATGAAAAGGATCGGATGTAATGGATGCAAATGTTGAAAATCAGGATCAAGGTGGTTGCCCCAAATTTTGCCTTTGGTAGCATGAGGTGTAACTTTATGTAATAGATGAACCAACCATTATGAGTTTATGCTTGACCAATTATGACTAGATTTATACCTATTGATTTTAATTTTTTAAGTATTTATGCTTTATAACCATGTGGAGAGGGATTAATAAAAACCTTGGGCAAATTTTCTTGAATGCAAGTGCATTCCAAAATTGAGGGACCAAACTAATTTGATTTCAATCATGATGATATGTAATTATTTTTTTATGCATGGATGAGCTAATTTTATGATTATGTGAAATTTTTAATTGTTTTGGGATGTTTTGAAGCATTTTGGGATTTGTATGACTTTTGGTCGTATTTCAACATTAAATGCACAAATCAATCTGATTTACCACAAAATGAAATGTAATAATGGAATTGATGCTTGGATGAGCTAATATGATGAATTTGTGGGGTTTTACAATGTTCTTGGAGTGTTTTGAAGCCTTCTATAACATTTGGAAAACAAACATAAGGTTGCATTATGTCATATCAGACATAAGGGTGCATCTAGTCATCACCTTCCAGATCTAGGGACAAGTCTAGACATACGTGCTAAATGTGGTAGGGGATCTATGAAACCATAGATGTTGAGGTGCATCCAATTATTTGTAAACATATAAGTGCATCCACATGGACCCTTAAAACACCAAGTTACATTTGGATGCACATAACAAACATGATTCTGCATCTATGAGTGGTATTTTAGGTATATAAGGCTTGCAAGACATTTTTCTCATCATTGCATGTTTTATAGCTTTGAAATAAGTATTTGAGATGAGAAAAGTGTAGAAGCTTGGTGGTAGTGATGGAGGGATTTGGTGCAGTGGCTGGATCTTGTGGGTGGGTGGCAAAGGTAAGTTCTTGTAGCCTTCATTTTTCATTTCTATTAATTATTTTTCACATTGTAGTTTAGTTTATTTATTTTTATTTTTTTGTGTTTGTTGTTTTTTTTTACAGCTGAAAGAGGGAGGGTAAATTTTTTTTTTTTTTTTTTTTTTTAGCATATGTTGGTTTATGAGAAGGATTACTATGATGTAAGGATTCAAACAAGGGGTTATTATGAACATTCCAAGGAGATACGGTAAGAGGAGGAGGAAACTCACATATTTTGAGTTTAGCTTCCCACTCGATAACTCTAATTGAATTCTCTCCATCATGTTTTATGAAAACCTATAAAGGATCATCTCATGTAAAAGTGAAACCACCATTGGTCCCCTCATAGATATCATAGTTTGTATCAGTTTCAACATGTTCTTGCTCTTATATCTCAAGGTTATGATTCTCTCTATCAATTTGATCATCTTATTGAGGAATTTGATCATATTCCAAACACCATAATTGCATCCTACGAAAATGAGTCATTAGAAGAAGCAAAAGGATAGAGGAAAAAACCAAGGAGAGACACACAAAAGTATTCTTAAGATATTTTTAGATATTTTTTGATCTACACAAAAAAAATTAGTGGTCTTGCTTAGTTTTTAAAAAAATCAAAGGAAGAGGCTTCATATTTTGACCACTAATACATGTTTTCACATTGGGTTCACCAAATATGTAGAGGGGAAAAACTACCCTGCCACATACAATTCTTGATTGGATCTGCTAGGAACCGAGGTGAACTGTGGGGGTGTGGTATATTCTCTACAATCAGGGGCACAAAAGGATGGGTTCATCATGAATGGTTTTAGGACTCACTCCAAGTATAGGGTGGAAGTGTTTGATATGTCAATTAAGCATACATCTATTGCTTGGCATTTCTAAACTAAACTATGAAAATAAAAGAACAATGCAAGACACACAAGATGCAAGAATACAAGAGCTAACCCTAGTATGATTTTTCAATTCAATGATGTCTAACCCTAGGATTGCAAAATAAATCCTTCAAGCAAGAGTCCAAGGGCAATTCACAAGCAATATTAAAACCCTAAATGCATACTATATGTTTTTATTCTTTTAAATACCTAGAAATTCAATAAAATATTTTTCCTTTACTTGTAATCTAAGTTTTGAGCAGAAATGAATGAGAGCAAACACCAAATAGCCTAAAGATATATTAGGGAACTTATATAATCTGATGGTTGTTCCAATATTTATCTTTCATCCAGAGTATCCAAAAGCTTAAAACTTGCAAAATAATTTTACAAAAACTACAAATTTTGATCAATGTTTGGGGGCCTGCTTAGGCTACTAAAAGGCTAAGCTTGGAGGTGCAACAATTAAGCCCCTTGGTCCTTTTAGTTGACCATTCCAAAGAAAAATTGATCCTTGACCTTTGGAACCTTTCAATTGACCGTTCAAAATTAAAATTTATCCTTGACCTTTGGAACATGCACAAAAATAAAAAATAGATATGTAATAGTATAATAAAATAAAAACAAAATGAACGCAACATAATGCTAAAATGCAAGATACGAATTAGGGTTTTGGGGGGTGCAAAACTTGCCCAGAAGCCCTAATTTAAAAAATTCATACCCCATATATGGGAATAATAAATTTGGTTGACCAAATTCATGCCCTGCAAGGATGGCATGTGAATCTAGTTTAGATGCCCTTTTCAGGCCCTGAAATAGCAAAAAATGAGGCACAAAATAACAAATAATAGATTTAAAAGTGACTAACATGCATACCAAACTTGATGAGATGATGGAGAGGTCAAGAATTAATTAAGATGTGGATGAAGCACTCTAATAAGGTTGATTTATCCTGTTTTCAATACTCCTCCACTCAATCCCCAAGGGCATCCACCATCAAAGTACAAAATAACAAAAATAGCAATTTGGAGAAATGAGCACTTGTTAGCATGAAAAATGAGTAAGTCAAGAATTGGAATATCAAAATAAACTATTGGGGTCAAGTAGGAAATACAAAACCTTATTTATAAGAGGTTTGGAGGGAAAAACAGGTGAGAAAATGAAATTCCATCGAGGGCAAAGGTCAACCTCAAAATAGATCAACAAGGGAAGGGATTTTAGTGAGAAAACCCCCTAGAATGCTAAATTTACACCCATCATTATAGGGCCTGAATAACGTAAGCCAAATTCTTGCCTCGTATGGATTGGGCATGAATTTGATAAATATAAGGAAATAGGGCAAAGGGGGGATGCAAAATGACCCCAAATTTACACTTAACAAGTTTCGATGGCTAGCTAGGGATCTAAGGAAGAACTGAATAATTTGGGTGGGTCTATTTTCTATGGCTACAAGTCTTATGTAAGGTTATATATTTATTATAAATCTCTATGCAATGTAATAGAATAAGGATGTATCGCTCCAAATTTTTTGCATCCCTACCTTCAGGCTATTGGATCCGCGCCCGAAATGAGGATGGGAAAAGGATGGTGCGGTACCTTGGACGAGAGGACTTCACGAAGGTCCCGCATCTTAAGGGAGGTGTGTTTTGGTGATTTTTCGACGGATGGTGGGTTCACCAGGAAACATTTGGCGGCAGTTTCCACGCCTAGGTTTTTGGAATGTGTTTTTATGAGTTCGTTTTATCCTTAAGCATTCATCCTAGGTTTGGCCAAATGAATCTAACTTAATCTATATGAAAATGCAATTTAAATGAATACAGCAAACAAAGTAGAAAGTAGAAAATAGAGAATTTGCAAGAGGCCAATGGGGATTACCTGATCTGGAAGTCTGAAGAAGTTTCTGATGCTTGAAGCAGTCTGGATCGTCTGGAATTCGACGTAATCGCCTGTAATCTGACAGAATCGTCCGAATCTGACAGATTCGTCTGAGACTAACAGAATCATCTAAAATATGATGAATTCGTCAGACGAATTCGTCAGACCTGCAAAACAGAGAACAGATGCAAAATACAAGAATTCCTACTGTGCAAACAGGGGAAAAATATGCCAAATAATAAACTGAATACTGAACAAAGTTTAAAAACAGAAATAAAAGTAAATTGTTGTACTTTAATGGTAGATTGTGAGCTTAACATGCAATCTAGACTAGATGGGTGAACTCCAGATGCAAAATAGGATAAAAACTAAATAGATTATCTAATTTGTAAAACAAAATAACTGAGGCAAAGTTAAGAAAAGCAAACTCCATGCACTGATTGCCTCGATGTGGACTGCAGTCGAGATCATCTCGCATCAGTATGAAATCGTCTCGAATTTGACAGGATCACCTCCGATCTTGACAGGTTCGTCGGTGGCGATGGGTGCTGGCTCCGGTTGAAAATCAGTGGTGTACCTGCATAAAAACTGCTATAGGACTAGTGCAAAAATAATATTAAGGTGTTTTAGTGCAGAGGGATTCAACTTGCAGATAAAATTCAGCCAGGGGTTGGGGAGGGAATGTCCTAGAGTTTAAATAGGCATAGGGGAGTTGTTGGGAGGTTGGAGATCATCCCAATTTGGGAGATCTCCAACGGGGAAGGGTCCCAATGGCGCAGACACGCTTTTGCCCGAATTGGAGACCCATTGGAACAGAGTCTATCTATGCAAATTCATTTTTGCGACAAGATCGTCTGGACGTCCTAGTCTAGACAAAATTGTCAAATCTGGGGCGATATCGTCTGATCGGTGACGATATCGTCTGATCGGTGACGATATCGTCAAACGGTCAAAACAACCTCTAAAAATGGCATGGAAAAATGGGAACGGGTTTCTCGGCGGTTAACGGGCGGTTTGGGAGGTTAAATTTGAATTTAAAATTATTTACTAAGGTGAATGTAATTATTCCAATTTGACTGCGCCAATTTTAGGGTACTACATTTTGCCCCCTCTTTAGCAAATTTTTTGAAGAAAATGCGTTAAAGAAGAGTTCTTCTCGATCTGCGAGAAAGCAAAAATTATTCCCATTTTTAGGTGACGATTCTTGGTCGAATCGTACGACAGCTTACTATGGTGCCCCCTCCGTGTTTTTACCCAAATCGAACGTTTGAGGTAAAAACGCGAAAAAGCAAAAAAAAAAAAAAATTATTGTTGAATAAAATTAAGAAAAATAGGGTAAAACCCTAATTCATTGTTACTGTTCATTTTACTGTTTTAGAGCTCTAGAGCAAAAATGGTGGAGACAGCGCACAGATCTGCAGAGGTCCACCGCGGTCTATGGGTAAGGGTCTAGACTGAATTTAGATTGATTTAAGTTGCTTTTACATGCTTTCTAGATGAATTTTTAAGTGAATTTGGAGCATCGCGGCCGTTTTTGGCCGTCGACGTCGTCGGGACGAAATCGTCCCGATTTCGACGAAATCATCTTAATTTCGGCAATTTCGCCCGAGGGCGAAATCGTCGAAAGGGGGACGATTTCGTCAAATTAGATATGATTTCGTGCGAAATCGGAGACGATTATGCTCAAATTGGGGACAATATCGTCCAATAGTGGGCGATATCATCAATTACATGAAATTGAACTTTAAGTTGCATTATTGATTTACTTGAATTGTTATTAATGATTGTTTGTTGTTTTGTTGTTTATGTTTGTCAGAGAGGATTACTAAAAATCAGAGAGTGGAAATACGACGGATTGAGAGACGACTTGGTGGCTCTCACCCAGGCAGAGTGGGATCTGCTGGCACAGGCCGGATCGCAGCATGTGGCAGAGATGCCACAGGTTTCCATAGACATGGGGCTACTGATAGCCCTAGCAGAGAGATGGTATCCGAGGTCTTCATGTTTTTGGTTACCGACAGGGGAGATGGCTCCCACACTAGAGGACGTATGGAGGATTTTGAGAATCCCCATACAAGGATGGATGATCACACCTGCGGCCAATCAGGGCCATGCAATGGGACAGCTATGCGGTGACCCGAGCTTCGCCCTGGAGAAGGGTAGAGTGAACATCGAGGCACTGCGCCAGATGCCTGGGGCATCTAGACTGACACGGGTTCTGGTTGGAGTAGTTGGTGGACTTCTGCTGTGCCACCAGAGCGGGTGCAGGGTGCCATGGATGCTGGCAGATGTGATCTACGACATGCGAGACCACGGCTACAGGTTCTCATGGGGTAGCTTTGTACTATGTCGGTTGTACAGGATCCTTTATAGGGTCGTGTACAAGGGCGAGCGATGTCTGGTGATGACATCGCTACTACAGGTTTGGTGCTGGGAGCACATTGCGGTACGGAGGCCGGTAGGGCTTCCACTGACAGGGGTAGACGAGGAGAGGCCCCGAGTCTTCTACTAGGGGCTCCGGAGAGGGGCACAACGACGGATCGACCTATCGGTGTCCCGGAGACTACTAGATGACCTTGTCCCAAACCAGATCACCTGGAGGCCGTGGAGGCAGCATCTAGGGTAGGCAGAGGACGGATAGGAGCTAGCTCACATCAGGCGAATCTACTGGATGAGGATGGAGAGGGGAGAGGTGGAGCTCCACCGCTACGACCAAGTTTTGTGACAGTTCGGTCTACAGCAAGGGATCCCATCTCTCAGGGATTATGTGTTTTCTCGGACCGTCTGGGATAACACCACGGTTAGCGGGGCTCCAGACATGTAGCGATTCTGGAGTCAAGACTCAGATGATGCCCCATTCAGCCAGTGGATGGGGACGACACAGGAGTAGCCACTGGCTACGATGCTTGGTATGTAGGCACCTTCCCTCCTCGGATGACGAGGGCACAGGGCCCGATCCATGCAGTCGTGCATCGGATAGGGAGGCGGTGCCAGGCGGCGATAGAGGTAGCCCAGGGTCACGACGGGAGAGATCAGAGGAGGCCACAGGCATAGGAGCGGCCACGACAGAGAGAGAGGGAGAGGAGGGAGGCGAGACCCCCATCTCCACAGAAGCCGCCATCGCTCGATAAGGGCAAGGGCGTGGATATAGGAGAGAGTAGCGAGATGGCTACTCTTCGAGCAGAGAGAGATCATCTACAGACTCGAGTGCATACACTACAGGATGCGGCTGCACAACACCAGGCTGAGGTGTCATAGCTGCGAGATGAGAATGCACGTCTCAGGGCACGGGGTGGAGGGGTGAGCACTCAGGAGCTACTACGGTCGGTTTCTCAGACCACATTCTATCAGGCTCTATACTACCAAGCGATGTTGGAGGGCCAAAGGGTACAGCTACCGCCATAGCAGATCCGATCAGGACAGGGTTGTCGAGGAGCTCATCCCGATCGACGATGAGGACTCACAGTACCACACATACTACGATGGGACCACCTCATCCTCCGCAGGGTGGGGGAGGAGATGAGGCTGAGAGCTCTAGGGGCTCTCGAGACACTGCTCGGAGGACACTTGATTGAGTATGCCAAGATATGGATTGTGGCATACCAATCTAGCTGAGATGATGTACATATATATTTTTGAGATATATATATAGATGAGATATTTTTGGTCATATGACTTATGTTATGAGTATATTGATGATGCTTTGATTGATTGATTTTGATAATGCTTGTAATTATGTCGTTGGAAAAGAATTTATACCTTTTGATGTCATGTTGTAATATTGATGAAATAATCTGATGTAACAAATTGGTTGTTTGTGATGCAATGATTTGATAAAAGAAGAGGGGACTTTTAACAATAATTTCAAAGGACATTGTCGCTATTATAGACCATTTCATGGAGTCGCTGCTCACTCGGTCGTCAAGCTAATCCCATTTATAGAAATATTGTGAAAAGTGAAAGAGTGCTTAAGAGACTGTCTTAAGAATTTGTTGTGATGATGCAAATGATGATGATGATGATGGTTTGTTTTCAGATTTCCATAAAAATATTATGCATGAAATATTTGTAAAAAATGATTTTTGCTAGGCATAAATTCTTAAGTGTGATAAAATTGTTGAATAATTCCTTAGGAATTATACTGTCATTGCAAAATTGGAGGTTGACATAATGACATGAAATAATGAAAATGTGCATTCTTTTGAAAAGCAAAATTTGTGTAATAAAATGAAGTCATATGGTTTTTATGATTTTTGATAAATGGGGGAATAAAAATTGTTACAATGGTTTGCGCTAGGCATAGAATATGTAGGTATAGACTTATACCATCATCGCGAAAATCCAAAAAAATAGTTTTATTGCATGATTGATTTTTGATGAATAGAAAATATGAAAATGAGGACTTGCGCTAGGCATACAATTTCAATTTTGGTTTTGAAACTATACCATCGTCGTGAAAGTCGATATGATATGTATGATATGTTTTGAAAGAAAGTTGTGATTTTTCTATTATATAGTTGTCTTTAAAAAATAATTGTACTTGATTATTCCAAACAAGTTGCAAAAATAATATTTCAAAGTATTTTGAAAACAAAAATTAGATTTATAAGGAATCCCATGTGCATATGTGAATTCATTTCCAATCTTGATTTATCATAATGATAGACAAAATCTCTCAAATACAAATGTGTGTGCAATTGTATGGTTCATTTACCAGGTTTGAGCAAGATACTATGATACAAGTGATTTGAAGAAACCAAATAAGTGTTCATTAACCATGATGTAGATGCATATAACCATACTAGACTACTATGTAGGTCGGATTATCAAGAGCTAGCTAATCCATAAGCAGACATAGGTCTGTACAAAAGAAGGTCGCTAATGTGACGACACATATCGCCACGCTAGGAGTTACCCAAGGCCAAGTAGGTTGGGCACAAACCACCTGTTATGGGGCTTACCTCATAGTTTTCGAATAATTGAGAATTCCAGGGATTCAAGCTCATCAACCCTTCTTTTCTTTTCAAAGGGTAGGGAAAGGGATTTTATTGCTTTCTTGCTTTCTTTTGAACTTTGTTTCTTTTTCTTTTGTATTTCTTTTGCTTGATAATGTTGTAACGATAAAAGAACATTTTTCTTTTCTCTTTTTCTCGAATTTTTTTTTTTTTTTTTTTTTGTGCTAGGGATACTTGCTCAGATTAGCTGTAGAGCAAGGGATTTTTATTCTGGGTAGGGGTGAGCTTGTCCTTTTGCCAATTCTCAAATATTCTAGACCATGTGCATGATAGGATAGCAGGGGAAACTTTTCACCCAAGAAATCA
This sequence comes from Wollemia nobilis, assembly GCA_028583015.1. Lineage (NCBI taxonomy): Eukaryota > Viridiplantae > Streptophyta > Pinopsida > Araucariales > Araucariaceae > Wollemia > Wollemia nobilis. The sequence goes on along the minus strand of JAQPPZ010003551.1, from coordinate 3,646,198 downwards.
GTTCTACTATGTAGCAAAACATGGAAATTACAAATATAATCATTTTATTGTGAAAATATGTGCTTGGTTTAAGTAAATAACAAGATCAATTCTCTATGCTCAAACTTTATTTAATTTGAATTTTGTGAACTTTGATATAAGAGAGATTAGTAATCATGCCAGATAAAAGCAAGATATTTATTTTTTTGTGAGTGTGCAAGTGAGCGATGCCAAATAAATGCTAATTGTATCCAAAATAAGTTGAAACATATAACTGCAATAATTGTAAGAAAATATATATACATGATTTGTTTTTTTTTTTTTTTTTTTTTAGAAGTTGGGAGAATGTTGACTCTCTCTTTCTTCTGTATGTTGTTTTGGTTTCGAAAGATTCAAGCATATAGCTGTTTTTAGATTTTTATTTAGATTTTTGTTTTTGAGCAAAAAGAACTTAACAAGTGCTTTAAATAAATGCAATAGATAGTTTTGAAGATTTTTGGAGATTTATAAATGTTTTTGATGTTTTTGAATTTTTTATAAATTGAAAGAAATATAAGAGAGTAACTTTGAACAAATATATACATGGATGAAATGACCAAATTTATGCATAGTAACGTTTGAGATGTAAAATATTCATGGGTTCTTTAAGTTCTTTACCATCTAAGGTAGATAATTTATATGCTCCTGATTCAAATTTTGCAATAATGATGTATGGTCCGAGCCAGTTGGGCTCAAATTTACCTTTAAGTTCTTTGGTTTCATTTGTATTTTTTTGATTTTCTTTTAGAACAAGGTCACCAATCTCAAAGGATCGATGACGAAATTTCTTATTATATGTTCTTTTAAGCTTGTTTTGGTATGCACGGAGATGCTCCAAAGCATTGATGCATTTTTCATCTAGGAGTTCCACTTGATCGAGTCTCGCTACAGTGATATTCATCTCCTACTTCGGTGTCTTGAAGTAGCAGAGCCAAAGAAGGAACTTCCAATTCAAATGGAAAACTGCTCGGCACCATATACCAAAACAAATGGTGAAGTGCCCGTGGGAGTACGAACACTAGTTCGATAAGCCCACAAGGCTGGATATAATTGAATATGCTAGTCACGGCAAGTTTTATTGACCAATATTTTGAGAATTTTGATTAAAGTTTTGTTAGAAGCTTCTGCTTGACCATTACCCTGAGGATAATAGGGAGTAGACCAGCGGTGTTGAATCTTGTATTTTTGGCATAATTTCTTAACATCTTTATTTTTGAAAGGAGTTCCATTGTCAGAGATGAGATTCGCAGGAATTCCGAACCTGCAAATGATTTGATTAAAAATGAATTTAGATACCTGTGAACCAGTGCAAGAAGCTAAAGGCATAGCTTCAACCCACTTTGTGAAATATTCAGTGGCAGTTATGATGAACTTGTGTCCATCAAAAGACACAGGATTGATTTTACCAATAATATCCAATCCCCATTTAGAAAAGGGCCAAGGAGACGAAATAGCCTGTAGCTCTGGTGCAGGCGCATGGACAAGGTCAGCATGTTTTTGACACTTGTCGCAATGACGCACATACTCGTGTGCATCCGTTTCCATGGTAGGCCAAAAGTATCCTATCCGAAGGAGCTTTTTAGCAATGATACTACCACTAAAGTGTCCTCCACAAGATCCATCGTGGGCTTCACTCAAGGCTGATTTAGACTCATCTGAGTTTAAACATCTTAATAGGATACCTTCAAAAGATCTCCTATACAAAGTATTGCCAATTATTACAAATCGACTTGCTCGTCGACGTAATAACCGACGCTGGTTTCTATTAGAATTAGTAGGGAAAGTCCCATTTTAGAGGAAATCAAATATGTCTGTATACCAAGGTTCAGGAGTAGTTTCATTGATTAGAAACACATACAAAGGCTCTAAGCATGACTTATTTGAGGCGGGTTCCTGGAGTCGACGAATAATGATAGTCGCATATTCGTCGTCTAACTCCAATGGCAAGAGAGATGCAGCGGTGGCCATGGCGTCGGCTGAACGGTTGCTAGTTCGAGGAATGGCTTCCAAAGTAACTTGATCAAACAAGGACATTAGTTGTAAAACATAGGCCTTATATGGGCAAATTTTATCATCTCTGGTCTGATAAACTTCATTAATTTGGTTTATAACCAATTGGGAATCCCCAAAAACTAAGAGGTTTTTAATTTTTAGCGCTAAAGAAACTCGTAATCCAAGGATTAGAGCTTCATACTCAGCGAGTATTTTTGGTGCAAGCAAAGGTAAGTTTGAAGGACAGAGGAATAAGATGTTTTTGCGGAGATATTAAAATAATACCCGCACCAGCCCCACTCATACATCGAGCTCCATCAAAGTATAAGGACCATTGTTCAAGATGGTCTGCCTCTAATTGAAGGCATTCATTAGGAACTCGATGATGAGAGGATGAGTAGACTCTAAGGGTGCAGCAGCTAATTGATCTGCTATGATTTGACCCTTAACAGACTTCTGTCCTATGAAGGTGAGATCAAAATCGCTTAGAGCAAGAACCCACTTGGCTGTGTGACCCGATAAATAAGGGCGACTCATAAGATATCTTAAAGGATCATATTTGGCAATGACATACGTTTTTTGGCTAAGCATGTAATGTCATAATTTTTGCATAGCAAACATGACTGCTAGACATAACTTCTCTAACGTTGTATAGCGGGTTTCATAACTGACGAAAGTTCGGCTAATGTAATAATTAGCACGTTCTCGCTTTTCATCATCAAGTTGAGCTAACATAGCTCCTAAGGCAGAATCTTAGCGTAAATATATAGAAGAAATGGGCGATCAGATTTAGGCGGTGAAAGCACCGGAGGGTTAAGGAGATATTGTTTGAGAAGTTCAAAAGCTTCTCTACATTCTGTGTCCCAATTAAAGGGGACGTCCTTCTTAAGGATCTTAAGAAAGGGACCAGTTTTGTCCGCCAGCTTATCAATGAAGCGACGGATAGCTTGAAGTTTACCTTGTAAACTTCATAGTTCAGATATATTAGTGGGTGCGGGCATATCTGTGATGGCCGCAATTTTGAGAGGGTCAATTTTGATACCACGTAAAGAAACTAAAACCCCTAATAGTTTGCCGGATTTAACTCCGAATATGCATTTTGCTGGATTTAATCGAATGAGATATTCTCGTAATCGATTAAAAACTTTTCTTAAATCGTCTAAATGATTATTTTCAATAAGAGAGCGAGCTATAATATCATCTACATAATCATGTAAGATATCATGCATCATATCATGAAAAATGTAGGTCATAGCCCGTTGATAAGTTGCACCGGTGTTCTTTAAGCCAAATGGCATCACTTTCCAAGAAAAGGTACCCCAGGGGGTAATAAAGGTTGTTTTAGCTCTGGTCTTCAGGAGCTATCCTGATCTGATTATAACCGGAGAATCCATCCATTAAGGACATCATCCCACTTCCGACAGTGAAGTTGATAATTTGATCCATGTTTGGAAGGGGAAAGTCATCTTTAGGGCATGCAGCATTAATATCTCTAAAATCTGTGCAAACCCTAACTTTGGTAGCTTCCTTTTTGGTGACTGGAACTACATTTGAGATCCATTCAGCATAATCAATAGCTTGTATAAAGATAACATTCAAGAGTTTTTCTAACTCCCCTTTGACTAGCAGAGCCACTTTGGGATGCATTTTTCTGAGATTTTGTTTAACCAGTTTAGCATCCGGATGGACCACTAGATGGTGCATGACGACAGAAGGGTCTAGACCTGGCATATCTTCATATTTCCAAGCGAAGACATCTTCGTACTCTTTAAGGAATGCAATGTATTGTTCCTATTTTTGTTGACTTAGTTCTGATCCAATATTGATCATGTGAGGATTGTCCTCAGTTCCAATATTAATTTTAATGAAATTTTCTACCTCCATGTGTAGATCTCTTTCAAAGTTAGGTGGGGCGGGTGAAACACCCAGTTCTTGTAATTCTTGTAAAGTTAATTTAGATAATTCATTCTGAGGATTAGTGGTCTCAAGCTAAGATATGGTTGGTATAGAACCATAAAAATAGAATCCATTGTGCAACATCTCTTCAACAGAGACATCATGGAAGATATCTCCTTCCAACTCTTCATCGGGGTCAGCAATCATTTCAGGGTAGGCTATGGATAGCATGTTTCATGAAAATGACTGATTTTTAAGAGGAAAATCAACATGCCTATCCAAATAATCTTGATAGCATATGATATGAGCATCATCCTCAAAAGGAAAGGGTTGTCCTTTACTAGGAAATAAGCCCACACCACAGCGGGCAGGCCACGGTTCTACCTCGAAAGGTTCTTTCATGCCATTTTGGAAATGTCCTAAGCCTTTCCCTTTATATCCCATTTTAAGCATCATGGGTTTAGCTTTAACATAATCATTGGTAAAATAACAGCGAGCATATCCCTCATGATGAGTTTTGATATTCCGAGGGATTCTTCCCCAATCATATCCTTTATAAAAGAAGGCACAACTCCCGACTTGGTAAGTACTTCCCAAAGGTTGTGGGAGGCCCAAAGTACGAGGAGAGGGTGGAAAATTATTTAAAAGGTTTGAATCTTGCATGAAAGCGTTCATTTTTTTTTATATTAAGGTTGTAGATAAATCTGGTAAAAGTTCATCAGAAAGGGCATAAGATGTAAAGGGTTTATTACTTATGTCTTGAGGTGTGGAAGGTATGATGGATGTGTCTAAAGGTTTTGAATTTATAGGAATAATAGTTGAAGGATTAGTTGTAGATTTGAGATCCTTTTGAGATTCTAAAATTTGTTTAGAAGGTTGTTGGTCTATATAGGAAGATGAAGTTAATGGAGGAGGAATAGATGAAGTTATGGGTTTATGTTTCACAGTTTTAGATGAAAAAGAAGAACTAGAATGTGTGGATGACAGAGCAGGGGCAAAATTGCACTCCAACGGGTTCTCGCCAAAGCACACATATCAAAGGTCTAGGGTCACCATGAATAGTGACCAACCGATTTTTAAACTCAAATTTCACACATTGGTGTAAAGTTGACGAGACCTGCTCGCATGGCGTTAATCCAAGGGCGACCCAAAAGTATATTGTACGATGCTGGGCAATGTACAATAAACACGGTTGTTTCTAGGGTTCTAGGACCAACTTGTAATGGGAGGGTAATGACTCCACATGTTTCTTGTGTTTCGTCATTAAAATCTTTGATAATCATATCAGTTTTCTTCATTTCATCACTTCTAAAACCAAATCGTTGGTAGAAGTCAAAGGTGCAAATGTTTAGAGATGAGCCATTATCAATCAGGACTCGTTTGACAGCTACATCTCCAATTAGAGCAGTAATGTACAAGGGATTATCCTTGTGTAAACTGTGTTGTGGGATATCTTTATCCCGAAAGTCAATACAATCAATCTCTTGAGTGATGATAGTATTGGCCATAGCTTCAGGTTGAATGTTTTGAGGTACCATCATTTGGCTCAATGTAATCATAAACTCATCCCTATGTGTGGGAGAGGATCTTAATAAATCTAAGAGGGAAATTCTGGCCGTGGTATTAGACAATTGTTCATTAATGTTGTAAGGGGGTTTAGGTTGAACAATAGGAGCATGATTCCCTTTATTTGGGTTTTTCAAAATGAATGGAGCTGATCCATCGTTCTGGTTTGGTTCTTGTTGGGATTTTTGAGCTTGTTGTTGAGTAACGACTCCAATGGTACCTACAATGTTATAGTGACGACATTGAAATGGTCTCGGTTGAGAATTTATGGCTTGTTCATAGGGAAGGACTACATTAGAAGAAGGTCGAGTAGTGACTCTTCTAGGAAATGGTTCTTCTGGAACATTAGCATCCGTGACAGGTTGAATAGGATCTGATTCATTTTTAGAACTATTCGATTGAATAGTGTCTACTTCACTTTCACTATCTGATTCTATATCACTAGAATCAGAAGTTTGAAAATTATGTAAGGGCCCTGGTTGTAACCAGGGATAAGGTTGTGTCAAATGTTTGAGAATCCTGAACAGGTAATTGTCCGCTAATGGTTCCCACATATCGAGTAGGAGGGGGAACATTATGATGTTCAATTTGATTGGCTACCTCTTTACCATGTCGTGGTAAAGGGTGTTGAAATATGTCTAAAGTTTGATTGGCATTCTGATTTTGATTTTGGGGAACCGTCTTTTGAGTATTATTAGGAGGGTTTTGTTTGGGTTGGAAGGCTTGCACTTCCATTTCATTATTGTCAATCAAATATTGTATTTTATGTTTCAATCTCTTACAAGCATTGGTAGAATGTCTAGGTCCTCTATGAAAGTCACAGTGCAAATCAGCTCTATATCCGGGTATACTTGGGTCAGGTTCCCGGATAGCTGGTAATTGGATTAAACCTCTTTCAAGCAATTGAGGTAAAATGGTTGACAAGGGTTGGTTTAATCTAGTGAATTCTCGAGGAGTCTTGTCAGGGGGTTTCAATATGAATTTTTCTGTTGTCTTTGTTGCATTGACATTAGCAACATTTCTGCTGTTAGTGACTCCGTCACCGACAACCTATTTGTTTTTATATTGATTTCTAGATGTTTTCTCATCATCCTTCTTCCTAAGTTGGCCTCTCCTAATGAGGGCATTTTCTACTCTTCGAGCTAAGTCTATAGCTTGATCGAAGGTAGTCAAAGTAGCTGTTGATAGCTCATAAGAGAGTTGTTCTTGTAAATTATTGATGAAAATGTCTAGCATTTCCCTATAGGGTAGCACAAAGTGTAGTTTTCCTGTCAATTGTCTCCATCTAGCCAAGAAATCAGCAAAACATTCATCTTTATCTTGTTTTAAATTGTATAGGTCTTTAATAGTTACATGTCTCTCGATGTAGGCACTAAATTGATGAACAAATGATTCAGATTGCTTTCTTCAAAGTTTCTTAAGGAGTGAGTGGGCAATTGAGCGTACCACTCTAATGCCATTCCACCTAAACTTTTGGGGAACATTTTTAGTAATAGCAAGTCGTCATGCGAAATGTCGTGACATGCTATCCTAAACATGCGAAGATGTTCTATGGGATCTTCGGTTCCTTTATATATAGGCAGGACGGGCATGGGAAAATGTTTAGGGTATGGTTGAGCTACCACTATGGGATCCAATGGTTGGCTACAAATCTCTCGATAATTGTACGAGGGACGATAGGGATCTATCTGGTCCATACGTGAAGCCAATTGTTTCACCATAGCTTCCAGATTACTAGTTTGCCCCCCATATTGATTCGGTAGGGCATTGACATGAGTTTTATGAGCATAGGATGGAGGAACATGTAGATTAGATGCCATGTTACTATTGTGTAAGACATTAGTAGGAAAAATGTTATGGAGGAATTTTGAAGTTGGATTATGTTGTGTTCCAGATTGTTGAAAATTTGTATTTAGCTTTGTTTTAGATTTCTGTTTATTTAAAGCATTTTGCTCAATAGTTTTGCGAAACAAAGTAGTGAAGGGAATTTTCTTTTGTGCAGGAGTGGTTTTAGGTTGAGTAACAGGTTCCTTAGGAGGTTGGGTAACCTGTTGTTTTGACATGGCTTGGGCTATAGTGACCATATCCGTATTGGATGGTCCACCCTTATCACTCTCTTGATCAACAAAAGATAAAGGATTAGTGTGTATATCAAGTGCCCGTTCTATAGCTGCTTGAGCATCACTAACTTCCCCTCTATAAATACGGACTGCTACATTAAGGATGTCGATATTCTGATTGAGAAATTTTTGAAAATGTTCTGCGTTGTCAAAAGTGATGCCCCCATTTGGAGCTATTCTATGGGATGAGGATTCATTCTCTTTAACATTTCCTTCTTGTTCCTTATCTTCACCTAAGTCTTCATTTGATTGACCTAGAGTTTCTCCTTCCAAATTTGTATCCCCAAGAAGGACATTTGGGTTTTCAGTTGTATCTTGCAACCAATCTTCTCCTTCCCCTAAAGTTTCTTTACCATTCCTAAGTCTAGTCATGGTGCTAAGTTTTGATTTCAGCAAATATATATATATATATATGCAACAAATTAAAAGGTATATATTTATATATACCTAATGCAATATTTGAAATGAAATGTTTAAGTTTTTACTATGTTGTTTTTTTTATTTTTTTAGTTTTTCTTTAATTTTTGAAATAATACAATAAAGACAACAAATAAAACAATAAATGCACGCAATAATAATAAAGCTGAAAGTAAATGAACTAATCTTCTATGAACAATTTATGAATATCATTAATAGGTTCGAGTTGTTCAGGGGTCATGAAATGTTCTTCTTCAAATTGAAAGTTTTCTTTTAAGAATTTGATGAAAAGGGCTATGGTGATATTGTCTGTCTCAAATGATGCTGGTTGATAGAAGTAAAGCTTGTGGCAATACTCTCGATATAAAACTAGCATGAGGAACTCTATTCCATATTTCCCTATCTGTAAGAACTACTTCTTGGTCTTCTACAAGGCCTAAGAATCGGTGTACAATGTCTGCATTCTCGAGGTATTCCTTGAAGCTAAACAACTCTGAAGATACTAAAGCTCTCCTATAGGTTAACCATCTATGGCAGGCTCTCTGAAGTTCATGATAGAACACTAATTGATGAGGATCTAGGATTCTATCCAAGACTAGCCTCTTGATCTGCTTAAGTTGTGTGGACCTAGATGAGATGAGACTAAGTCTCCTGTCAAGTTCGTCCCACAAGGATTGATTTCTACTTGTTTCAGGGATATTAAGGACAGAATTAACTTCTATAGCTGCCAATTGGTTTTCTACATTTATAGTAACTGCTAACCTCTTTTTAGGAGCTACCATCTAAACATGATTTTGAACCTTAAATGTTTTAAAATGCATCTAAGTTTTAGTTGTTCTAATTTTTTGTTTGTTTTTGTTTTTGGTTTTTCAAAAGGTTATGATGCATTCACGTCGGGTTCACCAAAATGTATCACTCCAAATTTTTTGCGTCCCTACCTTCATGCTATTGGATCCGCACCCGAAAGAAGGATGGGAAAAGGATGGTGCGGTACCTCGGACGAGAGGACTTCACGAAGGTCCCGCCTCTCAAGGGAGGTGTGTTTTGGTGATTTTTAGATGGATGGTGGGTTCACCAGGAAACATTTGGCGACAGTTTCCACACCTAGGTTTTTGAAATGTGTTTTGATGAGTTTGTTTTATCCTTAAGCATTCATCCTAGGTTTGGCCGAATGAATCTAACTTAATCTATATGAAAATGTAATTTAAATGAATATAGAAAACAGAGTAGAAAGCAAAAAATAGAGAATTTGTAGGAGGCCAATGGGGATTACCTGATCCGGAAGTCTGAAGAAGTTTCTGATGCTTGAAGCAGTCTGGATCGTCTGGAATTCGATGTAATCGCCTGTAATCTGACAGAATCGTTCGAATCTGACAGATTCTTCTGAGACTGGCAGAATCGTCTGAAATATGACGAATTCGTGAGACGAATTCGTCAGACCTGCAAAACAGAGAACAGATGCAAAATACAAGAATTCCTACTGTGCAAACAGGGGTAAAATATGCCAAATAATAAACTAAATACTGAACAAAGTTTAAAAATAGAAATAAAAGTAAATTGTTGTACTTTAATGGCAGATTGTGAGCTTAACATGCAATCTAGACTAGATGGGTGAACTCCAGATGCAAAATAGGATAAAAACTAAATAGATTATCTAATTTGTAAAACAAAATAACTGAGGCAAAGTTAAGAAAAGCAAACTCCAGGCACTGATTGCCTCGATGTGGACTGTAGTCGAGATCATCTCACATCAGTATGAAATCATCTCGAATTTGACAAGATCGCCTCCGATCTTGACAGGTTCATCGACGGCGATGGGTGCTGGCTACGGTTGAAAATCAGTGGTGTACCTACATAAAAACTGCTATAGGACTAGTGCAAAAATAATATTAAGGTGTTTTAGTGCAGAGGGATTCAACTTGCAGATAAAATTCATCCAAGGGTTGGGGAGGGAATGTCCTAGAGTTTAAATAGGCATAGGGGATTTGTTGGGAGGTTGGAGATCATCCCAATTTGGGAGATCTCCAACGGGGGAAGGGTCCCAACAACGCAGACACGCTTCTGCCCGAATTGGAGACCCGTTGGAACAGAGTCTATCTATGCAAATTCAGTTTTGCGACAAGATCGTCTGGACGTCCTAGTCCAGATGAAATCGTCAAATCTAGGGCGATATCGTCTGATCGACGACGATATCGTCAAATGGTCAAAACAACCTCTAAAAATGGCACGAAAAAAGGGGAAACGGGTTTCTCGGCGGTTAACGGGTGGTTTGGGAGGTTAAATTTGAATTTAAAATTATTTACTAAGGTGAATGTAATTATTCCAATTTGACTGCGCCAATTTTAGGGTACTACAAAGGATAATGATTTTGTATGAAGAATTTTTATTATCAATAAAGCTTTTATTTTATGTAATATTGGTGTTGTGATTGAATGAGATTATTGGCAAGTGATTATACAATACTAGGATACATAGACCTATGATATTTGGGTATATTTGCTAAAATTTATTTGGATAATTGAGGGTATTTTAGACAAGAATAAATCCATTGAATATTATCAGCTTATGGTTCAATATTTTATGATGAAGTTTTTTTCAAAACAAACAAAACAAATTTCAATGATTTGATAGTGCAAGAGGTATAGAATTGGCTTTTATAAATTTGAGAAGAAATCATAAAATAGTTGAATTATATATGGTTTGGTTCCATACTCTAATTTGACTTGTGTATAGGTATGGTGTTACATGGGGCACACTTTGTGGCCTAGTTTAATATTTATATTCTTGATGTGAGGGAGGAAGCAATAAATACTTAAATGTGACAAGCTAGTTTTGCATCAAAGTAACCGTAAAAACATTCAAGTTGGAGGTCTCAAGTTCAACTCCCTTATTTTATTTTTTAATTTAAAATTACATTAGTTTAAAAAATAAAAAAAATAAAAGTAAATGTTCCATTTTCTATGCATGAAGCATTAAATAAGGGAGCTGGCAATTTTAAACAAATTATGAATTTTTAAACTAGATATTAAGATGTAAAAACTCATCAAGACCACAAAAAATAATAACTACCCTAGGAAATAATTTATTTTAATTATATAATTTTCTATAGTATTTTTAGGAAAATAAATGTAATATTCCTATAGTGAATATTTGCAAAAGTAAGGGGGTTGTAAATTGCTTCTATAAAAGGTGCATTCTTGGCAATGGCTGACACCTATAATTTATTTATTTATTTTCTTTAAAATTTGTATACTTATATACTAATTATACACATGCTTAAGCACACATGCAAAGTTTGATATAAATGGCACCTTTGTCTTATGTTTATAGGTAAATTTATCACATTGAGCTATGTGCCTATAGCCTAATAAGATTCCCATAATGATGTCTAAATATTGATCCTTTAAATCATTAGAGAGATATAATTTCATCTTTTCTTGGAACTTTCATTCCATTATTATTCACTATTTGTCACTATTGCTAGACATAAACCCTTAAGTATATAAATTCTAAGTATATAAGGATGTCACACCCATGTATAAGGATATCTCTTTAAGAAGGTGTCATTGATAGGAAAATTTCCTTTTTGTACTACCTTGATACCTTCTATTGTTTGGTTTCATGTACCTTAAGGTCTCTCTCATGTACAACCACATATATCAAGAGGGCTAGTTTATTTCATATACCAACAAATATATATGAAGGATGGATATATAGAAATGTTTAGTATATCAAACTACAAATATATTAAAAGAGGGACCATATGGTATTCATAAGGAACCCTCACCATGGTATCATTAAAATATTTTCTTATAGACTCATAGCTACTCAAAGGTTCAAATTTTAATCTATGGAAGACTAAAATGAGAACCATATTGGTAGTTATAAAACTCTAAGACAATGTTACCAATATAATCACTTGATCTAAAGAGGATGAAGACACCCAATATAAATTTTATGATGTAGATTCCAAAGCATTAATGATCATCACCCTTTCCATAATAAATTCTAATGAGAAATGTATTTGTAAAGCACAAACATCCAAGAACACATGGGACACACGTTCTATAATATATGAAGAAAAAATAATCAATTAATATTTCAAATTTAGTATCAACTCCACAAACTAAGAGTTCATGATGGAGAAAGCATTGAGGTCTTCTTTATCGGGTTGTAGATTTTAAATTTGGATCGAATGGCATGGACGAAATAGTATAATATAAGCTCTTAGTACCCATCACACTTTGAGATTAACAAGATTCAATTGGAGTGTTAATAACTTGATTGAAAGTATCAAATAGGAATATGTATTTTGATGAGTTGGTGAATATGCTTCAATAGTAAGAAGCAACCAATAAGTTGAGGAATCTATTAACAACCAATACACTCATTTCCAATAAGTCTAGGAAAAATAAGCTACAAAAAGGTCTATCCCCATCATCATGGAAACAACCTCAAAAGAAAAATCGGTATTATCATATCTATAATAAATAGTCACATCCTATGAAATGTTGTTGCTATAACTCTATGACTCAAGCATATCAATTCTAATAGCCTAATCTAAAAAATTTATAGTGTAAACCATGTCCAAAATAGAAGTTACAAGGGAAATTTGTGCATGAAGAAGCAACTTTTGAAGAATTCGGCGAAGCACTTGATTCATTCTCATTAATTCAATATAAAGAATTTACAAAGCAGTTGAACCAACTAGTTGGTTAACCAACGACTTAGAGATCGCCTACGAGCGATTATTTTGCAATAATGAAATACAATAACAATATATGCTATATGTTAACATCCCCCCGTATTACATTATTGGCAAATTCCAATCGTATCTCAAAATTTTTCATATTTGATACGTCCAAGTGCTTTGGTAAAGATATCTGCAACTTGTGCATCAGTAGAAATGTACTGAAGTTGTATATGGTGCTTTGGAACTTCATCTCGAATAAAATGACATCTGGTATCAACATGTTTGGTACGTTCATGAAAAATTGGATTTTTGACAAGATTCAAAACACCTTGATTGTCGCAAAACAAATGAAGTGGAAGATTCTTTGGAAGGCCCATGTTTGTAAAAATGCGACTTAACCACATTATCTCGCAGACTTCTTCACTGGTTGCACGATATTCTGCTTCTGTTGAAGATAGAGCAACCACATGCTATTTCTTATTGTGCCATGAGATTGGTCCAGACCCGAGATGAAAAACATATCCAGAAGTGGATTTACGATCATCAAGAGATCCAGCATAATCTGAGTCTGTGTATCCAAGTAAGAAAAAATTATTATTCTTTCTATATTCCGGACCATAATTTGTACTACCACGAACATAATGAAGAACTCTTTTTGTCTGCTTTCCAGTGACTCATCTTAGGCTCTTGCATGAATCTTGAAAGATATCCCACAACAAAACCGAGATCTGGCTCGGTATTTGTCAGATATAGGAGACTCCCAATCAACTCGGCGATAGCGAGTTCCATCTACCTGAGGTGACTCGATCATATCGAGATAACTTAAGTCCTTGCTCCATTGGAGTTGCTTTGGACTTACAATTAGTCATCCGATATTTTTCTACTAAAGTCTTGGCATATTTCTTTTGTGTTACTCGAATATGAAACTGTTCTTGAGTAAATTCTAAACCAAGACAATAGTGCAGAAGTCCTAGATCTGTCATTTCAAATGATTGCTTCAAGTCATTTTTCACTAAGCCAATCATACTTTCTGAGCTTCCTGTGATGATCAGATCGTCTACGTAAAGTACAAGAATCACTATATCAGAACCATTTCTCTTGATATAGAGATTTGCATCTGAAGGACTTCTTTCGAATCCATGCTGCACAAGGTGACTGTCTATCTTGATATACCAAGCTCGAGGAGCTTGTTTTAACCCATACAAGGATTTAATCAATTTGCATACTTTTTGTTCTTTCCCCTTTTCTACAAATCCTTCTGGTTGAGTCATATATACTTCTTCTTGTAAGTCACCATTCAAGAAGGCACTTTTAACATCCATCTGATGTAATTTCCACCCAAACTGAGCTCCCATGGCACAAAGTACACGAATGGTAGTCATTTTTGCAGTAGGGGCAAAAGTCTCTTCATAATCTATGCCTTCTTTCTGAGCATATCCCTTTGCAACAAGCCGGGCTTTATGCTTATCAATAGACCCATCTGCCTTATACTTCACTTTGAACACCCATTTGCAGCCTATGGGTTTCTTTCCTTTTGGCAGATCGACTAACTTCCAAGTATTATTTTTAAGGAGAGATTGATGTTCTACATCCATGGCCTCTTTCCACTGTGGTTCATCAAGTGCAGATTGAACTGTTGTGGGTTCGTTTGTATTCAATGTAGACATATAGATTTTTTCTCCATCTGTCTCTTCCTCTCTATCATTTTCTGTACCCACTGACAAATCATCAAAGTGTTGACAAAGTTCATCAACCTCTGAAGTAGATTCTTCTGCTTTCATTTGTTGTGTCATACTACGAGTACATGGCCTATCAAGAGATAGATCTGGAAGGGATTTCAACTTAGCATCTCTCAAAGTGCTAGTATACCATTTTGGAACTTTCTGTTTTTGTTGTGGTTGATGAACCTTCTTCTTAGGCTCTTCTTCATCTAGGTATACAGTTGTGGATGTGTCTTTTGATGTGAGAGCTTCATCAAATATAACATCTCTACTTACATGTGTCTTCTTGGTCTTAGGATCAATCAATCGATAACCTTTTGAGTACTCATCATAGCCAAGAAAGATACACTGCAAGGTTTTCTCATCCAGCTTTCTCCTTTTTTCTTTTGGAATGTGCATGAATGCTTTACATCCAAACACCTTCAGATGAGCAATGGAAGGTTTCCTACTACTCCATGCTCCTTGTGGAGTCTTCCCTTGTAGAGCTCTAGTGGGTGCTCTATTTAGAAGATATGATGTTGTATTTACTGCTTCTGCCCAAAATTGATCCTCAAGTTGTGCTCCTTTTAGCATACATCGAGCCATTTCCATAATGGAACGATTTCTTCTTTCTGCAACTCCATTCTGCTGAGGTGTATAGGCTGTAGTCAGTTGTCTTTTGATCCCATGTTTCTTAAGAAACTCTAAAAACTCTTCAGAGGTGTATTCCCCCCCTCGATCTGAGCGGAGGGTTTTGATCAAACATCCCGACTCCTTCTCAACAAGTTTCTTGAACTGTTGAAAGTAGAGAAATGCTTCTGATTTCAATTGAAGAAAGAAAACCCACATCCTCCGTGAGTAATCATCAACGAATAGTTGAAAATACTTTTTCCCACCATAGCTGGTTGGCATAGGCCCACACAGATCGGTATGTACCAGCTCTAAAGGTTTTGCAGCTCGAGAGGAGCTTGCTTCAAAAGGCACTCGATGTTGCTTCCCTGCTAAGCAATCCGAGCAAACCGGTAAGATAGATGAGAGGGGTGGAAGACCTGTCACCATCCCATATTTGTGTAATTCAAGCAAATATCCAGAACTGAGATGCCCATAACGCCGATGCCAGAGAGAGGTGGCCTCTTTTGTAGTTGCAGCCAAAGCAACATGGGAAGAGGATATAGCATCGAGAATAAACAAGCCATGTTGGTAAGATCCAGTTGCTACATGTCTACCACTGTGTGTGATAAAACATCTCTTCTGGCCATTGACAACTCGAAACACGACTTCCATGTTTCTATCCAACATTTGTGTGACTGAAAGGAGATTATTGGCTAAGCCTGGAACATAGAGAACCTTTTCAATTTGACAATTACCATCAGGAAGAGACACAAAAATATCCCCTTCTCCTTTTACTTGATATACCTGATTGTCAGCAATTGTGACTGGCTTACCCTCTTTTTCCACAAACGTATCAAACCAGGATTTATCCCCAGTCATGTGTTTGCTAGCTCCTGAATCAATATACCATACTGCATCTATCTGGGAAGACGAAGTATGAGTCATGAGCACCTTGTGTGCTCGTTCAGAGTCAGAGTCTGAATCGGACTCAGGAGAATGTGAGTCTGAGTTGGACTCAGCATAAGCAACATGGCCTTTAGATTGCTTATGCTTATGGTATTTTTTCTTGTGCTTGCCCTTCTTTTGGGAACCTCTTTCATTTGGTTGCTTGTTTTTGAACCAACATCTGTTGGTGTCATGGTTATTCATGTCACAAATTTTGCAATATTTTGTATCTTTTTGTTGATGTTGCTTCCCTTTTCCTTTGGAAGAAGTACCTCCTTTTTGAAATTGGCCTTGCTGTTTACCACTTTGTTGTGTGGAAAGAGCATTATCTGGCATGTCATCTTTCTGGACCTGAGTTGCCTCCTCAGTCTGAAGCAAGTTTACCAGTTCCACAAATGAGACTTGTCTACCAGAAACATTGAGAGAGGTGATCAACATCTTGTAGGAACTTGGTAATGCTCTCAAGATAACAGAATTCAAGACATCATCATCCACAGGTTTTCCCATAGCATTCAATTTTGCTTTCAAATCTGCCACTCTGCATAGGAATATGTCAACTGTTTCTCCAGAACTCATACTGAGATTATGTAGTTGAGTTTGAAGATGAAGAATAGTGGATTGATTCTTCCCTTCATATACTGTGAGCAAAGCATCCCAGGCTATCTTACTAGTTTTTGCATCACAAATATGAGGCTGCACCTCATCTGTGGTAGCAAGTAAGATAAATACAAGACTCTTCTGGTCTTTCTTATCCCAATCATCTTGATCTGTTCCTGTTGATGAAGGACGTTTTTCAGTGCCAGTCACTACATCCCATAAATCTTCCAACTGAAGTATGGCTTTCATCTTTGTCTTCCATGGAACAAAGTTAGGACCTTTCAACAATTGAGAATCTGAGAGATACTTATGAATTGTGGCCATTATGAAGGTTCCTTATATCACCAATTGGTCTCCCTTTCTTTATACCTGCCAGATCGTTATATTGTAACCATTCAATATACACCCGCCCTTACGTGAGGGAAACTATAGGTATATAGGAACAGTATACTACTCAATATGTACTCGCCCTTACGAGAGGGAGACTATAAGTACATATGAGAAGCACAATATATTGAACATAGGCGATACTGAAAGGGCATCGTGTTGTTAATGACACCTACCATAGAAAGTTTTATTTCGCATGCGTGGGGCGTAACTTCCCCTAAACACTTTGGAAAAAAAACTTTCGTCAGGATTTACGCCTAACAACAATCACGATGTGGGTATGAAATGAGAAATGAAAAAACTGGTTTGCCTTATTTCTCCCCGACGATTTATAGAGAACAAGCTCAGACGTCGTTGTTGCAGCTATATTAGGCGACGAATACAGTAGTCCAAAGCACGACAACATTACCTGTAAGTGTGGACCAGAGGTATCTCAAATACCGAACGCTGCTGTGCAATAAATTGCACAAATAGGGTATAAATTTGGGGTCTTATGTTTTGTTTTTAATTTATGATTGTGAATGCAAGAAAACAAAATATTTAAATGCAAAAAAACAATCATAAATGCCCACAAATTGATAGCTCCTATTACCAATCTAGCAATTATTCTGCCAAATGGCTTGATTTCCCCCTTTTAACTGACAATTTTGCAAATGAACCATGTGAAATCTGCCCCCCGTCAATTTGCAAAATTTGGCAAAAAATGAGAAATGAATACCTGAAAAAAAATTGAGCCTCCAAGGCATCAATTTTGCTGCTGTGGGGCATCAATATGTCCTTGCAGGCGTCAACTGGCAGTATTCGGCATCAAAAAATGTGTTTCAGGTGTCAAGGGCGTTAGGCGGGCGTCAACAGTGCCGTACAGGGCATCACTGGTGCCGTGCGGGTGTCAACTGCGCCACGCAGGCGTCAACTATGTCGTGCAGGCATCACAGAACTACGGCGGGCATCAAAAAAAACCGCCGTCACATAACCCCCGAAGAGGTTTGAACCCATGATCTGTCACCAAACAACGTCCGCACTTGCCACGGGAGCCAGACGGCCCGACGAAACCAAACATACAACAGGGGCTAAAAGAAGTGTGTTGCGGCCAGGGATTTGAAAAAAAATAATAATCCCACATGGCCTGTGCGGCCACTGTGGGAGATTTTAAGTTTGGGGGAAAGCAGGTAAGCTTTCGGTTGCCTTCGGGCAACCAACCCCACCCCTTTTGGCCTCCGCAACCTCCGTACGTCCTCCGTCTGCCTCACGCACCTCCGTATTTTGTCCTCCTGCTTGCTGCCTTTCGTCCGCTCGTCGTCCTTCGTCCGACTTCGTCTTTTGCCGTCGCCGCTTGTCTGTCCGCCACCGCTTGCTATCTTTCGTCCGCTCGCCGCTTGTCGTCTTTCGTTCGCCTGTCGCTTGTCGTCTTTCGCCATCGTCCGCTTGTCGTCTTTCGTCCGCTCGTCGCTTGCTATCGTCCGACTGCTGGTCAACACAGGTCCTTACATCCGTAGCTCTGATGCCATGAACAATTCGGCGAAGCACTTGATTCATTCTCATTAATTCAATATAAAGAATTTACAAAGCAGTTGAACCAACTAGTTGGTTAACCAACGACTTAGAGATCGCCTACGAGCGATTATTTTGCAATAATGAAATACAATAACAATATATGTTATATGTTAACAACTTTAAACTCAAAATATGCACATAAAGTACTAATTTCCAAGGCAAATATAAGACCAAAGGATAAATTTTTTTATATTGATTTAAGTTCAAGTAAGCAAATGATTGGGAATAAAGTATGCTTTATCTCCTTACAATTTAATGATAGGAAACCAGTCACCATTATATATGATAAAAACTCTCATGTCAAAGAAGTGGGATATGTTCCTCCCAATCTTCCTAGAGTTAAATGCACCATTGAAGGGTACTATATGTACATAGATTGAAATATAATTGGAATACAACCTATTGTGTATACTAAAATTTTTAGATCATAACATGGTGGTCAAATTCTAAGTTTTTGATAGCAACAAGAAGTATTTTATCACAAAATATGTTAAGATTGTGGAAACAAGTTTCTATAAGAGTTGCTTTTTTACACTTGATCTCTTATCCCCTCCTAATGCCTCTCTATCAAAAGCAACAATAAATGATACCTTTATTTTGAATAGGATATATAGTCATATAATTTCTATATACTTTCTCCAGTTGAGTAAGTATCACATGATGTTAGGTCTACCAAACCTTTCACCAACATTGCCAATATGCTTAGGTTTTTTGGAAAGGAAACACAAATTATTACCTTTTGATTTGAGGACTCATATAGCCAATGGACAATTGTATGTGATACAAATTGATCTATGCAGACCCATGCCAACTAGTTTTTACCAAAATAACTACTTTTATTTATTTATAGATGACTACTCAAGGAAAATAGTGTGTTTATTGCGACTAAAAATGGACATACTCAATTATTTATAGCACTTAAAAGCATATGTAGAAACAAAAACTAGGCATTCTATTCAATTTGTCTACTCTAAATTATGGGGAATGTACATACAATAAATTTGCAAGGTCTCTTGTGCAAAATGGTATCATGTGACAACTCAGTATAGGATACACTCCATACAAAAAGATGTTGCTAAAATAATAAATCATTCCATCATGAAAATGGTTTATTGCATGCTTAGTAGAGCTAATCTAGAGCATTAGTATTAGGGTAAAGTAGCCTCCACTACAATATATCTCATAAATAGATCTCTCATAAAGGTACTATATAGAGTTACATCTAAATAATCCTACTGTAGGATGAAGCATTCCGTTGCATATCTCAATGTATTCAGAAGTGAGGCATACATTCATATGCCAAAGAAAAAAAGGACCAAGTTAGATGTAAATACCATGATATGCATACTTCTTGGGTGTGATGATGAGTCAAAATTATATCAACTAATAGATTCAGTCACCACAAAAGTGCATATAAGTAGAAATGTGATGTTTGATGAAGATTTTGAAACTAAAATAAATACTAAGGATTATAAGGAGTAAGAAGATACCATAAATCTAGTTGTACGTATGAAGTTAGATGAGGAAGTTTCAAAAGTTGTTGATAAGTTTTTAATAGTTGATGCCCTTGTATCTCCATCTCAATATAGGAAGACTCCAAAATGGCTCACTAGTTGTTAAGATCCTGCTATAAAATAAACTCAAATAACACACTCTCACACAATTTCTTGGAAATAACTCACATAAACATCACATTAATATAACAGAAATTTGCATAAAGAACAATCTCACAATAGGACTGAATCGCAGGCCTCTTCGAGGGGGCAACCTCCTTCAATACTTCATTAATTTTGCAAAAAAAGATGGTTACATTGGTGCCCTTTCGGGTATTTAAGGAGTTTCCTTCCAAGGTTGGCTTACATGCAAAATGCCACCTGGATTACATGCATAATGCCACCCGAATTACATGCATAGTGCCACTTTGAATTACATGCACAATGCCACTCGAATTACATGCACAAGGCCATTCGAATTACATGCATAATGCCACATGAATTACATGCACAATGCCACCTATCTACCATGTGTTACATAAAAAGGGTGCCATTTGTCATGGGCACTACCTAAGCTAAAACTTAGAACATTACAAAATATTAATCATGGGTACTACCCACGTTCACTAGAAATTATTACATCATGGAAGTTATTACATTAAGGGTTAGGATGAGATCCTAACATGCCCCTCTCCTTGAAGAAGCTTTGTCCTCAAAGCTGAAAATGAGGAAACTGTTGCTGAAGTTGATGGAGAGACTCCCATGTAGCATCCTCAGGTTGAAGTCCACGCCATCGAACCAGGACCTCTGTGATGGTACGGTTGCGAGTTCGACGATACAGCAGCTGCTTTGGTGCAAGTAAGATGGAGCCTTCTTCATCTAATTTGGGAAGTGTTGATGGAACCTGTACCTTGGAGCTGCCCAAAATTTAGGAGGGAGGCATGAGTGGAGGGTGCCCGTAAACTACCTCTGGTGGCGGTATTATAGGAAGTGTTGTACCACCATTCGGCCAAAGAAAGCCATTTTGCCCAATGAGTAGGATGATCGGAGGCAAGCAGCGAAGGTAGGTTTCCAAGCAGTTATTAACAACCTCTGTTTGACCATCCGTTTGCGGATGGTAGGCTAAACTCATTGTGAGCTGAGTCCCCTGCAACTTAAACAACTCTTGCCAAAAATTGCTAGTAAGGCTGGGATCACGATCAGATACAATGGAGGTTGGCATGCCATGAAGGCGAAATATGGAGTCAAGAAAAATTTGGGCAATAGTGAATGCTGTGTAAGGATGGGTTAGGGCACAAAAGTGAGCATACTTTGAAAGGCGGTCCACTACCACAAAAATAACAGACTTGTCTCCAGATTTAGGTAGCCCTTCTATGAAATCCATAGAGATGTCAGTCCACACCTGATCCGGTATCGACAAGGGGGGAAGAGTGCCCGAAGAGTGCACTGTTTCTCTTTTCATCCTTTGACCTGTGTCGCAGTCTGCCACAAAAGAGCGAATGTCCTGTTTCCTACCTTTCCAAAATAAGGTGCGCTTGAGTCGCTCATAAGGTGGTCTGATATTGGGAGGTGTACTATCCAGAAATAATGGAATGGCATGGTCGTGAGAGCGATGCAGTGGTCATGTGATGGGTTCTGAAAAGATGGCCTCATGTTTGTGGAGAATCTGTTGCATGTCTTGTGGGATTTCACCCATTGGAGATGTGGATGGCTGGATGGAGAATAGTTGTGCAATGACCCCACGTGATGATTTCTTTAGCAATTTCTCCATGCCGTTTGAACTGATAATTTGAGGTGTTCCTGTCGGGGAGCCCTTGATGATGTGTGTTTGTCCGTTCTGGAAGAACTGCATCCAAAGTTTAGCAAAGTTCCAACTGATAGTGCCCAACGTACTCAACCATTGGCATCCCAAAACAATATCACATCCACCCAAATGGAGGGCAAACATGTCCTGCTTGAGTTCATAGTCCCCTATCTTGATTTTAACATTGCGACACTTTCCTTGACAAGATAAGGTTCCCCCATTGGCTACCATGACCTCAAAGGAACTACAATTGTGGATATAGCAATTTGCCCATTGAGCAACTCTAGGGTCAATGAAGTTGTGCGTGCTTCCCGAATCCAAAAGGATGGAAAGACGTTGGCCCTTGAAACATCCTGTAACCTTCATGGTTTGAGGAGTAGTAATGCCTACAAGGGCATGGATTGTAATTGATGTCTCAGGTTCTTGTTTCCCTTCTTCTTATGGAGGACGTGTTTCTGGAGGGTCCTCATCCTCATCACTCTCGTTAGCGGTATCAGGTTCTCCAACATCTATCAAGAACAATTTTTTGTGTGCACACTTATGCCCCTTGAAAAACTTTTCATCACAATTGTAGCATAATCCTTGGGCACGACGTGCATCCATCTCTTCGATGGTGAGGCGCTTGGGTGCAGCAGGTTTATTATCATCTGGGTGTTGGGCTCTAGGGGGAAATGAAGGTCTATTTTGAGGAAACTTTGATGGGTGTCTTTGGGCAGAGAGTTTAGATTCGGCCAAACGGGCCAAAATGATAGCTTCCATCATAGTTCGTGGTTTCAACATTTTGACTTCTGCTTGGAGTTCCATCTTCAACCCACTGATATAACAACTCTGGAAGAACCCTTCACTCAATCCTCTTGTCCGATTGGCCAATTTTTCAAATTGAGCTTGGTACTCTCGGACTGACCCTGTTTGTTGCAGTTTGGTCAAGGCTCCTGTAAAGTCCTCAAACTCACTAGGACAAAATCGAGTGAGTAGTTGGGATTCAAAATCCTCCCAAGAGATATT
The DNA here is from genome assembly GCA_028583015.1 of Wollemia nobilis. NCBI lineage: Eukaryota > Viridiplantae > Streptophyta > Pinopsida > Araucariales > Araucariaceae > Wollemia > Wollemia nobilis. The sequence goes on along the minus strand of JAQPPZ010003551.1, from coordinate 3,623,399 downwards.
TGGGTAGGCAAGACACAACCATTGGAACCAGTGTAGAGCCTCAGATTCCAAGTTAAAGGAAGTCATCTGGACTCGATGAAATATGGGTACATTATGAAGTCGAAAGAATTGGTCAACCTGACATAGCCACCCACCAACATCCTTCCCACTAAATTTGGGAAAGTCCAATTTGGGCATTCTAAAGGATGGATCATGGTCACGATTCCTTGTAGAACTCTCAGCTTGGTATTCTGATTTGGGTGGTTCTCTTCTCGCCTATCGTCCACTTCTGTCAATGCTTCTTCTAGGCGGTTGCTAGTGGCCTCATGCTCTAGGCGAAGACCTTGGACTTCTTCCCTTATGGAGTGAAAAGCCGAGTTCAAGTTCTCAATGGCTTTTGTTAGGGACTCCAAGTGTTCTAGTTCTTTCTGGTGTCCACGAGTACCCTGGGCCATTTTTTTGACCTTTTGTGACCAGTTACTAAAAATAGAATTGAATTTTTAGGACTTACTATTTTTGGTAAGTGCCCAAAAAAGTGCTTGGGTGCTATATATCAAAATGATCAGTAGAAGGAGGTCATCACAATGAGCTATATATCTCAACACTACTTTTTGGCACCCCAGACTTCTTTTTTTTTTTTTTTTTTTTATCTCCTGTTTTGCTGAGTCTAACGGTGTTTACAGATTCTGATTCTGAGCTACTGAGCAAAATTTGGCTACTGGAGCACTATCTATAACTGGTCGTGTTTCACACTCAAGATTCTCTGTATTTTGTAGGTGACTGATATGACAGTTCTGTTCTGACCCTAAAGACTGTGAATTCTCGCCTCGACCGTGCCTGACCTCTCCGACTCGATCGACTCGATCGTGGATCGCCATTGTAAATTTTACTGTTATTCTCCAGACTGTCAGCTTAAGTGTCACCCTCATGGCTTATCCCGAATGCATGTCCCTTCTATTATTTTTTTAGTAGAGGACTCCTTTCTCATATGCTCACTTTTGAAATGCAGGTTTACGAACATGGATGTTTGGATTTTTATTTTTATTTTTACGTTTTTTACAGGTTGAAGTTTTAACAAAACCAGGGAATGCTAAGTATAGGAGTATGTACCACCCATAGGCCCTCTAATATATCGACAGTGACGAACAATAGTGCTCGGACCAATATTTCAGGCCACTACTCAAGGAGGATTCCACACATACCCTTGAGCACACTACCTGCCTCTCTGACAATACGGGAGGGTAATCGTCCAAGATGTCGTGTCTCGTAGACTATGAGTAATACAAGGCCGAAGAGCTTCCTAATGGCTAAAAGTTTGTTTAATCCTAGATGGTCTCCCGATATACCCGAAGATACGTGGGAGCTCAAGTCCGTGCGCGAGTTCTATCTGAGGCCTGGGTATTGGAGCCTGATCGCCCCTCACTTCACTAGACGCTTTATGGGCTATCTAGCTTAGCCAATAATGACAGATCCTTCGCGATATTTTAAAACCCCCGATATAGGGTTTCTACCTACTCAACTAATAATATATTTTTTTGTTTTTGTTCTGGAAAAAAAACATTGTATTTTTTTGGATTTTTTTTTTAATAAGGAAAAATAGAATGGAAAAAACACATGGAATTTATACCTAACAAGCGGATTGGATGGCAAGAATCATTGTAGTTGCAGCAGAACTTGGCCCTAGAAAGTGCTCTGATACCACTTGTTAAGATCCTGCTATAAAATAAACTCAAATAACACACTCTCACACAATTGCTTGGAAATAACTCACATAAACATCACATTAATATAATAGAAATTTGCATAAAGAACAATCTCACAATAGGACTGAATCGCAGGCCTCTTCGAGGGGGCAACCTCCTTCAATACTTCATTAATTTTGCAAAAAAAGATGGTTACATTGGTGCCCTTTCGGGTATTTAAGGAGTTTCCTTCCAAGGTTGGCTTACATGCAAAATGCCACCTGGATTACATGCATAATGCCACCCGAATTACATACATAGTGCCACTTTGAATTACATGCACAATGCCACTCGAATTACATGCACAAGGCCACTCGAATTACATGCATAATGCCACACAAATTACATGCACAATGCCACCTATCTACCATGTGTTACATAAAAAGGGTGCCATTTTTCATGGGCACTACCTAAGCTAAAACTTAGAACATTACAAAATATTAATCATGGGTACTACCCATGTTCACTAGGAATTATTACATCATGGAAGTTATTACATTAAGGGTTAGGATGAGATCCTAACACTAGTAACATTAGATATGCTAAAATTGATGCACCTCATCACCTTACTTCCACATGACCATATACTAAAATTAGTACCCATAAGGAATTAAATTTAGGCTTGATAGCTTCAACAATGGATAACTCAAAACCAACGTCAGTGAAATATACACTTAGTTTTCCATAATGGAAGGTGGCTATGGATGTCGAATATAAATCTGTGATGATAATACATGAGATCTTGTTAATTTACCAAATGGATCTATTGATAAGTAGAATATATGACTCATTGTAAATATCTATGCATAAAAGGAAGGAATTTATTATGAAAATACATTCACATCAATAAAAAATATTAAAACCACTCATGTACTTTATGCACTAGTACCATAGTTCAATTAGAAACTTCAACAAATGGATGACAAGAGTGCCTTCCTTAATGGTTATCTCCTAGAACATGACACATATTGAAGGCTTATTTGTTAATGGAAAAAATAAAAATATCTATAGATTTATCAAGTCATTAAATGGGTTGAAGTAGGCTTCTAGAGCATAATACATCAAAAATAATAATCACCTATTGTAGCATGGTTTCACCATAAGTCCCTCTTATGCAAATCACTATATTAAGAAAGTTAGATATGATATAGTGATACTTGTGCTCTATGATGATGATTTGGTCATAATTGACAACTCAGATGATTTGGTAAATGGTATGAATAATGACTTGAAAAAAATATTTGACATGATATATTTAGGACTTCTATGTTATTGCATTAGCCTGGAAGTATGATAAAGAAAGAATCACATTGTGGTCCCAGAGTTAAAGTATACCCAAACACTAATGGAAATATACTATATGACACATGTAAACCTAATGCAACACCAATGGAGCAAGGGTTGCAATTATCCTATTATGATAAGTCACCTTAGTTGTCTAGTATTTTTTATCATCAAGTGATTGGGGTTCTTTTATAACTAACAAATACCGAGCCTAATATCATATTTTTTGTGAGTTATATTTCTAGATTTATATAAGAATCTAACGTGAGTCATTGGAAGGTAGCAAAAAATAAATTGTATTGTCTATAGTACAATGGAATATGACCTTAGAGTATAAGAAGAATGTTAATTATTTTCTACAAGGATATATGAACTCGCATTATGCCAAAACTATAGATGACAGGAGATCAATATATGGATATGTATTTCATCTAAGATCTAGATATATTTAATGGTATAGAAAGAAACAACAAGAAATAGCATTGTCATCCATATAGATATACTATCATGTTGTACAAGGAGCTATATGCAAAGAGGTATGGTTATATCATAATTTATTAGATATGGGTGTGTGGAAAATATCAACTAACAATATTCAATTGTGACAATCAAGGTATTCTAATATTGGTCAAGAATCCATTCTTTCATGAAATAACAACATACATTGGAGTTCAGTGTCACTTCATTTGAGAATAAATTTAGAATCAAAATATTCAACTCTAGTACATTCCCATCAAAGAACAACTTATGTATATTTTCATAAAGACACTTTTACATGTCAAATTTGAATTGTTTCATAGATCTATTTATATAGAAAATAATGTAATAAAGTTGGGATGTTAGGTAATTATTATATTATTTACTACTATTACACCTCACAAGAGGCTAGATTAGTTATCTTAATCTATAATAATATATTGATCCCTTACAGTCTAATATAGCTTAAACCATTTCAAAGATCATGTTGTATGTAGTTATTCTTCTATACTAAATACACAATATCAAAGTAAGAAACTAGAATATTTTTTGTTTGATCCAAAAATTGGTTACTATTTTTTGGGGTTCATATTTATTTCTTAGTATTGGAATATTTTTAATCATTTTGTTTAGTATTCTAAAATATATTTTATTGGGCCATCTTATTTTGAGATGACATTAGTTGATTAGGATTTTTTTGCATGGTGAGATTTTGACATTGTAATTGTTAAAATCATATTCCTTATTCATTCCTTAAAAAGTGCCTAAGTATAGGAATATATTGTATCATTCCTTCCAATATATAGAAAATCATTCATTGGTTAGCTTATTAAGTCATTTGTTAGAAAGAGAGGAGAGATGAGAGTAAGAGGGTTTGAGTGGTTGAGAGGTTGTATAAGGGTTACCTTGCTATGGATCTATGGTTTTGGAGGTGTCTTTGATGTACCATTAGGCTTGGAGCCCATAGGTATTGGAGTGGGTCTGCCTCCTATAGTTCTAGTGGTTCCTATGAAGATTTTTTTTGTTCTCCCATCCATGGATATTCTTTTGGAAAAGAAATTTAGTCTTCTCTTGGTCTAGTTGTTGGATAGGATTTTAGTTGTTGGTGGGGATTCTATTGATTGCAATTATGCTTATCGATTGCTCAATTTATTTATGGTAAGGATCTTGGATGATTCTAGATCTACCTTGCCTAAGAACATGGATCTTGTTTTTTTAATACTAAATTGTTTTTATAGAATTTCTCTTCCATGACTTTAGGACTATGTGGGAAAAGGTTTAAATATCCTTTTGCTAATGTAAACAATTTTTTAATAGATTGTTTTTTATCTAATGGTCCTATAACTGTATCACCTGAGAATATGGATCCTATCATGGATCCTATGAGGTTATCGTAGGCTATCTCCTTCATGGATTTTGTGCTAGGAAGGAGAAAGACTCAAATGCTAAAAGCTGAGGTGATTAGGATCTTGATGGCTTATGGTTCTTCTACTAGATCTGAAGATTGTTTGCTTGAGCTCATGGATTTGATGTTTGTGGATCCAAATATTTTGCTTCAGGCAATCCCTATAGTGGCCTTGGTGTGGAGAGGGAGAAAGTTTTAAATATTTTTAGTTGATGTTAGTAGAATCTCAAATTGGAATTTTTTTCCTTAGATTCCAATTTTGGTGATGGATTTTTTAGACCAGAAGTTTTGGAATTTGTTATGTTAGGGGTGGTATTTAATCCACATGTGTCCAAAATTTTTGGGTTGTCTTATCTAGAGAACCCTCTCCATATTGCCAACCAATATGTGTTTTCTTCTCAGTACTCTCTTTTAAGAAAGAGTAATTTTCTGGTTGGTTATGGGTTCTTTGAAAAAATTATTCTCTCTTCGATCTCCTAAATTTTAGTAGTTTCCCACATAGTGTTAGAATTTTTGCATTCTTGGATTCCAAGCTCGATATATTTGGTGGTCCAAAGGGCCTAGATGCATCTAGTTTTAGGGGAGTTTTGGGTTTCAATGAAACTATATTTTTTGGAATGTCTTCTTTGGTTCCCGTTTCCAGTTGGATGTAGTTGTGTTCTTTGGTAGGATAGTATTTATTTGTTTAGTTTTTAAAAAAAAATTGAATAGGACCTTGATGGATGTTGGATGTCAATTGGTTATTGAATTCTCTGTTTGGCTAGGCAGGAAGGCCAATCAAACTTTGGATTTAAATTTGAGGAGGTTTTTTATATTTTAGATTTAGTGGTTGCGGATGTTTGTGCTTTTTCATATTTATTTTAAAATGAGAAAGACCTTTGTGATTGGTGGTTGTCAACTGGATTCTTAAAAATTCCTTCTTTGACTAGGCGATAAAGTCTTTCATACTTTGGTTTTAAATTTCAAGTTTTAGTGGAAGCAAGTGTTTCCCTATAAGGATGGATCTCGAGTTTTATCTCAGTATTGATGTCCTATTTTGCTTATATGGATGGTGTGATTGGATCCTAGGAGATTTTGGTCTATCTTTTATATTTTTTTCTTAAATTCTATTCTTGGATCCTATTGCATTTAACTATCTTTCTCTTCTTTTTTTCTCTTGTAGACATCTCCTTGAGGCCCTTATTTTTTAAAGGTTTAGGGACCCTAAAAACCCCTTTGTTGGTTTGTAAAAAGGTTTGATATCCCTTTCAAAACGTCTTCTTCAGTTTAAGGTCTTTCTTTTCGGTTGTTCTTGGATCATGATGTTGGATCCCATTGAATCTTCCTTAGTCTCTCTTCTATGTTTCTCTCTTGTGGTCATCTCCTCAAGGCCCTTATTTTTCTTTTATGTTTGAAGATCCTCAAAACCCCTTCATTAGTTTGTAAAAGGTTTGGGATCCCTTCAAAATCCCTTCTAACTAATAAAAAATCAATGGTCAGGCCTTATGAGTGGAGCTACTAGTTTGAATTTTAGTCTTTTGTCTATGCCATCGTTTATATATCTTATATATGAGATTGTATGCCTTCCATAAGTCATGTAAGATGTAATTTAAGACATGTTATGGTTGACTAGAAATCCTAGGAAACCTAAAAATTAATTCATCAACATTATGAGGAGGGAACAATATAGAAATGATGGTATTTACACTTGAGATTAAGCTTGTATCTCCACCTTGTACCCATCCTCACCATCTTGATTAGTTTTAATCCTAATTTTCTTTTTTATGGTTTCTATGATAACTTTTCTCATTTCTAAAGGTGAGTTTCATGTCATTATAATAAACATTTTCCAAGTAAGACTCCCTATTTATAAGCTCATCAATGCATTTTTAAAAAGAGTAAATAACAAGTAATAGTTTTTGGGGTTGTAAGTCTTAATCTCATAGTTTTTAAGCATGGTTATTCTAAGCTTTATTCCTAGTTTAGATTTATTAGAACCTAGTTTTCAAAGACTTCATAATTGGTGATGATGAATTTTTAAGCTTTATACTACCATAACATATCATAGGTTATATCACACAAGTTCTAAATATGAAATAGCCATAATATATTAATAACAAGATCAATATGATAATAATATGAGTAGAATAATATGAGAAAATTAATGTGTATATCAAGGCTTATAATAAATAAAATAACATTCAATAATATGCTAAAATATAAATGTAAATAGCCTAAATCATTCATGTACTATGCATAAAGAACAACTTACAATATTAATTGCTCAAAATGTATACAAGCTTTATTACTTCTCTTTCTATTACAAATATAATGATTGTGATGCTTGTTCTCCTTGTTTTGGAGTATTTCCTCCATAATATAGCCACAATAGCATGACTCTTTGGATACTTGACTATAGCTTTCCATATTCCAAGTCTCATGACTCTTGGCTTAACTACTTCCCACTTGCATACTTGATGAACACTTGACATTATAAAATATGCACATCTATACATGAATCTTACACTTCTATTTGCACTCTCTAATCTAAGACACTTTTCCACATATTTACATTACATATTTGTTCTTATACAAACAAGACGCTTGTGCAAATTTACTCAACCTACACTTGCACTCTAACTTACATGATACTTGTGCATTTCTTGCACATTTTCACTTACATAAAAGAAAAATATAAATCACACTCTAAACTAGGACTCAACTCTAATATAATATTTACAAATGTACCATGAAGGTACCATGGGGATACATTAGCATGTACCAAATAATGTAATATACTCCAATAGGTGAAAGAAAATTGGTTTCCCATATGAGGGTTGGTAAGAGGGATAGCCATATTAGGATTTAGTAAAAATAATAGATAATATTTCCTAGAGTGTAGCAGTCATCAACATTCACAAGGTGATTTTTACATCTAGTTCAACAAGATATTTTACATAGTTTTGGACATGCCAAACCCAAGAAAAAAATACAAAAGTATGTAGTCACAAAAATATGTAAAAATACAAATAATGAGTATGGTTTGATTAAAACTAAGGGAATAACAAGATAAGAACAAATGACACCAACAAATAACATAGTATAAGGAATTCAGCAAAATATACAACATATAATACAATAAAATAATATGAAAGTAAAAGAAACCTAATAAGAAATACTAATAATTAAATATAGTAAAATGGATGGAGAGGGAGAGAGAACTACCCTTGGGTCTACCTAATTTGTTTGATGACATCCTTGGATGTTTTGGGTTTCTACTATTTCATCAAATTGATCGATGAAGAGGATTGACCAATTTGGCCTTGACATGGGAACTCCTTGATGTGAGATAGCATGAAAACTAGAAAGAAGGGAAAATTCCTTCATATGATCCAAGTGGCATAATTATTATATTAAATATATAGCAAAAGAGATTCATGGAAAAGTTAGATGACCTTGAAATAATTCTAGTAGCTTGTAGTGGGAGAAGCAATTAGAGAAAAATTCCTATGTATTTTGTAAATTCATAGGTCAATAGGCAACAAGCTTGTCATAGGTGGTGAATCAATGTGTAGGCGACAAACATGTCATAGGTAGAAAACCTTAGTTTAAGCAACAAATTTATCTTCCATAGGATTCCAAGTACTTTTATTATAGTTTTTCCTTTTCACATTGATTTTTGCTTCATTTTTTTCTCTTTGTTTATTTATAGTTCTATATTTAGTTCATTAAAACAACATAAAAATAGTAAGGAAATAGTACTAGGATCTTTTTATTCATTAAATTTACTTTCTCTCAAGCATATTCAATAGGCATTGATTCAAACTGCATATAGCTTGCATATAGGCTAACCTTGCTCAATGCATTCCCTATTGAACCCTTGCTAAAAAGGTGAAATACATTTCTTTTCTATTTTATCTTAGTATAGTGCTACAAGAAATTGAAGTGCCTATAGGATTATCCCTATTCATTACATTATTCTTCTTTTTCACATTGCATTTCAAACATTTATTTTAAATATTATAGTTTGTCAAGGTTTTAGTTATCAAAACATAGGTGTTTGCTTAATTGAACACATCAAAACATAGGATTTAGATTGAATCCATAAAACACTCTTGGTGAACCCTTGATCCCCATCAAAGAAGTTAGTTAAATGATAGGATTTAGGTAAGAATATTCATATATGTGTGGACCAATTGGGTTTGAAGACTAGTGTCCCTGAATCTGGGTCTACATCGTGAACACCACACCAGTCTTGAAACCTCTGACCTATAAATAATATTTTTAAAAAATAGAAAGAACATACAAAAAATTTAGTCTTATTGAGAGAAGGTTAATGTCCCCTTAAATAAATTTTCATATAGAACTTTAGGGTTATCTCTCTTGGCAAGTTTAAAAATTGTGGGCTACCAAGAACCATAATGAGGAACGATTTTATCACAAAAGGGATATAATTATTTTTTAAAACATTTTCTCATTCATCTCTAATCAACTCTATCAACACAACTTAATAAACATAACTCATATTTTCTAAGTATGATTGAATAACAACCTCCATACATATCAAGAAGTGTGGCTCATCAAATTGTAGCATAGAACCTTTATCTTCCCTTCCTAAAAATTCAACAATGTTCAAAAACATTGTATATGAAGAAGAGGAGTAGCTTCCTCCCTCTAGAAATATTTCCTCTGTATATAATGAAAAGGGAGAAGTGGTCCTTTGATCTATGGATCACTTTTTCATTTTTACCTAAGAAAATAAAGACACTTTGCTAATGATTGTGAATGAAAATAATTTAGAATATTTTGATAGGTTATTTAATCCCACTTGTGAGACATCCCATTCATATCATATTCAACGAATTAGATCAACTCCTACTTTAAATCCAAAAGATATTTCTAAAATGAACTTACATATAAAGATTGATACGTCAAGGTATCAACCTCCTAATGCCACTATGAAATGAGGAACTCTTAACCCAGCTCTTTCTATGGGGTAACAACACTGAATGTAATTATAGAAGACTTATAGAAAACAATCCTAGTCATTCTACTTCTCCAACTATAGTAGCAAATTAGTTAGAAATTTCCAACAACAAATTAATGTCTTAATTGGTGTTTCTTAAACAACCATCTCTTTTTAAACCAAGAGGGGAAGATACCTATAATTTGGTCCTCCGTACCTCTAACACCTCTTCCTTTAACATATTTAACCATAGTATCTTCAATACAACATCAATGTTTAATCCTACAAACCCTCTAAGTAATCCCTTCAACAATTTCTCAAACCCTTTTGTTTCTCTATTTTGACATATTTTGAATGCTTGTACGAAAATTTATTATAAAATAAATCTATGTAAATATATGATATATTGAATCTAAAAATATACTATAAATAAATATTTTACTTAGTTATTGTATTACACCATACCAAGACAAGGTTAAAACATCGAACCAATATTAACAAAATAAAAAAAAGTCACTCATAACAATGAATAAATATCAAAACTATAAATGTTATGATATTTTTCCTTATCCACTTGTGTCAAGTTATATATTATATTGAGTTACTTCCTAAAATAAATGAATGATCATCTTATAATGATCTTCTCACTAGGTTTAACCTATTTTTTTTTTTTTTTTTTTTTGTTAATTCTCTTCTTTCTTTGTTGTCATAATAGTTATTTAAAATATTCTTTTTAGATGATATTTTTTTTTTAATCATGAATAATATTTTATAATTCCAAATTTTAGTAAAAGTTATTCCTAATCAATTTTATTACTTCAAATATTATTATTTTTATTTCAATCAATTCCCATGTTTAAAAATATCATGAAATCAAGTTTAAAATATAATTTTTAACCCTATTTTTGAGTGTGTATATAAATAACCTGATATTTTCAAATATCAACAAATATTAGAAATATTTAAATCATATACTATGCATTTTATATTTTAAAAACACATAAAATAAACTAAATAAATAATTTTAACATATATTTCTCATATTCTAGATCTTATCTATCCACACCCTTGCATCCTACTTATTCCTATACCCTCCAATAGATATATGTTAAATTTGAAGATTTGTATTATATTAGAGGTCGCATACTCACACCCTATTTACCCATATATCAATACAAATTAATTATTTTCATATCAAACTTTTATACATTATTTAATATTTAATTAAAAAATATATATATTTTTTAATTATAAAAATAATAAATAAAAAACAGCTATGTAATTGTCTTTGTACAATATAATCATTGGAAAGTAATATGTTGTAAAATGTGTATTTTTTAAGTGATAAATAACAACTCATTTACTAAACTTCAACGATTACATAAAGGTGTTGAATTGAGTAAAAAACAAAATATATAATAAATAATATCTCATTTAAAAAAATCTTAAGGTTGATTTCAAAAGTATTTATTCTATTTATTGTATTCCACCTTATTATTTTATCGGGATTAATACCATGATCGTGATTCAGATTAAACCGTACCTCATTTGAACCTATACGCATATTTTATATAATATTTGTTTTTTTTGGGTGCGGAGGGGCTAGTAAGTTCTGACGCTTATAAAATAATTCCAAATTAATATAATATATTAATCAACCTAATAAATATCTTAAAAGCGGACATGTATCAACGTAATGTTGTATAGAATTTTTTAAGATTTGAACTAATATTTTAATACTGTGAACATAATTAATATTATCTAATTAAAGAAAAGAGCGGAGCCTGTTAACGACTGAGGTCACACAAGCTTTATAAAACATAACCGTATTGAAAAAATAAAGTGAAAAAGGATTTGTCGAAATGTGAGTCGACAGACAGTTTCGTTGGCCATGTATAATACCAACTCATAAAATTAGTTACTGGATTAGGTTTCTCCTTTTCGTTCATTGCGAGTAATCTGCAGATTCCGTCGTCCCAAATAATAATTTTTTTCAATTAAACAACGTTGCATATATATATATATATATATATATATATATATATATATATATATATATAATTAATGCACCTGATAGGTCGAACTTTCCTTCTTGAACGAGTCGTGTTGTGGAGTAATCTATAACGAATTGTGTCGATGTGAAATAAATCGAACAGTATTTCATTATTGAAGCAGCATTTAAATAATACATTTGCAGCTTAAAATAAACCCAGAGGTTGTGGAACCACTCGAGGTAAAAATAGGGATTGTTATAGAAAATAACAATACGCCTAAAATATAAACTAAATAATGAAATAAATAAGATATCAATATGATATGCTAACATCCCCCCTTATTACATTATTTATGTAATTGAAGAACTACTAATATCCTCCCTGATTACATCAGTTGGTGATACAAAGAGAGTTGTGAAACAATTCAAATTTGACACATGCAAGTGTCTTAGTGAAAATGTCTGCAACTTGAGCATTGGTGGGAATGTGCTGAAGCTGAATTCGGTGCCTTGAAACTTCGTCTCGAATGAAGTGACATTGTGTGTCAATGTGCTTGGTTCTTTCATGATGTATTGGATTCTTGACAAGATTCAAAACACCCATGTTGTCGCAGAACAAGTGTATTGGAGATTTTGATGGAAGACCCATACTTGTGAGGATGTGACGCAACCATATCACTTCGCACACAACTTCACGTGCGGCACGATATTCTGCCTCTGTTGATGAAATAGCAACCACTTGTTGCTTCTTGCTGTGCCAAGAGACAGGACCAGATCCAAGATGAAACAAATATCCTGAAGTTGATTTACGGTCATCATATGATCTAGCATAGTTGGAGTCTGTGTATCCTTGTAAGAAGAATTTGTTGTTCCTCTTATATTCTAGGCCATATTCCATTGTGCCACGGACATAGTGAAGAACGCGCTTTGTTGCTTTCCGGTGTGTAGTCTTAGGCTCCTACATGAACCTCGAAAGATAGATGACAGCAAATACGATATCTGGCTTAGTGTTGGTCAGATATATGAGACTCCCAATCAACTGGCGATAGAGAGTACCATCTACCTGAGGTGAATCATCATATCGCGATAACTGAATTCCTGTTTCCATCGGAGTTGACATTGGCTTGCAATCAGTCATGTGATATTTTTCCAATAGGGTCTTGGCATATGTTTTCTGAGACACTTTGATGTATTGCTCCTGTTGGCTGAATTCCAGACCAAGACAATAATGGAGAAGTCTGAGATCTGACATCTCAAAAGATTGACACAAGTCTCTTTTGACAGTAGAAATCATTGTTTCTGAACTCCCCGTAATGAGCAGATCATCAACATAGAGTACAAGCAACACTATTTCAGAACCTTGTTTCTTAAAATAGAGGTTTGCATCTGACGGACATCTCTTAAAACCATGCTGCAAAAGGTGATAATCCATTTTTATATACCAAGCCCGAGGGGCTTGTTTCAAACCATATAAGGATTTTACCAATCTGCAAACTTTCTGTTGTTGGCCTTCCACTTCAAATCCTTTCGGTTGAATCATTTAGACTTCTTCTTGGAGATCACCATTGAGAAAAGCACTCTTGCCATCCATTTGGTGTACTTTCCACCCATATTGCGCTGCCATAGCACAAAGAACTCGAATGGTTGTCATCCGAGCAGTAGGTGCAAAAGTTTCCTCATAGTCAATGCCTTCTCTTTGAGCATAGCCCTTTGCAACAAGTCGGGCCTGATGCTTATCTATTGTACCATTTGCCTTATACTTCACTTTATACACCCATTTGCAGCCTATGGGCTTCTTTTCGTATGGCAAATCGACAATCTCCCAAGTTTTGTTTTTCATCAAAGACTTATACTCTGCATCCATAGCAACCTTCCACTGAGGCTCACCAAGAGCAACATGCACTGATGTGGGTTCAAGATCGTCTATGGAAGACATAAATACCCTGTCACTATCAATATCCATATCTTCCGTAGCTCTCTCCGGATCTACAGAAAGTTCCTCAAAATATTGACACAACTCATCAACCCCAGTATTCTTTGTTGCAACTTTCTCCTGTCGAGCCATGCTGCGAGTACGAGGCCTATCCAATGTCAAATCTGGTGGAGTGGATAGCTTAGAGTCTTTGATTGTATTTGTATACCACTTTGGATTCTTCTTCTGAGGTGTTGAAGAAGATGAAGACGGACCTCCAACTTTTGAGGAAGGAGATTTATCAACCTTAGGTTCCACAAGGTCTAGGTATACATCTGATGTGGGTTCGATGTGAAAGCCTCATCAAAAACTACATCTCTACTGATGTGTATCTTCTTGGTTAAGGGATCAATCAAACGATAACCCTTAGAGTGCTCATCATACCCAAGAAGAATACACTTCAGTGTCTTCACATATAGCTTCTTCCTTTTCTCTTTTGGTATGTGCATGAAAGCTTTACATCAAAAAATGTGTAGATGAGAAATGGAGGGTTTCCTACCACTCCATGCTTCCTGTGGAGTCATTCCATGTAGAGCCTTTGTGGGTGCCCTGTTCAACAGATATACTACTATGGTGACAGATATACTAATATAGTTGCTCAATACTAGCTCCTGTGAGTATGCAACAGACCATTTCCATGATGGAACGATTCCTCCTTTCAGCAACTCCATTTTGCTGAGGAGTATAAGCAGTAGTTAACTGTCGTGTGATCCCATTTTCTTTCAAGAACTCGGAGAATTCTTTAGAGGTGAACTCCCCCCTCGATCCGAGCGGAGGGTCTTTATAGAAGTCCCCGGCTCCTTTTCAACAGATTTCTTGAATTGCTTGAAAGAAGCCAAATGCTTCGATTTCAGTTGAAGAAAGAATACCCACATCTTTCGTGAGTAATCATCTACAAATAACTGAAAATACCTCTTACCCCCATAACTGTTGGGAATAAAGGGACCGCACAGATCGGTGTGAATCAACTCCAGAGGTTTCTTTGCTCTTATAGAGCTCCTTTCAAAAGGCACTCTATGCTGCTTTCCTGCCAAGCAGTCAAAGCAAACTGGTAAAGTGGTAGAAAGGGAAGGAAGACCTTTTACCATTTCATACTTACCTAACTCAAGTAAGTAACCAGAACTCAAATGTCCATATCTTTTGTGCCATAGGGAAGTTGCCTCCTTTGTAGAGACTGACATGGCAACATGTGGAATAGAGATAGCATCTAAGGCAAATAAGCCATGCTTATATGAAGCAGTGGCAATGTTCTTACCCCTCCTGGTAATAGAACAACACTTCTTGCCTCCCTCAACACTAAAGTGCACAACCATATCTTTGTCCAGAATCTGTGTGACTGACAACAAATTGTTTGCCAATCTTAGAACATAGAGAACTTTGTCAATCTGACACTTGCCATCAGGAAGAGTTACTGAAACAATACCTTCTCCATGAACCTTGTAGGTTTTATTATCAGCAATAGTGACAGGTTTGCCCTCTTTGGCCTCAAAAGACTCAAACCATGATTTGTCATCAGTCATGTGCTTACTGGCTCCAGAATCAACATACCAGATAGGATCCCTCTACTTGGACACTGTGGTAGTCATGAGAACTTTGTGGGCTCTCTCAGAATCCGTGTTAGATTCTTCAACAATAACATTCACTTGTTTGTTCTTTTGTGGTTTGTTTTGGCCTTTCTGTTTTGATTGTTTATTCTTATGCCAACATTTGTTTGTATCATGACCTTCTTTGTCATAGATCTTGCAATAGCGCTTCTTCTGTTGAGTTTGTTTCCCTTTTGAATCCTTTTGTGAATTCCCTCCCTTCCAAAAATTACCCTTCTTTTGGTTCTGCCATTTTTTGTTGATGTAGAGTGCAGTGTTAGAAGAATCATCTCGTTGTAGTTGGCGTGCCTCCTCCTCTTGAAGCATATTAACCAATTCTACAAAAGTAACTTTTCGTTGTGAAACCTGAAGGGAAGTGATCAACACCCGATAAGAATCAGGTAAAGCTCTCAATACAATTGAGGTAAGGAGTTTATCTTCAACTGGTTCTCCTAAAGAATTCAACTTTGCTTTCAATTCTAACACTTTGCAAAGAAAAAATTAAACTGTCTTCCCCTACTTCATGCTTAGACTGAGTAATTGATATTGAAGAAATAGAATAGTGGAATCATTCTTTCCCTCATAGATAGTATTAAGGGCATCCCATGCCTCTTTACTATTTGCACAGTCAACAATATGGGGTTGAACTTCATCGACCACGACAAGCAAAATGAGCACCTTTGCTTTGATGTCTAGCTTGTCAAAGTCTCTTTGAGAAGTAGATGGAGCTGTAGCACTAGCAACAGATGAAGGTCTTTTTGTTGCTCCAGATACAACATCCCATAAGTCATCCATGACTAGGATAACCTTCATCTTGTTTTTCCATGGTGTGTAATTAGGACCTTTCAACAACTGATGAGAATCAGTCATTAATTTTGCAGACATGGTGAAGGTTCCTTATAACACCAATTGGTCCCCCTTTCTATATACCTTGTGCTAGGTCGTTATACCGTACAAAATACCCGCCCTTACGTGAGGGAAACTATTGGTATTTTGAAAGATAAAAAAAATCACCCGCCCTTACGTGAGGGAAACTATAGGTAATTTTTAGAGATCATACGATACGTGGAACTTAAGCAGTACTGAAAGGGAATAGTCTTGTTGATGGCACCTACCATAGAAAGTCTACAATCCTCATATGTGGGGCGTAACTTCCCCTAAACACTTTGGATTTCAGAACTTTCGTCAGGATTTACGCCTAAACACAAGAACTATTAGGGAATAGATGGAGTAAAAAAATGCAAAATGGCAAACTTATCTCTCCTCGACGATTTATAGAGAACAAGCTCAGACGTCGTTTTGGCAGCTATATTAGGCGACGGATACAGTAGCGCAATCACGACAACTTTACTGTAAGTGCTGGCAGAGGTATCACAAATACCGAACGCTACAGTGCAATAAATTGCACGGATGGGTTTTAATTATTTCGGGGACTTAGGAGTGAATTTCATTTTAACTTTTAATGTTATAGTGCAAAAAATGAAATATGCAACATACAACATAAAAGTGCCCACAAAAATAACCCACTAGGTGTCGGGCGCAGCCGAAAATGCACCTTTACAATGATGTCAAAATTGCTTTTCAAAAAATTACTCACTTTCCCCCTATGATTTTTGGAAAAAAAATACCCCCGAAAATAAAATATCTTAACAAAGCATTTTTTTATAATTATTATATATTTTTAAAGTTAAAAATAATAATTTTAATTTATATAGTTTTTAAAACTATGAAAATTCAAATTAAAATCAAATTTTAATTTATAGAGTTTAAAAAACTATAGAAAAATAAATTAAAATTAATTTTAATTTAACTAAAAAAAATAATAATTAAAAAAAAACACCTTTTTTTTTTTCAAGGGGAGTCGGCGGGATTTGAACCCTCGACCTTGCAGGCTCCCTGAACCTTACCGCATAGTCCACCACCAGGTGGACTAGCGGGCTGATTCGAAAGGATCAGGAACCCCCTCCTATTTGAGGAGGGTCCCCGACCCTTTTCCCGTGCGCGGTTGCTCGGCCGCGGCTTCCTTCGTGGTCGGTGACAATGAGAGGCCACAGCGGCGTCCATGCAGACAGTGCGCGTGGCGCAGTGAGACAATGCGCGAGGACCTTTTCAAAAACCTCTCTTTAAATTAATATAAAAAACAAACAAAAAAAATTGTAATGTATGATACATTCTTTGTTTTTAGAACAATTAGATATGATATCAATAGAATATTTTTAAAATATAATTGATTTTGTTTGAGCACCCTTTTTTTGGGACTTGTTTAATAATATTTAACTCATCAAATCAGTTATCATCCTTCTTTTACTTTATGTGATAACATGTATAATTTTATAGATTAAGTCCTATTACTATTTTTTTATAAAAACATTTATAATGTATGATACATTCGTTGTTTTTGAACAATGAAATATAATACCAATGGAATAATTTTACCAATCGAATAATTTTAAAATATAATTGATTTTGTTTGAGCACTTCTTTCTTTAAGACTTGTCTAATAATCTTTAATTAATCAAATCGATTATCATCCTTTTTCTTATAATATTTATAATTTTATAAATTGAATACTATGACACATTGTTTATTTTTGAACAGTCACATATGATACCAATAAAATAATTTTAAGAACGTGCTCAATACTAGCTCAAGATATTGTGTTTATAGAGCGGGGAATGTCGGTGTGTGGAGTCCACGGCTGCAGTTATGGTTTTGGATACCGTGCATATTTTTTAAATTTTCTTTTTTCTTTCGTGTTACATCAAAAGTTTGAAATGGTTTCTTTCGTGTTACATCAAAAGTTTGAAATGGTTTCTTTTTTAATTATCTTTTTCTTTCGTGTTAATATCTTAAATTTAAATTTGCAAACAACATTTTAAAGTTGCAGATACACTATCGGTAGATATCTTTTGCTGCACGGTTAGACTATTCAATAATATCACTCTATGATCCAATCTGAACTAAAACTAAATATGACCTGGTCAGGCAGGTGAGGTTAGACTTGGCTCGTGGATTTCACCCTCTCTCTGAGCATGTTTTTACTAAAAGCATTTCCTTTTGTTTTGGAAGAAGCCTAATGCATTAAGTAACGATAAGATGTAGTGAATGTCAGGAGGAAGAAGCCTAATCCATTAAGTAACGAGACGTCAGACAAATCTTGTCTATTGCCAAGGAAATAGAGTCTTGTCTGCCACTCGAATGGACTTTTTCGTCTCACATATTTAATTTTCAATTCATTATACTTTTTCTGATTTTGCGTGTCAATGGGCACAAAGACTTGTACGGCTTATCCTTCGCACTGCTCGCTTAAGCCACACTTTCGTTCCCAAACATAAGAAAATAAAAAATTTCGTGATTGGTTGGTGGAGAATAAAACGGGTTTAAAATGGAAGCAGCGACATAGTCTGTAGTAGTGGTGTTTTTTTTTGACGGCAACAATACGATGGAAGTTTTTAACAGGCAGTCAAAATTTGAAGTTATAATTAAATATTTTATGATTTTTAAAAGTTAATTATTTTTGGTTAAATAATTTATTTAATAGTTATGGTTATCTTTTTTCTATTATTAATTTTTTTTTTTTTGATGAAAAAGCCATTATATTAATAAAATAATGTTTAATCATACAAAAAAGGGTGGTGGGATTAGCACACCCCGTAAACCAATACATTAACCACTGTGGTTAAGAGTATACAAGAGTGTCAGAAACAGCCCACAAACTGCCAATAACAACTGCCAAAACAGTATTAAATATGCATTCGGAAAGAAAGAAGCCGAGAAATTACTGCCACCTAAAAGGGGAAGGAAGATGCACATGACTCATAATGCAGGGTGCATTCCCCAATGATCCATGAGGGTACGCAAGTACTGCAGCTCCACATGTACTTTTTTAACCTGTACTTGAATCTATAACCAACAATCAAAGAATATATCATATTTATCAACAATAGAGAAGACATGTCCGACATCTTGTTGAGAAAAAACAACTCTATTCCAGGACTTCCATAGATAAAACAAGGTACCAATTCTAAAAATATTCCAAACAACATCCAAGTTGAAGGAAAAAGCAATAGGGTCACCCAAAATAGCATGCACCCAAGTAAAATCCTCCCGCATAAAAGGTCTGAAAATTTCAAGAAGCCACTCCCAAGTCGATCGAGCCCGATCATAAGACCAAAAAACATGCAGT
Organism: Wollemia nobilis; assembly: GCA_028583015.1. Taxonomy (NCBI): domain Eukaryota; kingdom Viridiplantae; phylum Streptophyta; class Pinopsida; order Araucariales; family Araucariaceae; genus Wollemia; species Wollemia nobilis. The sequence continues at coordinate 3,603,833 of JAQPPZ010003551.1, read as the reverse complement.
AAATCTTCCGCTTGTCCACAAACTGAGCAAATGAGATTATGAACACCCAGATGCTTGAGCCCACTGCCAACAGGTAACCCTTGATGTAAGAGACTCCAAGCAAAAAAACTCTGTTTAGGTTCAATATAAGTAGCCCAAGCAATCTGAAACCTCTTATTCCATTAGGAGGGAAGAGAGACTAAATTCCATCTCAGAGTGAGCTTATCAACCATTGGAACTTGTGGGGTGAGCCATTTGTAACCAAGATGAGCTTTATATTGCAAAACAGGAAGCTCCCCAGGCCAACACCAATTTGACCACCAGGGTTTTTGAAAATGCTTATGTAGTTTGCTCCAAATAGAAAACGGAATACTATCAATAACCACCTCATAAGTGTCTCTATCACCAGGATTTAAATTGTGAATTTGACAAAAACTTTCCCAGGGTATCCAACACCTGGCATGTCGGGAGAAGAAATAAAAAATGGAAGCAATACCACACTTATAGAACCTCTGCGCTTTGACCCACTGCACCAGAGCTAAGGGAGAACCTTGCCAAGTGATAACAGGAGACCACCAAATATTCATGGAAGACAAAGAGGCACTTGCTTTGCGAAAACTCCCTTTCCAACTAAGCCAGGGTTTGAAGGCCTCCTAGGCTTTCCAAATACTCTGAATGACAAAAGAACCTTTAACTTTAATAGTGACAAGGGCAGTAAGAATGGATTGCAATCCCACCCCTTTCCAAATTTTCTTCCCCTGAAGCAAACCAGAAGAAATGCAATGCCTGACCAGCACTTTCCAAGATTCATCCCCAATTAAAGATCGGGTGATCCATTTAGCACAAAGGGCAAGACCTTGTCGGTGACAATCAAACAAACCCATGCCTCCACAATCCTTGGGCAAACAACAAATTTCCTAGGCTACCCGATGAAAACCTTGCTTGACAGAGTCTTTGGCCCACAAGAAGTCTCTCAGAAGCTTATCCAATTTTTTATAACAAGATTTGAATGGAACCCAACAAGATGAATAATAGACATGGGTAGTGGCTAAAATATTAGAACAAATCTAAAATTTTCCTGCCAGAGAAAGTTTCTTACTAGTCCAATAAGAAAGATTCTTTTTCACTTTATCAATAACATACTGCCACAATTGAGCAGAGGAACCATGAAATGCAAAAGGAATTCCAAGAAATTTAAACACCTCACCTGGATGAATCCAAGTCCATTGGAATTGATGTAACCAGTGTGGCAGTTGAGATTGAGATTGCCGAAAACAGGATGTTTTTTTCCATTGTATAGAAGAACCAAAGGCTAAACAGAACACCTCTAAGCAACTAATAGCCGAGGAAAGGGATTTCTCATCTTCTTGAAGCGTTAAGAAGGAATCATCTACAAAATGACCATTGACCAACTGACGGTCAGAATTAGGGAGAGCAATACCCTTGATTAATCCTTGATCCATCTTATGGGCCAACAAATAGCCAAAAGCCTCTGTAGCAAGAATGATAAGAGATGGAGCAAGAGGACACCCCTGTCTCATAGAGTGACCAAGAAAAATTGACTGAGATTGACTATTATTCAAGGTAAGAACAGGTGAAGCATCTTGAAATAACATAAGAATGGTGCTCACAAATGCTGGTCCAAAACCTAGAGCCTGAAGCATGGCAGTTATGAAGTATCACTCCATCTTATCATAGGCTTTCTCAAAGTCTATCTTAATGAATAAAGCATCTTGTTCATAATTTCTTGCCCACTCCATACCTTCCCAAACAACAATAACATTATCAAGAATGTATCTTCCCTTAACAAAGCCAGTTTGTTCAGGTCTAACAATCAAAGGCAGAATAGATTTAAGCTTAAGTGCAAGGGCTTTAGCAATAATCTTGTAGCTCACATTAAGCAGGGTGATCAGCCTCCAATTGGTGATGAGCTCAGGATCTCCAGACTTAGGAATAAATTTAACATTGCCTTTGTTAATAATGGAACCTAGTGAACCACATTGCGGGGCTTCAAGATAAACTTTGTGGAGATCAGAACCAAGCATATCCCAAAATCGAAGCTTGCATGTCTTGAGAAGGAGAAGGGGCAGGTTGTGCAGTAGAAATAAAAGCTTCTTGTTGCTTAGTACCATGAGATTTCTTGCTAGAGACAGTAGTCCATTCTTCAATGTTTCCCCGCAAGCCATTAGCAGGAGCCGCAGGAGTGGGCGAGGGATTTGCCTTATATTTCCATTCCATCAAAGGGCACTCCCAAATTTTGTGATCTGTAGATTGACACTCATAACAGGTATTGGGTAAATTGATATAAGCAACTCTTTGCCTTATGGATTGGTCCTCGATTTTAATATCAATAAACTCCTGCAAATCCTTAGTAAGGTCAACTTTGATACAAATCCTTCTAATGGGTCGAGCGGAGAAAACTTTTCTGGATCAAGGCAAACAAAATTACCTAAGGGGGCAACTAAAGTCTGCAAAAAACCCCAAAGAGGAATAGGAAGACCAGGGAATTCAACCCACATCGGGACTTCCAGTGCAGCTTGATCACTGACTTGGAAATTTCGAGAGTAGGGTTGCAAAATCAACAGAGAATTACGGACAGTCCATGGACCCCTAGACAAAACCTTTTGTGCTTGAGCTGGATCTGAAAAGCAAAAAAGGAAATACCCTTTTGTAAGGTTTTGTACATTCTCCACTTTGACTCCATATGGGCCCCAAACTTGCTGGACCCATGAACGGACCCATGAATGAATAAGGGTATCATATGGGATACGACCCAGAAAATAACCCACCAGGGTATGAATCTCAAACCATTCACAAGTTGTATGGAATTCATGCAAAGGAATAACAGCTTCAGGGACAGGGCCTTTACCTCGTGATACATTGTCAGAATGAACTTGCACAAACGCTTCCCCGGTACCATTGAGCTCTCCAACAGACTCAGAATAAATGGAGCCGACTACATGAGCGGCAGCCATTAAAAAGGGTGAATTAACACCACCTCAAGGCGGTGTTAATGCAGTAGACAAGATTTTCCCACTGAAACCCTTATGAAAAACGCACAGCCAGTATTGCCACCACCTAGGCTCTTTTCCATGAAAATTTTCACCTAGAGTAGAATGGAATTGTGCTTTGATGACTTTGTCTTGGTCAAACATAATATCATTATTAATTTTAATGATAACTATGATACATTATTTGTTACTAGTTTAATAATCTTTCTTTTATAATATTACTAATTTTTATGATAACATTTTATAACATTTATAATTGTCATGGAATAATTTTAAAACATAATTGATTTTGTTTGAGCATTCCTTCCTTTAGGACTTGTCTAATAATCCTTGATTAATCAAATCAGCTATCATCATTTTCTTATTACCAGTCACCTTTTATTATAACATTTATAATTTTATAGATTGACTCATTTTGCTACTAGAATCCTCTTACAACCAAACAGTAAAGAGGTTTGTTGGAATGTCCTCGATGAAGAAGTTTTGTTTGGTCCTGAAGGGTAAAAAAATCTTTGTTCTAGACGAGCTGAAATGTGCTGAAAGTGAAAGAAATTAGATTACTTTTGCTAAATGGAAATAACATGAAATGTAAATGCTGAATTGAAACCACTAAATTAAAAATTGCTGCAAATGAAACTCTTGTAAAGAAAATACTAAAGCATGAAAATGTTGTTGAAACTAAAATTATAGAAATTGAAAGGAAAATGCAAAAGTAAATAAAATGTCAACTACCTAAAAAATCACACTCACATAATACACTTGAAAATAGGGAAAAATAGATTGGTTAATAATCTTGGGAGCTCTGCTAGGGTTTGATGAGGAAAAACTACTTTGTTAGGGTTT